>CM040430.1:71666119-72213238 GCA_022702705.1 Papilionanthe hookeriana x Papilionanthe teres
CTTTAACGAACAAACCTCGTCTAAGGAATCTCCGGCCATCTGAGCTAAACAAATCTCTAGATCAAGTAAGGCCTTGATCAGAGCTTCCCTCATCGCTTTTGATAAGATGAGAGCGTCGTAGATGCTCAGTTTGGCTGGTAGTTTCCTAAGATGGGCTAGCACGTTATAGTCCACTTTGTTACCATGTGTTTCAGTCTTCCCGAATGGGCAATTCTTCTGCTGGGGTTGATTCTTCCTGAACAACCACCTGCTTTCCTTTGTCTTTTGGACCCATTCTAGGAGGTAGAACCCCTCCGCTCCTTAAGTTGACTTCGTGATTTCTTCGAATGCAGTGCGAGTTTCTTGGTGTCTCCTTTTGAATCGGCATGACGAGTTCTTCGGAGTCGCTTCGGAATCCGAAAGCTCTAACTCTATTGTGATTGGGGTTCCTCGAAATTCACAAATAGATTTATTGCTTGTTGAACTTTCGTAGCCTTCTTGGTGAATGTCTTCTTTGTCATCGTGATTGTCGAGGTTGTGTATGATTTGAGAATTGTTATTTGTATCGGAATCGAAATCCGGATTAAGGTTGGTTGTTGTTAGTTGCGTAATCGTTAGAAACAGTCAAAACGTAGCCAATGCCATAACTCTTATCATTATAAGATTCCGCCGGAGCGAGCAAATAATCATACAGAGTCAAAGGTTTGAGGAATTTTTCCCCCAAATCAGAAACAACCATCCTAGGATAAGCAGCCCCTAGTCTAGCCTTAAGAGCTTTGGTCTTTTCTTCTTCTATGGTCTCCTTCTTTTCTACGATCTTTTCTTCCTGGGGTGCTTTTTCACTCGCAAGCGATAGCGCCGGCTTTACAGGTTTCGAACTTTGAGTTGAAGCAAAATTTATTTGCAAATACTGTATACTACATAAATATTTATTTGCAAATACTGTATACTACATAAATATATCAAAATTTTAAAACAGTTTTAATAAACAGGGGCAGTCTGGTCATTTTCTGCCCCGCAGCTGTTTTCCACGAGTACAACCAAACGAACGACGGCTTCCCCGCAGTGCTTCACAGAAGCAGACGCATGTGCGGTTGCAACCAAACAGACCCTTAGTCTTAGTACTTCAATGACCTATCCTTGTTCATAAGAAAATGAAAAGAAGTATTCAGGAGGATATTATCAGTTAGTTGACTGTCAAGGAGATAGAGTTTTTCCCTTAATTAATGGATGTTTCTTGAAGAAATATTGTGCGACATAAGACAATGGCATGTTTTCGAACTAGAAAAAAATAATAAAAATCTTTCGTCTCATTTATACAAGTTAAGTTTCTCTCTTGACATTTTCTTCTTGCTTACTAAGTATACACTTGTGAGCACAATCCCTCAAAATATATATAATAATAATAATAATAATAATAATGCTTTGAAAATGAAATTTAGTCTGACATATCATAACTCTATCATTTACAAGAAAATTTCTGACAATAGGCTACCTTTCACTTTTCAAAATAATACGACTTTTACACTAGACGTCGACACTTTGACAAGGGTTCAAGAATTCATTTCTAGTTTGATCTGCTACAAATTGAATCGATATACCATGTGTCATTATTGTACCTTGTCGATCAAAATGAAATTATGGAACAGACGCCTCTAATAGAATTTTTACTTCAGGAACGATATGATTTCAGGGATGAATCAGAAACTAATAATCCCGAACCAAATTCTAATTTTAGGAAATTTAAATCGGCAGCTACGATTGCTGCTCATGAGGTTACAGAGGTTAACAAGAAGACATCAAGACTTACTAGTTTACAAATGCAAAATAAAAAAAAAAAGACTGAAGTGACAAGAAGAAAAACAACTACAAGATAGACAACTTATGGAAGATGACATCAACCAGTTTGAATCTCTTGACCTCGAGACTTCATTTGTTGAAATTTATTCTATCATGACAATGCCAGAGAAATAAATCCCTAGAAGAAACGTCTCTAAATTAGAAATACAATGTATTCAAGTTATTAAACGATAATCCTTTGAACAATTCAAGCATATCAATGGACGAAAAATCAATATCCTTGAAGGTATTAATTTGTTCACCAAAATATTTGATGAATATGAAAAGGCAGCCATCATTAAGCATGTGATGAAAGCCCGAAATCTAGGCAGTGTTGGACGTCTTAGAAGAAGAACCTACTATGAGCCTAACAAATGGATACATGGTTAGGGAAGGCTCACAATCCAGTATGGATGTTGCTATAATTATGCTAGAGAAAATGAAAGAAATCCTCCGGGAATCTTACGTTACGAACTGGTGGATCCACTGTCTACAGGGGAATCATGCCATCAGACTGTATTCCAGACAGTTGTATTCTCAACATCTACGATGAGGGGGACTGTCTCCTGCCTCACATCGACAGTCATGACTTTGAAAGACCATTTTGTATTGTGTCCTTGATGAATCGTTGTTCTATCCTTTTCGGAAGGGAAATATAGATGCTTAGACCAGGAGAATTTGCAGGAACATACTAGGTCCTTTTGACATGAGGATCAGTTCTTCTACTATATAGAAACGGTGCTGACGTGGTGAAAAACTGTATACCTAGTGTGAGTTGACCTCGATTTTTGATCACTTTACGTCGAATTTGGCCAGAAAAAAGACTCATCAGATATCAGGCTATTCCAGAACTTGAAGGGTTGAAGCCTTTGGAGCTACCATAACCCTGTGAATGTCCAAACACCTGAGACAAGTTTGACAGGTGATGTCTTGGAGTGTTAGATGTTTATGGTTGGTCTAGTAGTATCCAAGGCTATGCTATGATAAAGAGAATGACATGAAAACTTCTGACATATGATATATCAGTAGTTTGTAGCGTTTGTGCTATATGATATATGTACATATATGTACTATTCACTTTTGTTTACATTGATATGTACTGGTGAATGTTGTACCTTATCTTTGGAAATAAAATGAAATGTTAAAAATGTTCCCTGCTTTCTATGATGTGTTGGTAGGTCCTAAAAGTGCCAAAATGAATCCTTTAAATAAAAATAACAATATGATAACTAATATGAGAACTATCCTTTGACCTGTGAAGGTCAGATTTCCAGCAGACATCGCCAGCGAATACACTTTTTTCCTTGTGAATCTTCCACTTTTAGGAATGGGATATGCCGCCCATTTTCTCTTTCTAGTTATTGGATACACTTTATTTTTTTAAGCCGACAGCTTCCCCTGCTTAATATAAAGAAATTAAGCAGGGTTTATATTACCTGGGTTCTTAAAGTTCCCTATAAGGGCAAGCCCCTATAGTTAATTACATCTTAAATGACGGGAATCATTTAAGAAAACTCTCGATAATGATCAGTTGTTTTGCTCTCAAGAATTTCAAAGTTTAAGGTTTTCAAAGGATTGGATTTTGGAATTCAAAAGGGATTAGCTCAAATTCGGAAAGGTTTATCTTAAGAATCAAAGGAAGAAAAGTAGGAGAAGCTGAGGATCCAAGAAGAATCTTGGCAACTTCCCAAACTATCCTATTGTTTGGCTTCAATTCGGGAATTTATTTGATGTTATAATCCTGCCAATTTTAATTAGTTAGAACTTATATTTATATGATATAATCATACAAAAAGCCTCGAAGATGTGAGGGTTTATGTCGTACCAAACGACTACCTCGGAATCCTAAGACCGGTTAGGGCTTAATTTACATGACATGATCATGCAAATGCCTAACAAAAAGTTGAGGATTTATGTTGCACTAGGCAGACTACCTTGAAATCCTATGGCTTGTTTATTTAATTCTAAGGAAAGTTTTGCTGAAGTAGACCCAGTTTTGCTGATGACGATGGCCGTGCTGCCCAAATATGCTCCAAGCTTATTGTTATTGTAGAGGTTTTAGTTTTAGAAGGTAAAAATCAAGAGATGAGAGAAGTGTTTTGGTTTAGAAATCTTAAAGTCCAAATATTTTTAATATTTTAATTAAAACAAATCTTAAAGTTGTTTAAACAGAACCGATTAAGATCCCACGGTTCCGTCATCCCGGCACCATTATTTTCATCGAATTCACTTAGTCCAGATGAATTTGCTAAACTCAATTGAATGAGTTCCACACTTTCATTTAGGCACGTGGGAAATCCCGTTAACAACACGTGGGTTACATCATCCGAGGTATTTCAGATCATTCGAAGAGACGTTTTAATTTAGTTGCAATTGTAGTTTTGTGTTCTGTTTGTGATTAAATTTTGAGTTGTTTTATATTTTGGAATGTTGTGGCGGTGAATTTTATCTTGTAGTGACTTTTAATTTAGTTTTGGGTTTCAGTTTGGGGACTATCTGATCCATAAAAAAAATACCTATTTTTATGTCTTAGTTTTTATCAATTTCTAAGGATATTATGCTTTAATGAAAGGTATTTTTATGTTTTTGGATGTAGGTGATGTAAAAAGGTCCAAAAAAGGAAAAAGGATGAAAAAGGCGCAAAAAGGAGCAAAAATGGAGCAAAATACAAGAATTATAAAAAATATGACCTGGTGCCTAGGCGCCAGAAGTTGGCGCCTAAGCGCAAGACTCGATACAGAAATTGTCAAGTTTTTGACAACGTTTGAACTGTTATTTTGACGGAGTGAGCGGTTATTGGACATTCTAGAAGACTGGCAGTTGTTCCTTGATAATAGGACATGTGATACATTACATTTGGACGCTCCAAAACGGTTTTAATCTCGAAGAGGTGCGAAGAACTGGACGCGGTGTCCGGCGCCTAGGCGCCAGATTCCGGCACCTAGGCGCCAGACAGACCTTCTAGAAGATTCATTAAATGTGGACCTATTTTGAAGAGGTGCCTCAAGGCAACCCTTGAAGCCTATAAATAGGAGTCCACTTCTTCAGAAATACGTGCCCCCCATTGTAACCCCTTTCTCTTAGCCACTTTAGGATCTCTCATCCTTAGAGAGAGAAATAGAGAGAGAAATTTAGGGCCACTTTTATTTAGTTTAGTGAGTTTATTTTCAAGTTGTTGCATCTGGAGTTCATTACACTGTGGAGTCAGTAGGAATCAGAGGATTGTAGAAGGAATATTTGAGATAAGTATTTTATTTTTGATTCAAAGTCTATTTGTTATATTTTGTTATTTATATTCAATGTCTTCTGAATAGTTAGTTTACTTTTTTCCTTCAATTATGAAAAGATAAATAAGATAATATAAGATTCAATGGAGAATTGAAAATCAAAATATTTTCAAAACATTGTGATGATATTAATATCTGATCTTACTTTACTTTTTAAATAGGCCATTTAAATTGTTAAAACTTGTTGAAGACTTTTGAGACCTAGAAGGAGAAGAACTCATCACTTGTAGATGTCACATGAATCCTTGGGTAGTCAAAGGCCATGTTCGGGCTATTCAAGGTGAAGTGCAAATAAATAGGAAGATAAGATTTAAAGGGCGTAGAAATGATAAGTTTTTAGAGTGACAGACTAAATTCTTATAATTTGATTTATAGATAAGGAAAGGGTCACTAGTAGGGCCGACCATAGCCACCCTTGGACATCTAGTAGTGTGAGCCTAGATTAACCCATTCTACTAACAATACATCCGGACCTGATCTGTAAATTAACCAATGTTCTTTGCGCCTGGATCAAAGGGTAAAGAATAGGAATGCTTTTATTTGGCACAATACCATAAAATAGATTCTCCAACGAATATTAAATTATCTTAAAAATCTTGGATTAATTGAAGGGAAGAAAGTTGTTTGTTTTATATAGTTTTCAAAAAATCATTCTCTTATTATTGTTTTCTTTATCTGCATCTAGTAAATTATAAGTAATTTATAGTTAGATTAAAATACAAAAAGATTTTGAAATACGATATTTAAAAATTTATTACCATATTTTTTCCACGTGGGATCGATATTGGGGTCTTTGTTTTAAAGCCCTATATTACTTGAAATGATACGTATACTCGCGTAGTACCCAAAAAGTATATAAAATATTTTCCTTTAAAATTATATTTTGCTATATAAACATATATTTAAAAGTATTAAACATTAACGGCCTAGCATTCAGTAGCAATAAAGTTTTATTTAATGCTATTGCCGTAATTAAAATTTGGTACACATCTATATAGCAAGTTATTCCGGTTCAAGTGTTTTGCGCCTTTGCCAGAAATTAAATTTTCTATCAGTGGTAACAAATCCTTGTATTTGGAAATACAAAAATCGGGTCAAGTTTTTGGCGCCGTTGCTGGGGAAGGAATAAAAGAGGTATTATTTTTAAATATTATATTTCCAAAAACATAAAAAATAAAAAAAAAATAAGAAAGAATAAATAAATTTTTATTCCTTGCTTTATTTTTTTTATGCTTAGTTTTGGTTCTGAAGGACTAATACCTTTAGATTCTGAACTAGAAAGAACAATTAGAAAAATTAAAAAGGGAAAAAAAATTCAAAAATTTCAAGAAATGGCTACTTTACAAAATCCAATTGAACTTAATGATCAAAATGTTTATAAACCATTAAGGGATTATGCTAACCCTACAGTTGATGAACTTCATAGTCGTATTCAAATACCCACTGTAGATGCTTAATTCTTTTGAACTTAAACCGTCTATTATTCAAATGGTGCAAAACAATCAATTTGGTGGAACACCAAATGAGGATCCAAATTTACACCTTGTTAGTTTTTTAGAACTTTGTGCTACCTTTAAATATAACAATATTTCTGATGATGCTATTAGACTTAGACTCTTTCCTTTTTCCTTAAGAGATAAAGCAAAGATGTGGTTAAACTCATTAGCGACTGGATCTATTAAAACATGGGCTGAAATGGCACTAAAAGTCCTTGCTAAATATTTTCCTCCTTCTAAAACTTCTAAATTAAGAAATGATATTACTTCATTTAGTCAATTTGACGGGGAGACAATATATGAAACTTGGGAAAGATTTAAAGAACTATTAATAAAATGTCCTCATCATGCTTTACTTGATTGGTTAATTATTCAAAAATTTTACAATGGATTAATTGGATCTTTAAAATCAATTATTGATGTTGCTGCTGTAGGTTCTTTAATGTCTAAATCATTTGAAGAAGATTACACTTTAATTGAAGAAATAGCTAATAACAATTTTCAATGGCCTTCCGAAAGGATTAATCCTAAAAAGATGGCAAGTATTCTCGATAATGAAGCCTTTTCTATCCTAGATTCACAAGTAGCAGCAATGTCTAAAAAATTAGATAATTTTGCAATTAATATTTCACATAATAACTCTGCTAATATTGAAGATTCTCAGACTATTGAAACTTTACAAGCTATTGCAAGTAAAAATAATCCTTATTCAAATTATTATAATCCTGGGTAGAAAAAGCATCTTAATTTTAACTGGAATAATTCACAACAACAATGGGGTAATAATCAATCTCATCCCACTAGAAATTGGAATAATCAAGTTAATCCAAATTATAAACCTCCTGGATTTAATAATCAACAGAAAAAGTTATCAATAGAAGAATTAATTTTACAAATGAATAATCAATTACAAAATCAAAATACTGTTATTCGTAATATTAAAAATCAAATGGGGCAAATTGCTACTTTAATTAATAACAAACCTGTAGGAACACTTCCTAGTAATGTTGAAATTAATCCAAAGGAAACTCAAAAAGAACATGAACATGTTAAGGCTGTGCAACTTAGAAATGGAAAGGAATTAAAAGAAAGAATGCAGAATGAAATTGAAAAAGAGATTGAGGTTGAAGAGATTGAAGAACCTAAAGAAACTCTCTCTCCTAGTCAAGATCAGACTGTTATACCTATTAATGTGGAAGTTGAAAAACCACCACCACTTTTTTCTCAAAGACTTAAACAGCAGAAACTTGATCATCAATTTTCTAAGTTCTTTGAAATTTTTAAGAAACTTATTATTAACATACCTTTTGCTGAAGCTTTGGAACAAATGCCAACTTATGCAAAATTTATGAAATATATTTTAAGTTTCACTATACCCTGTGCTATAGGAGAAAAATTTTATGGAAAAGCTTTATGTGATTTAGGAGCAAGTATTAATCTCATGCCATTTTCTATCTTTCAAAGATTGGATTTAGGAGAGATTACTCCCACTACTGTAACCCTTCAGTTAGCTGATAGATCTTTCACTTATCCTAAAGGAGTTATAGAGGATGTCCTTGTTAAAGTGGATAAATTTATCTTCCCTGTAGATTTCATCGTACTTGATATGGAAGAAGATAAAGAGATACCTATTATTTTAGGGAGACCTTTTCTTGCTACCGGACGAGCTATGATTGATGTGCCAAAGGGAGAACTAACCATGAGAGTTAATGATCAAGAAATTAAATTTAATGTTCTTAAATCAATGAAGTATTCTAATAAATAGAAATGTTATCGAATGGATATAATTGATTATTTAATTGAGAAACATTATCAAGAAAAATGTAAAGTCATTTCTGAAGAAAAATTTGGAATTTTTAATTGATGAAAATGAAGAAGTAGAAGAAGAAGAGACTCATTTTATTAAAGATAAGCTGGGAAACTTTAGACATAACTCAAAATGATATACTTTTACAATCAATTAAAAAAGCCCTCGAACTGGAATTAAAAATGTTACCTTCACATTTAAAATATGCGTTTCTTGGAAATTCGTTAACTTTACCTGTTATTATTTCTTCTGAACTGAGTAAAGATCAAGAAGAAAAACTACTAGGTGTGTTAAAGAATTATAAGAAAGCTTTTGGTTGGACTATTGCTGATATAAGAGGAATAAGCCCTTCCATTTGTATGCATAGAATTTTAATGGAAGAAAATTTTAAACCTACTATTGAACGGCAAAGAAGATTAAATCCTATCATGAAAGAGGTTGTTAAAAAGGAAATTGTTAAGTGGTTAGATGCTGGTATTATTTATCCTATTTTGGATAGTCGATAGGTAAGTCCTATTCATTGTGTTCGAAGAAAGGAGGTGTAACTCGTCATTGTTAAAGATAAAAATGAACTAATTCCTACAAGACAAGTTACTGGATGGCGAATTTGTATTAACTATAGGAAATTAAATAAAGCCACTAGAAAGGATCATTTTCCTTTACCTTTCTTGGATCAAATGCTTGATAAATTAGCTGAACACCCATATTTCTGTTTTCTGGATGGATATTCTGGTTAACATCAATTCCTTATTGCTCCTGAGGACCAAGAAAAAATAACATTTAGAAGTCCTTATGGAACCTTTGCTTTTAGAAGAATGCCTTTTGGTTTATGTAATGCACCTGCAACTTTTCAAAGATGTATGATGTCAATATTTTGTGATTTGATTGACAAAGGAATTGAAATATTCATGGAGGATTTTTCGAGTTTTTGGAACTTCTTTTGAATCTTGTTTGGAAAACATTTCCAAAGTTCGAAAAGATGTGAAGAAACAAACTTAGTTCTTAAGCGGGAAAAATATCAATTCATGGTCACGAAGGCATTGTACTTGGTCACAAAGTTTCACAAAAGAGATGGAAGTAGATCAAGCAAAAGTGAAAATTATTCTTGAATTGCAACCACCTACTACTACATTGCGATGTGAGAAGTTTTCTAGGTCATGCTGGATTTTATAGAAGATACATAAAGGATTTTTCTAAAATTGCTAAACCTCTTTGTCATTTATTAGAAAAAGATGTGAAATTTGAATTTAACAAAGAATGTATTAATGCTTTTAATATTCTAAAAGAAAAACTAATAATCGCACCTATCATTGTTGCACCTAATTGGAATAAATCTTTTGAATTAATGTGTGATGCAAGTGATTTTGCAATTGGAGCTGTATTAGGACAAAAATATGAGAAGATTTTCAAAGTTGTATATTATGCTAGTAAAACTCTTACAGAAATACAAAGAAATTACACTACCACTGAGAAGGAGCTTCTAGCAGTAGTATATGCCTTTGATAAATTTAGACCTTATCTTCTTGGTACTAAATGCATAGTTCATACTGATCATTCGGCTATTAAATATTTATTATCTAAGAAGGATTCTAAACCTAGACTGATAAGATGGGTTTTACTTCTACAAGAATTTGATTTTCAAATAGTAGATAGAAAAGGACCGAAAACCAAATTGCTTGATCATTTGTCTAGAATTAAAAATGATATTATTTCGGAAGAAAATATAAATGAGAAATTTCTCGATGAATCTTTATATGTTATTGAAGGATGCAAAACACCTTGGTATGCTAATATTGTTAATTATTTAGTTAGCAATATTTTACCTTATGAATTGGATAACAAATTTATTAAGAAATTTAAATATGATGCTAAATCTTATATTTGGGAAGATCCTCATTTATTTAAAATTGGAAGAGATTCTATGATTCGAAGATGTGTACCTTATGAGGAAACTTTTGCTATTATTCAAAAATGTCATGATTCTGATTTTGGAGGACACTTCGGCATAGATAAAACTGCATTTAAAATTTTAAATTCTGGATTATATTGACCTACCTTATTTAAAGATGTGAGACATTATGTGAAAACATGTGATCGATGTCAAACGATGGAAAATATATCTAGGAAGGATGAAATGCCTTTAAACTATATATTGGAAGTTGAAATTTTTGATATATGGGGTTTAGACTTTATGGGACCATTTGTTCCATCATCTGGAAAAATTTATATTTTATTAGCAGATGACTATGTTTCAAAGTGGATTGAAGCTGTTGCTTTACCAAACTGTGATTCCAAAAGTGTTTCTAAATTCTTAAAGAAAATGATATTTTCAAGATTTGGAATGCCTAAGGTAATTATCACTGATGGTGGAAGTCATTTCAGCAATGTAAGAATTAAATTATTACTACAAAAATTTGGAATCAAACATAGAATTGCAACTGCTTATCACCCACAAACAAGTGGAATGGCTGAAGTATCAAAAAGAGAAATTAAAAGAATTTTAGAAAAGACTGTTAATCCTAAAAGAACTGATTGGGTTGATAGAATTGATTCTGCATTATGGGCTTATAGAACAGCTTATAAGACACCAATCGGAATGTCACCCTACCGGTTAATTTATGGTAAACATTGTCACTTACCTGTTGAACTTGAACATAAAGCTTATTGGGCAATAAAGGAGTTTAATTTTAATTTGAATAAAGCAGGAGAAAAGCGATTATTGCAATTGAATGAGATGGAAGAGATAAGAAATGAATCATATGAAAATGCAAGGATTTATAAAGAGAAAATGAAGAAGTTACATGATAAGAAAATTTCAGGAAAAAGTTTTGAGTTTGGACAAGAAGTATTACTGTTTAATTCTCATTTAAAACTTTTTCCTGAAAAATTAAGATCTAAATGGATTGGACCCTATATAATTGAGAAAGTATACCATTATGGAGCTGTGGATATTAAAGACCCCAAAAATGAAAAATTTTTTAAAGTAAATGGATTAAGATTGAAGCCTTACTTTGGAGATATTAAAATGATTTATAAAGAGGCTTATGAATTGAGTCAACCTGATTAAAGATTTACTTAAGTCGGGCTGACGACGTTAAACCAAGCGCTTTGTGGGAGGCAACCCATAATTATCTTTTGTTTTGAGTGTTTTTATATTTTAATGTAAGGTTTTGCCTCGATCTTAACTAATTTTATATTACTTTAGAAAAATTTGATGCTTATAAGTCTTTGTTGACTTAAGCTGAAGATTATTTTGAAGTATTTAAGATTAAGAAATTGGATCACTCTATTCTAAATATGAGTAAAAAGGAGATCAAGTTAACCTTCATTATGATTGCTTACAATGTGTGTTATTGAGTCTAGATTACTCTTACCAGTATAATTTACTTATCTTGAAGAACGAAACTTTGAAATTTGACGATTAGGAGAAACAGAGTTGAACATAGTTTTGGCGCCTAGGCGCCAAGATTCGGCGCCTAAGCGCCCGAATTAAACTATGTATCAATAGGTCCGGCGCCTAAGCGCCACGGTTATTGTGTCGTACAAAAACAAAAAATTTTCAGTTTTTCACACGATTTTCACCTTTAAATCAACCCATTTTCATCCCTAAACATCAAGAAATCAAAGTTACGTCCATTACACTTAATTCTTGAGAGATTTGAGAAATTTTTGAAGAAATGGAAGGAAGAAATCATGGAGAAGAGGCTAGGGACAAGGTCTCAAAGGTTCCTCAACCCTACTTCAATGGTTTCATCGCGGTAAGTTTAAAGAAAATTTCTAGTCGTTTGGATAAGTTTGAAGTGGAGTTTAAAAGCATTGAAGATCGCCTTCATGAGATGTTTCATCAGATTGAACATCTAGAATGACAGATGAAACTTCAATTTGATCATTTTGCGGCGTATCAAGATGCTCAAATTGAAATGTATGCGAAGAACAAGTGGATTGATGAAAAGACGGCTACTGATTTCCCGAGAGCGTTAGTGTTCTTTCCAAGTGGAATACACAATTTCCCTTGTGAAGATTAGAGTATTCTGGTAATGTGATAGTTATTATCTGGTTTGTTGAGTCGTTGTATCAATTTAGTAAATCGATTGTCTTTGTTTTTGTATTTGCTTTCATGTTCAATGTGAGTTGTTTATGCTTAGAAATTGTTATGTTTGAGTGTGTATTAGGAACTTGAATCAAGAATGATACTTAACTGGAATATATTGAGACAATATTGAAGATTATAAATGGAATTTAGTGAAGTTTGATTTAAACTTTATGTTTGATTGGTAGATTTAATATTTAATTTTTATAATTTTTTGAAAAATATTTTGGAAGTTAGAAACTGAAGCCCTACTCTAATGTGAGTAATTGGAAGTTATATTTATGAATTTTGGTGGAAAATTAAATTTAAAAATAATTTTTTGTGAAAGGCGAGTCTGGCGCCTAGGCACCAGAATTCGGCGCCTAAGCGCCGGTTCGGCCTGTACCCAAAAATATTCCTTAAATACCCCCAAAAGCCATTATCGACGCCTAAGCCTTCTTCTTCCTCCATTTTTCGTGAAAATCAACTTTTAGAATCCATTTTGGTTAAACCATCAAAGATTTGAGCGCGAAACCACTCGATTTCTTCGTCTCAAGGTCAGATCTACACTTTAAACCATTTATTTTTTATTTTCACCATAGATTTACCTAGGTTTTGCAAAGAACTGAAATTTTCAAAAAAAAAATTTTCATTTTTAGTGATTTCTTTGAATTTTTAAACTTATTTTAAGTTTTCTAAACTTAAAAAAAGAGTTTAAATTTTTTATTCCTAAATTTGCTCTTGTTTTCTTTCATGTTTAGATGGCTCTGAAATCTAAACGCGGGAAGGCACGAGACAACTTTGATAGCAGCAAATTTTCTACTGCGGCTGCGCATTTTCGATTCCACGAATTTGCGACGTCGAGGAAATTCATTTCAGAACGAATTTTCTATCATCCGGGAGAAATGATTGAAAACACTATCGTTGCACACTTGGCAACGATTCTGTTATTTCATTGCTGTTGCTGTTATCCCTATAGTTCGAGAGTTTTATGCGAATTTTCTGGATGCCGAAGATTATGAAGTTTTTGTCAGAGGTGTCGCAGTAGGATTTAATCCTGAAAGAATCAATGTATTTTATGGCCTGCCACCGACTATAGAGTGCTATTATTCTGGATTATCTCCATCTGAGGGAGATTTGGATTTGATCATTGCTTATTTGACTGATGGTACTGGATCTTGGAAGATCAGGAACGGAAAAAGGGTAAACTTCAAATCCTCCAAATTAAATGGTATTTCTAAAGCATGGCACTATTTTATTTCTACAAGATTGTTACCTTCTAACCACCTGAGTGAAGTGACTAGAGATCGAGCGATCTTAAACTACTGCATTCAGGAGAGGAAGCCTATTGATGTCGGCAGTCTTATTTATGATTATGTGGATTGTACTGCGAGATCCAGCACTTATGTTGGACTGGGATTCCCATCTCTGATTTATTCATTATGTATTAGCAATGGAGTCACTGCAGATACTTCAGAGGAAAGGTTGAAGACTACTAAGCTGATTGGTTAGGAGAGCATTAGCATATATGATCGTCTTCGAGGGAAGAAATTGACTGCTCCTCCTTCTTCTGCACCTACTCCAGGTAGACCTTCTACTTCCCGACCCTCTACTTCTGCTGAGCCACCACCGAGTTTCTGGGAGTCAATGCATGATCAGTTTATAGAATAGCAGCAGGAGTTATTTCAAACTCACTGCAAAGTTGATACTATTGATAGGAAACTTGGTCATTTATCTGATTATACCCAGAGGAAGAGTAGCTATGATACTGAGTACAATGAAGGCCTCGTTAAATTTCTGAAGGGTGAGCATGATGTTAGTTTCCCTACTTTTCCTAGTTTCACACCATTTGTTGATCCTAAGGATGTTGAGTTTTCCTTTGGTGATGATGATGACGATGAGGCTACAGCCAGTGACTAGTAGTTTATAGATCTCTATGTTGTGCTACTTTGTTGTTAGTTTGTTTTGTTATGTTTGTTTGTTTAGTTTTATGTTTGATGTATGTTGATTTGTTTAAGTACCTGTGTGGATTGATTAGTGTTAAGATTCTGTTGTTAGAATATTCTTAGTATATTGTGTTTGAGACTGAAATTAGAGTTAATTTATGATATGTTTGTTTCAGTCTACTGTTTAGTAATTAGTAATTTTACTCTTCTTTTATTTAGTTTCAAATTTAGTATATTCATAAAAATTAGCCTGTTTACTTTTTATACCTGCTTCAATTTTATCTTTATTATTCATAAAAGCATGAGTAGAAGTAAATTTTTCTTTTTAAGATCGTTTTTACATACTTATAAAAATTTCCTTTTTAAAATTATGATTTTCTTTCTCTCATACTTTCAAATTTTCATAGTATACCAAAACTTAAGTTTGAGGGAAGGGAAAATACATTCAAATTTAAATTTTATTTGTCCTTAAAGAACTAATATTTTCTTAAAATAAAAACTTTTTAACATAACTTAAGGAATGAAGAAACTATTTAAGATCACTTTTATTTTTGAAATTACAAACAATTTAGTGAAATTAACCAAACTTTTAATAACTTTGATTGATTTTAAGACTAGAATTATTTAACTTAAAGAAGAATAAGATTAAGGAATTTTTCTATTCATTGTAGAAATAATGGAATTTTAGAAGTATTAAGTAATCAAAAATTATCACTTGAAAAAGAAAAGATTGAAATTCTTTTTGAATTTTTTATTCATTTTATAATAATTAAGTGGAAATGTATATGTTTTGAAAATATAAGTTAAGGATAGTGAAGTTCAAAATCATTAACAGGCTATCCAGATATAGTAATCCTCTCTATATAAAAAAAAAAAAGAGAAGAAAAGAAAAAGAAAAAGAGAAGAGAGGAGAAGCTTGAGGAAATGCCTAATCAAAAATTGGCTTCACTTGAATTATCTTATAAAAGGAAAACTAGTTACATATTTTACTTAATTTTTATGCATGAATCTTTATTTAGGAAAGGTTTTTCAAGAAGATCTTTTTCTTGTAAATAATCTATGAGATCTTAATATAATAAACTTCTATTATTTTCAAAATGGATGAAAATTTTGAAATCTTATGATTTGGTAGTTGAATATTCTTTAAATTCTTAATCTTAAACCTAGTTAGTAAAATTGGGTTAATAATTTACTAAAGACTTTATAAAATAAAAAATTATAAGGAATCTTAAATATTTATCGTTTATTCCAAAAGTTATACATTTTATATAGTAAAAAGGGTTACTTGAGGACAAGTAACATTTAAGTTTGGGGGATTTTGATCCATAAAAAAATAACTATTTTTATGTCTTGATTTTTATCAATTTCTAAGGATATTATGCTTTAATGAAAGGTATTTTTATGTTTTTGGATGTAGGTGATGTAAAAAGGTCCAAAAAAGGAAAAAGGATGAAAATGGAGCAAAAAGGAGCAAAAATGGAGCAAAATACAAGAATTATAAAAAATATGGCCTGGCGCCTAGGCGCCAGAAGTTGGCGCCTAAGCGCTAGACTCGATACAGAAACTGTCAAGTTTTTGACAACATTTGGATGGTTATTTTGACGGAGTGAGCGGTTCTTGGACATTCTAGAAGACCGACAGTTGTTCCTTGATAATAGGACATGTGATACATTGCATTTGGACGCACCAAAACGGTTTTAATCACGAAGAGGTGTGAGCCAAAGTGAAGAGGTGTGAAGAACTGGACGTGGTGTCCGGCGCCTAGGCGCCAGATTCCGGCGCCTAGGCGCCAAGCAGACCTTCTAGAAGATTCATTGAATGTGGACATGTTTTGAAGAGGTGCTTCAAGGCAACCCTTAAAGCCTATAAATAGGAGTCCACTTCTTCAGAAAAACGTGCCCCCCATTGTAACCCCTTTCTCTTAGCCACTTTTATTTAGTTTAGTGAGTTTATTTTCAAGTTATTGCATCTGGAGTTCATTACACTGTGGAGTCAGTAGGAATCAGAATATCTGTAGAAGGAATATTTGAGATAAGTATTTTATTTTTGATTCAAAGTCTATTTATTATGTTTTGCTGTTTAAATTCAATGTGTTCTGAGTAGTTAGTTTACTTTATTCCTTCAATTATGAAAAGATAAATAAGATAATATAAGATTCAATGGAGAATTGAAAATCAAAATATTTTCAAAACATTGTGATGATATTAATACCTGATCTTACTTGACTTTTTAAATTGGCCATTTAAATTGTTAAAACATGTTGAAGACTTTTGAGACTTAGAAGGAGAAGAACTATTAACTTGTAGATGTCACATGAATCCTTGGGTAGTCGGAGGCCATGTGTGGGCTATTCAAGGTGAAGTGCAAATAAATAGGAAGATAAGATTTAAAGGGCTTAGAATTGATAAGTTTTTAGAGTGACAGACTAAATTCTTATAATTTGATTTATAGATAAGGAAAGGGTCACTAGTAGGGCCAACCATAGCCACCCATGGACAACTAGTAGTGTGAGCCTAGATTACCCATTATACTAACAATACATCCGGACCTGATCTGTAAATTAGCCAATGTTCTTTGCGCCTGGATCAAAGGGTAAATAATAGGAATGCTTCTATTTGGCACAATACCATAATATAGATTCTCCAACGAATATTAAATTATCTTAAAAATCTTGGATTAATTGAAGGGAAAAAAGTTGTTTGTTTTATATAGTTTTCAAAAAATAATTTTCTTATAATTTTTTTTCTTTATCTGCATCTAGTAAATTATAAGTAATTTATAGTTAGATTAAAATACAAAAAGATTTTGAAATACAATATTTAAAAATTTATTACCATATTTTTTCCCCGTGGGATCGATACTGGGGTCTTTGTTTTAAAGCCCTATATTACTTGAAACGATACGTATACTTGCGTAGTACCCAAAAATTATATAAAATATTTTCCTTTAAAATTATATTTTGCTATATATACATATATTTAAAAAGTATTAAACATCAACGGCCTAGCATTCAGTAGCAATCAAGTTTTATTTAATGCTATTGTCGTAATTAAAATTTGGTACACATCTATATAGCAAGTTATTCCGGGTCAAGTATTTCGCGCCTTTGCCAGAAATTAAATTTTCTATCAGTGGTAACAAATCCTTGTATTTGGAAATACAAAAATCGGGTCACTATCCTAAAGGTTTTGGTTTTCATGCAACAATCTTGTTTAACGTGCAAGAAAAAGTAAAGTACAGTGCCTGTAAGTAATTTGCAATAAAATAAAAGCGTACCTGGAGGGTCTTCCCGTCATCCCAAGCTGCACTTAAAACTTATATTAAGGCATTTAGATATTTATAACAAGTACCTAAGTAAAGCTAAGGGAAGGTTTTGGTTGTCTACCAAAGTCCTAATCCTATAACTAGTCATCCCTTATGACGTCTAGGTTCTTGTGTTTTGTTTATGGATGATTTTCTTCATCAAAGAACAATTAAATTCAATTTTTCTTTTAAAACATCTCATCATATTGAAGAAGTGTTTAGGACGGGTCCTAAACATCTTTTCAATACTTCCGAGATTATTTTGAGTCCAAGTAAATTTAGTTGCACAGATGAATTAATCATCCAAAATTCAGTTTAGATTTTCCTTGTTGCTCAGTGAATTAGGATGTTTGATTATCCTATAAGTAAGGTGACATCTCACTTAATACTCCGTTTAAGAGTTATAATAGTTAAAGCATTTAGGGGCAAGTTGGTTTGTTAAAGAATTTAACCATTCTTAATTTGAAGTTTCAGTTAATGGTTTAAAGTGGTTTAGTTTAATTATGAGGTTTTAATTAATAATTTTAAGTTTGGAATAGTGTTCAAATTATTTTTGGTTTAAATCTTTACACTTTAAGCAATCTTAATATTTTAAACTTGTTTTACTCTTATTATCGAATGATGTTAATTTAATATAATTTAAATTTAATTGAATTGAATTTAACTTAATTTAATTTAATTTTAGTATTTTAAATTAAGTTTCATTTAATTTAATTTTAATTTTAATTTAACTTTTTCTTAATTTAATTTAATTTAATTTAAATTTAATTTAATTGTTAAACCACTTAATATTTTGAGCTTTCCTTTAATTTAAGGGTTATTATTTTTTTATCTTAATTTAAGAGTTAAATATTATTGAAGTGATTTATTTAGGGATTTTTTTTATTAAACAATTAATATCCTCTCAAGTTATATCCTTATTTTTAATAATTCAAATTTTTATTAATCTTCAAAAATTTAAATTTGTTTAAATAATTAAAGTTTCATTTTGGTTTATTAAAAGTGATTAATAGGTTCCTACCCTTTTAATTTCCCAAAGTTTCAATCATCCAAGAAAAATAAAATCAAATATTTTACCCTCCATTTTAATTAAGCCAAAAATTTTAATATAGGGGTTTAAATTCTTTAATTACCTTTATGCCCTTTTAGGCTTATTAATTTCATAACTCACTAAATTGAGTTCAAATGAACTTGAAATTTTTATGTCACTTCACTCATATGTCAATCAAGACATTAGAGGAGAAAATGTGATTTTTTCTGAACATAATTTATTTATATAATTATTTTTAATGAAAAATAGGGATTTTCAATGGAAGTTCAACAACATGACCAAGGAAAGGTTTCTGTCCTTAAGAAAATTATGGGATGTTCCTAATGACTAGAGAACCACTTGGACAAATTTTGGGGATTTTTTAAATTATAGTTCATTTATTATAATTATTTTGTATTTTGGAGTATTAATTAATTATAAAATAAAATTAAGGTTGCAAAATGGATTTATATTTTTCTTAAATCTCTCTGACCTCAAGGAGTTTAGAGAAATAAATTTTCTAATTTTCTAATTTTTCTTTGATTTATTGGAATTAATTTAGTGAAAAGGTTGGAAAATACATTTTTTAATATTAAAAATTGTTTTAAGCATTTAAAACTCAATATCTTCACTTAGAGACTTAGGAAAAATATTTGGTTTGTTCCTAAGTGATTAAGAGTCAAACTTTGACATTTTTATGATTTTTATTATTATTGTGATTTTTATTATTTTTTAATTATTTAAATATTAAAATACCAATAAAAATGAAAAATTTTAGAAAATTCTAATTTTAATTTTTATAGACTCCTCTGATACCAGAGAGCCCATAAAACCAATTTGGTGAATTTTTGAAATGTATTTTTGAAGTTATGAATTTTTTAAATTTAATTTTGATCATATAGCTTAATTAATCCATTTAGTGGGGCTAAACATTTCCAATTGACTTCAAATTTTTAGTGAGGTCCCTCTGATCCCAAAGATCAGTAGAGAATTGTTTTCAAGTTATTTTAATGTGTGGTTAACCCTAATTAATTAAAGTTCTGTTTTGAGTAATTAGGCCAATTACGATTATTCTTAATTAATTAACCCAAGATATAATTATCCTAGGGTCCTCTAGTCATAAGAAACTTCCTCAAATTTTTCTGGAATTTATTGAACAACATGCTAATTATTGGAATTAAAATTCCAAAAATAGTGATCTAAACTTGAAAAATACATAACTTTCTATAGAGATGGCCTCTGACCTTGAAAAATTTAGGGAATGTTCCCAAGTCAGAGGCTTCAAAAGCCCTATGGTCTTATGCCATGGTGAATTGTCTATGCAAGTGAAGAATCAAAATACTGAAATAAGTAAATAATTAATTAAAAATAAAATACTCATCAAAATAACTTGATTTCTTTTCCACATTATTCTCCTCTATTCACTGAGCAAGTGGGTATTTTTAGTTTATTTTTATGATTTTTCTACGCAAAGATATGGATTTTCTAAGTTCTAAGTATTTAAATAAATAAAAAATTCCATATTTTTCTACTTATCCACGCGGCGCCGCGTCAACCTCGGCAGCTCTGAAAGCCCGCCTCCGCCATCTAACTCAGCGCTCCAGGGGCCCGCGGTCCATCTAACATTCTCTGGTCCGGCGCAATCTGAACCTTTCACTCGATACATGCTCGATCGGACGGCGCCTGGTCATCGTCTACGACTGGTGTGCACCCGTGACCGTCCACACTAAAACCCTAATAACTCTCTCATTTCTCAACGGATTTTTGTGTTCTTATGCTTTATGGATTCGTCTTGAAGAGAAGAACACATCCATATGGTTTACATGCAATGAAATTAAGTGAAACAAAATGTAGGATCACTGGAAGCTCGGGAGGAAGGAATTACCCATACCTTTGCTCTGAGAAGTGTAGCTTCAATCAGAGAGTTGTGTCACTTCGATTCCACCCAAGGAAGCTCTAGATAAAGTCTCTAGCTCTGGGGAATTGTCTAGGTATGAAAGTGTCCATAGCCGATTTCAAAGCTTGGAGGCTGGAGGAAATGGGTGGCCTAGAGAGGGGGCTTTCACTGGGGAACTCCTTCTCTTGGTCCTGTGCAGGTGTGGGTGAGTTTAATTTCGATTTGGTGGAGGTTTTAGAGATGTCCTAGTTCTGGGCTGAGAATTGAGCTCCAAAATTGAGCACAATCAATGGGGTTTAAGGCTGGAGAGCAGTGGAGATCAATTGCTCTAAGTGAGGAGAAGGTCCTGGAGCAATTTTGGCAGAGTTTTGTTTAGGTCTGGTTCATCACCTTCTTTGGCTGAGAGGGTGGTGGGTTTAAATAGACATGGCTGGAAGGCCTCCCAGGGGGGTTTGAGGCTTGGGATCAGCTGCTCTATGCAAGAGAAGAACAACCATGGTGTTCAATTAGACTGGGACAACTCAGCAAAGAAGAATTGAAAAGTTTGGCTCACATGGAGCTCTCGGCCATGGCATTTTTTGGCGACCCAGGCGACTGGCCGACAGGGTTAGGTCACCATCAGGGTCAGGGAGGTCAGGGGTGGAAGTTGGTGAGTTCAATTGGCTGTTGCCATGTGTAAAGAGGTTTGATTTAAGTGGAATGGGGGAGAGTGTATTTTGGGCTCATTTTGGTCCAAGGCATGGTTTAGGCTAGGTGCACGTCCCCAAGGCTTGACTTTGGGCTGGGAGCAATCATTTGGGTCAGCCAAGAGAGAGTGGTGAGGTCTCTTTCCATGGTGAGGTGGCTAAGCATGGTTTAGAGTGTGTCGTGAATGTGGTTAAAAGGCTTAATGAAGGATTAAGAAAGAGGCCCCCTCCACTTGCCATAAATGACATGGTGAGGTGTAAAGTGACTCCCACGGCTTGCATATGGCTTATGCATGGCTCCATGGCTTCATTTGGCTTGGGAAAAGATTTGGTTAATTTCATGAAAGGGGATTTTATGAATTTTGGCATTTTGGTGGAAATTTGAATGAAGCTTGATATGGAATGTTTTAATGATGATTTTGAAACTTAGGGTGATATCAATTAAGGGTATGATGAGAAGAAATTGCCATGTGGGCTTTAGAGCCAATTTTGGGCTTTTGGATTTGGTGCGAATGGGCTTTTAGAAAGGTTTAAGAAAGTGGGTTTTTAGATTTTAAAATGGACTTTTAGTTGAAATTTTTGTAAAAGATCATGCCAAATAAATGTTGGGTTTAGTTTAGGGATGTATCATGAGTGATTTGGATAAGGTTTGGTGTCATTTGGAGTTGAAATGGATTCAATTTGGGCTTTTTGGTAAAGGGGCCAAAGTGTTTCAAATTGAGCTAACTTGGGCTAAGGCTGGGCTAAGGTTGGATTTTATGTAAAATTAATGTTGAGAAATGTTCATGGGATTGTCACAAAGAGTTTTCAGCTTTGGTTGGGCTTTAATTTTGGGATTTGGGCCCATTTGGGTTAGGTTTAGGTTTAGGCTAAAAATGGAGATTTTGACTTTGGGTTAAGCTTGGGTGGAGTTTAGGTTCAACGTTTGGGCAAATCTTGTTAGTGTTTTGTGTGTGGGGATATTAGGAAGGTTTATAAAAAGATTTGGGGTTAATTGGAGTTGAAATGGGTTGGTTTGGGCTAGGTTTAGGTCATGGGCCAAAATTGGGCTTTAGGCTTTAAATTGAAATTGAATCCAAATGTCAATCAAATTGGGCTTGGATTTGGTCTAAATTGACATTGGGGATATTGAATTGAAGTTTAGAATTGAATTGGACCAAAATTGAGGTCAATTAGGTTGGTTTAGTGGGACATTGGGTCTACTTGGGTTAAGAATGGGTCAAATTGGGGGTTTTGGTAAAAGTGGGTTAAATTGACAAAATTGGCTTATGGTGTAGTTAAACAAAATAAAATTAGGAATATTTGGGATTTTCTGGAATTTTTTGGGAATTTGTGGGATTTATGGAATTTTTTGTTAAGAATGGTATTTTGGGTACTTGGAGGGTATTGGGGGGTATTTTTGGAATTTTTTGGTATAGTTGGCTAAGGATGATCAATTTGAGTGGGGGAAATGTTTAGGATTAGTTTTGAGGAATTTTGGGTAATTTAGGCAATTTTGCAAATTTTGGATAGCTTCAAGGACATTTGGTAGGTTTAGCGGGTGTAGGGCCCCGGTGTCAAAAATTGAAATTTTGGAAAAATAAAGATTGATCAAGTTTGAGTAGAATGGAATCACTTTGGTTAAGCCATGAAGCCATATCAAGCCCATAAGAGCCATGAGATGACTCATTTGAGGCATTCACTTTGTTGTTCCTAACCCTCTTAGCCTAGGGCTTAGGGGTTGAGGACCATCCATATGGATTACCTACATGAGTCAGGAAGTCAAGCTAGGTATGAATGGTTTTAGGATTTGGAATGTGTGTGAAAGTGTAATGTGTGCAGGTTAACCCTCACCAGACCAGGCCACCCAGGGTAGTCCTAAGGCCGAAGAGTCCTATAGGGAACTCATCTTTTAAACCTCCACAATTGATTTTAACCCTCCAAGTGACTTAGGGATTTACAATCAAACTTATGGGGTTTGCAGGGAGTTAAGTAGTGTTTTGAATTTCCAAGTGGTGGGTTCCATGTCTAGTCCTCTAAGATAGTCAAAGGGGAAGCCTAAGGCTAGATCCTAAGTACTAAGGAGAGAGAAGAGAGAAGACCTCATCAAAAATGAGGTCAACAACGGTGTATAGCTAGGGTAAGTAAGAAATATCACATCAGTCTCCTCCTTATGAATCTGACATGGGCGTCATTATAGGCAATATCAAACTCAACTCTTCTTCTTATATAATCCTCATTCACATCACTTCTAGCCTCAATCAAATCCATTCTACGATGGAGTCTATCCATACCAGCACTCTGTAATCTCAACTACTCCCTAATATCAGACAATGTAGGGTGCTCAGACGTAGATGGAATGTCTTAGCTCGTAGTAGGAATATCAGTACTCCTACTCTCATCTCTTGCTCCCAGATGAGACTCATAAGTACGAATGATAGTCTTGGTAATTGGTCTCAATGGTATAGCTACCTCATCAGAACTGTTGAACTCGACTCCAGACTGTACACACAGGGCATGAACTAGGGTAGGATGTCCTAATCCTCCTGTGGTCTATCCTCTAGAAATAGACTGAATGTTCTTGAAGACAATAGCTCCAATATCAATCTTCTTCATAGTCTGAATACAATAATTCAGAATTGCTCGATCTCTTATAAATTCATTATGGTGATAAGAAGGTAACAGTCTTGCAGAGGTGAAACAGTGCCAGACTTTAGATGCAACATTTAACTTGGAAGCAGAGAAGTTAATCATTTGTTTTGATTTATCTTCCATTCCCCTTTTCTGTATGTTAGAAAAGCAATCACTTCCTTCAAATTCGCTTCTCGGGTATCAAAATTTTTATATTCACATACAAAAGGTTCCCGAGTCTGATAAAATGCATTGATACGCTGAGGGGTAAATTCAACCATTTTTCCTCGAACTAGTACATATTTTGTCTCAGTCGAGGGTACATTTACATAGAACTCTCATACAATGACCAAAACAACATTAGCAGTAAAATAACAAAATCGTTCCCAGTTTTGCTCGGCAATTAACTGTTCAAAAGATTCATCAGGATTGTCAAAAGCTCGATCTTGAATACACTTCCTATTACAAAGGTAAGAATTAAAACAAAATTGTGCCTTGACATTGACAAATCTTTCTTCATCATAATCAAAATTTCTCTTTCCTTTACTCATCCTTGGAGCCATGTGAATTTCTAAAAATTGTAAGAAAATTCTAATAAATTCCAAATCCACAATATACCAAACTCTAAATACTATTCTAAACATGTAAGAGAAAATTTCATCATAGGAAATCCCAAAATTTCTTCAAAAGTCCCAAAATTCCAATCTAAGAAATGTGAGAGATTCCTATGGTGAAAATAAAAAATTTTTAACTCAAAGTGAAGCTCCTACCTAGAGAAGTGTAGATCCGGTCTCGAAAAGCCTTCAAATCACCTCAAATCCAAGATCTATCAAGCTCTAGGACTTCAAAGTCGCGAAAATGGAGGAGGAAGACGAAAGCAAAGGAAAAATCCATGGGTCCCAGGGTCAAAATTCAAAATAAAAGGATTTTGGCATTTTTCTATATTCGGGCGTCCACGGCACTCGATAGGACGCCGACGGTGCTCGATAGAGCTCCAGCGGTGCCTTATTTCTTCATTTAGCCAAAACTATCTATATTCGGGGGCCGGCGGCGCCAGTGTAAAAATTTTTTTTTGGGTCCGAAAATTTTTTCGTAATTTCAATCTTTTCGTCCTCCACAATGACATTTAACACTTCATTAAGCATCTATTTCATCACACAAGCAATAATTAACATAATTCCTACACAAATAACACAAAACATCACTTCTATATAAACAATCCACATTACAACATAAACACTAAAATGTTCATCAAATCAAATTAACAACCCTTAGATTTTTAGTGTTGCAAGTACACTACAATAAGCAAACACTAAAATCTAAGCACACACCGCGAAATTAAGCATAGTAAATCCAAATGCAAACTAAAGAACAAAGCAAAGCAAATACTAAACACACCAAACAAAAATAAGCAAAGCAAAGCAAACACACATGAAACATAAGCAGAATCTAGTAGTCACTCCTCATCAGTCTTCGAACTATCTTCCTCTCTGATATCTCCAATTGATTGATGATGCACGATGAAATTGTAAAAGGGATGAAATGGTAATTCATCAGATGAATCCTCAACAATCACAACATTCTTTTTCATCAGACTAACCAGGCCCATTTCAATCCGACCAGTGTGATCAAATTGTTCGTTCATCCTCTAGTCTATGTGATCAAATAAATTAGAAATATTATTAATGGCATTCAAAACATTTTGTACCTCTTTTTCCAACTACTTGATTCTCTTCAGTATCACTTTGGAATTATTCAGGGAAGCATGGTTGAATGGGTTGTGAATTCTGAATTGGTTGATCAACAAGCACATCCATATCACTTTCACCTCCTACTGTTTGGTAATCATAAAGATTATTTGGATCAATAGGCCTCCAGGGAAGAGGAACCTTTTCCCAACTCTCATACGGAACTTTTGATTGACTACACAACAGAAATATGGTGGACGGGTGTCAAAGCCCATATTTAGATCCATGAACTATCAATCCCAAAACGGATTTCACAATTATATTTCCAATAGCAATAGGCCTTCCAGTTTGAATATAGAAATTTAAAATAGCATTTTCCTAGGTTACTTTACTAATCTTCAAAGTTGGAAATAACTTTGCCGAAATAAAATAATGCTAGTGCTTTAACACCAGATTTAAAGATGCAGAAGGGAAACTAATATATCCTTTGTCTCTTACTTCCCTATCTTCAATTTCATCCATCAAATAATGATAAACATCATTCATATCATCGCTTGTCGCATTAAAATTGGAATAGTGGCAGATAGGTACATTCTCAATCATAAAGAGATCATTAATTCTCACAGGAGTGAATTGCACAGACCTACCTCGCACAGAGACGAATCCTTGGTTAATCCTGTGAAGATTTGCATAGAATTCCTTCACAACCGGAATGACTACGGCAGTGGTAGTGTAACATAGAACTTTCCAACGCCTTTTCTTTATTATCTCTTAAACTCTTGTAGTAGGATTATCCATACTCGATTAATAAAGCCTCTCTCATTGATAATCCTCCTCTTCATCATCACCTTGTTGAATAATCGCTGCGCCTCGAAACTGAAAAACTTCCGTCGGTTGAAAATGGGAGATCGAAGGGCTTCTATGGAGTAGGAATCCATGGAATGCGAATTGGGAAAGGTTGTTTTCATTTTTCTGGTGGTTAGAGGTTTAAAATGGAGTTTTGGGAGTTATAAAGAGGAACATCCCACTCAAAAACGCCAAAAATCAAATTTTTAAACTCTAAAAACCGTCACCAGAATTTGCCAGCCGGCGATGCTCGATAGGGCACCAGCGGTACTCGAATCCTGAAGTTTGGAATATTCTCTGTATTTGGATGCCAGTTTCAGCATATTTTTAGGTTATGTGTTTTAAAAAGGGGTCACCTACAAAAATTGTCAGCGAATTTTTAGATTTTAAGTTTAATTTTTATATATATAATTTGAAAAGTAGCATTTGATTTTGAAAATAATTTTATGTTTAAAAATTTTAAGATATGAAATCAAACCGATCTCACATCCCAAATAGTTTATATAAATGAGCACCAAATCACAAACTGTGTAACTATCCCGAGGAATAGACACACTGCCTGATGATAGAGCTCGATTAAATAAACTAGAAGATTTGTGACATCCGTTTGGTCTGCGAACCAATTTTATAAGCCGAAAAGTTTCCATGTTTAATATAAAGGAATTAAACAGGGTTTATATTAACTGGGTTCTTAAAGTTCCCTATAAGGGCAAGCCCCTATAGTTAATTATATCTTAAATGTCTGAAAAACACTTAAGAAAACTCTCGAATATGATCTGTGGTTTTGCTCTCAAGAATTTCAAAGTTTAAGGTTTTAAAGGATTGGATTTTTGAAAATTCAATAGGGAATGGATCAAATTTGGAATAGTTTATTTTGATAATCCAAAGGAAGAGAAGTAGGGGATGTCACGGACCCGAAGTGAACTTCGGTGACTTCCCAACTATCTTATTGTTTGACTTCAATTTGAGAGTTTATTTAATATTGTAATCGTGCCAAATTTACTTAATTAGGACATATATTTATATGACAATCATACGAATAGCCTCGAAGATGTGAGGGCTTATGTCATACCAAACGACTACCTCGGAGTCCTAAGATCGGTTAGGGCTTAATTTGCATAACATGATTATGAAAATGCCTAACGGAAAGTTGAGAATTTATGTTGCACTAAGAAAACTACCTCGAAATCCTATGGCTTGGTTATTTAATTCTAAGAAAGGGTTTTACTGAAGTAGACCTGAGTTTTGCTGATGACGATGGCCGTGCTGCCCACTGTGCTCCAAGCTGTTGACCTCATTTTTTATGAGGTCTGATCTCTCTCCTTAGTACTTAGGATCTAGCCTTAGGCTTTCCCTTTGACTATCCTAGAGGACTAGAGATGGAAACCACCACTTAGAAATTCAAAACACTTTTTGAATCCCTTCAAACCCCACAAATTAGATTGTAAACCCCTAAGCCACTTGGAGGGTTAAAATCAAATGTGAAGGTTTAAAGGATGAGTTTCCTATAGAACTCTTTGGCCTTAGGATTACCCTGGGTGGCCTGGTCTGGTGAGGGTAAGCTTGCTCACACCACACTCCCACACACACACATTCCAAACCTTAAAACTACCTTTAGCCAATTTGACTTCCCGACACATGTAGGCAATTCATATGGATGGACCTCAACCCCTATGCCCCCTGGCTAAGAGGGTTAGGAACAACCTGTTGAGTGCCTAAAATGAATCCTCTCTTGGCTTTTGTGAGCTTAATATAGCTTCATGGCTCAACCAAAATGATTTTATTTCACTCACACTTGACCAATCTTCACTTTTCCAAAATTTTAATTTTTGATCCCCGGGACCCTAAACCCACCAAGCCTACCAAGTGCCCTTGAAATTGCTCAAAATTTGTAAAATTGCCTAAATTTTCCAAAATTCCTCAAAATCATTCCTAAACACTTCCCCCCACTCAAATTGATCATCCATGGCCAAATATACCAAAAGTTCTAAAAATACCCCCAATACCCTCCAAATACCCAAAATACCCTTTTAACCCAAAAATTCCAAAAATTCAGAAAATTCCCAGAAAATTCCAGAAAATCCCAAACATTCCCAATTTCATTTTGTTCAGTTACACCTATAGGCCAATTTTGCCAATTTAGCCCACTTCTACCAAAACCCCCAATTTAACCCCTTTTTAACCTAAATGGACACAATGTCCAACCTAACCAACCCAATTGACCTCAATTTTCATTCAATTCAATTCTAAACTTCAATTCAATATCCCCAATACCAATTTAGACCAAATCGAACCCCAATTTGATGAACATTTGGATCCAATTTCAATTTGAAGCCTAAGGCCCAATTTTGGCCCATGACCTAAACCTAGCCCAACCCAATCCAATTCAACTCCAATTAGCCCCAAATCTTTTCTAAAACCTTCCTAACACCCCCACAAAAATACACTAAATTGATTTGCCCAAAATTTGAACCCAAAGTTCACTCAAATCTAACCCAAATCCAAAATCCCCAATTTGGCCTAAAGCCCACCATGAATCCAAATAGACCAGAATCCCAAAACCAAAGCCCATCCAAAGTTGAAATCTCTTTGTTACACACCCATAAATATTTCTCAACATTAATTTTATATCAAATCCAACGTTAGCCCAACATTAGCCCAAGTTAGCCCAATTTGCCCCACTTTGACCCTATCACTAAGGAGGCCCAAATTGAATCCATTTAAACTCCAAATGACACCAAACCTTTTCCAAATCACTCATGATACATCCCTAAACTAAAACCAACATTTATATGACATGTTCCTTCACAAAAATTTCATCCAAAAGCCCATTTTTTAAAATCTAAAAGCCCACATTCCTAAAGACTTTAAAAGCCCATTTTCATCAAATTTAAAAGGCCCAAATCTTATTCTAAAGCCCATGTGAAATTCCCATCATCATCCTTTTAATGGAAATCATCCCTAAGTCTTAAATAAATAATCAAATAATTCCAAATCAAGCCTCATGCCAATTTCCCTTAAATCCATCAAAAATCCCAAAATCCATTTTCATGAAATTGAGCCAAGCCATGGGCAAGCCATTGGCTAGCCATGAAGCCATTCTTAAGCCCCATGCAAGCCATGTGAGTGGTGTTCATGTGATCATACCATATTGGGAAAAAGGAGGGAGTACTTCAACGATTCCCTTAAGAGTGATTAAACCTTTTCATGGTTCCCCTAAACCATGCTTAAACTTAAATATGCTTAGATGTTGACTTCTCCCCACAAAGCTAGCTAAGTTACCTGGCTCCCCACAACACCTAAAGCCCCTTGGTAGGTGTACCAAACACAAATCCATGACTTGGACACAATTGAACCCAAAATAGCCTTCCCCCCTTTTCCACTTAAATAAAATTATTTACACATGGCCAAAGCCAATTGCTTGCACGAAACTCAATCCCAGGACTCACTGAGTCAAGATGGTGACCTGACCATGCCGGCCAGTCGCCTGGGTCGCCAAAAACGCCATGGCCGAGTGCTCTATGAGAGCCAAACTCCCAAATTTTCCCTGGCTGAGCTGCGCCAGGCCCAATGGCCACTGTGGCTGTTCTTCCCTTCACCAAGGCAGCTGATCCCAAGCCCTAACTCCCCCTGGGAAGCCCTCCAGCCAGCTATATTTAAACTCCACCCCCTCTCAGCCAAATAAGGTGATGAACCAGAGCTTAACAAAACTCTGCCAAAATTGCTCCAGGACCATCTCCTAACCCAGAGCAATTAATTCCCAGTGTCCCTTTGCCCTAATCCCCATTAACAGAGCTCAATTTCTTAGTAAAAAATCCACCCAAAAACCAGGACAACTCTAAAACCTCCACCAAAATCAAATTAAACTCATCCACACCTGCACAAGACCTAGAGAAGGAGTTTCCCAGTGAAAGCTTCCTCATCAGGCCAGCCATCCTCTCTATCGGCCAAGCTTTAAAATCAGCCTTGGTCACTTTCATACCTAGGCAATTCCCCAGAGCTAGAGACTTCATCTGGAGCTTCTTGGTGTGCAATCGAAGGTGCCACAACTCTCTGATTGAAGCTTCACTTCTTAGAGCCAACGTATGGACCCCTTCTTCCTCCCGAGCTTCCAGCGATTCTCTATTTTTCTTGGCTTAATTTCATAGCATATAAACCATATGGATATGTTCGTCTCCTCAAGACGAATCCATAGAGCCTAAGAACACGAAAATCCGTTCAAAAATGAGAGAGATCTTAGGGTTTTAGTGTGGAAGGCTCATGAGACACACCAGTTTTAGAAGATGACTTGGCGCCGTCCGATCGCGCGTGTATCGAGTGGACAGTCCATATTTCAGCGGATCGAAGGATGGAGCGAGACCGCGGGCTGCGTAGCATCCGAGTTAGATGGCGGCGCCAAATGGGAGCGCACCGCGTGGGCTTTCGGATCCGCCGAGATTGAGTCAGCGCCGCGCTGGATAAATAGATAAATAGGCTATTTTCTATTTATTTAAATACCCAGAAATTGAAAAATTCATAACTTTGCATAGAAAAATCATAAAAATAAACTAAAAATACCCACTTGCTCAGTGAATAGAGGAGAATAATGTGAAAAAAGAATTGAGTTAATTTGATGAGTATTTTATTTTTAATTAATTATTTACTCATTTCAATGTTTTAATTCTCCATTTACACAGACAATTCACCATGACATGAGACCATAAGACTTTTGTAGCCTATGATCCTGGGAACATTCCGTAAATTTTCTAAGGTCAGAGGCCATCTCTATGGCATGTTATTGATTTTCCAAATTTTTGTACCTGTTTTGATATTTTAATTCCAGTAATTAGCATGTTACTTAGAAAATTCTAGGAAATTTGGAGAAGTATCTTAGGACCAGAGGACCCTAGGAAAATTATGGTTTGAGTTAATTCATTAGGAATAATCCTAATTAGCCTAAACACTCAAAATTGAATTTTAATTAATTAGGATCAACCACACATCAAAATAACTTGAAAATAATTCTCCGCTGATCTTTAGGATCAGAGGAACCTCACATAAAAATTTGAGATCAATTGGAGGTGATTAGCCCCACTAAATGGACTAATTAAGTTGCATGACCAAAATTAAACTATAAAAATTCATAACTCCAAAAAAATATTTCAAAAATTTACCAAAATGGATTTGGGGCTTCTCTGATGTTAAGTGAGTCTAGGAAAATTAAAATTACAATTTCTAAAAATCTTCATTTTTAATCATATTTTAATAATTTAATAATTAAAAAATAAAAAAAATCATAAAAATATTAAAAATCATAAAAATGTCATATTTTGCTTCCTAATCACTTAAGCAACAAACCAAATATTTTTCCTAAGTCTATAGGTTAAGATATTGAATTTTAAAGGCTTAAAACAATTTTTAATATTAAAAAATGAATTTCCTTACATTTTCACTAAATTAATTCTAATAAATCAAAGAAAAACCAGAAAAATATAAAATTTGCTTCCCTGAACTCTTTGAGGTCAGAGATTTATGAAAAATATAAAATCCATTTTTCAACTTTAATTTTACTTTATAATTAATTAACACTCCAAAACTTAAAATAATTATAATAAATAAAATATATTTTGAAAAATCACCAAAATTGGTCCAAATGGTCCTCTGGTCAATAAGGACACCCTATAATTTTCTTAAGGACAGAAACCTTGCCTTGGTCATGTTGTTGAATTTCCATTGAAAATCCCTATTTTTCATTAAAATAATTATATAAAGTAAATTAAAAATAAAAAAAATCACATTTTCTCCTCTAATGTCTTAATTGACATGTGAGTGAAGTGACATAAAATTTTAAGCTCATTTGAGATCAATTTGATAAGTTATGAAATAATTAGGCTTAAAAAGGGCATAATAGTAATTAAGAATCTTAACCCCTAATTAAAACTTTAGGTTTAATCAAAATGGAGGGTAAAATATTTGATCTTAATTTTCCCTTAGATGATTGAAATTTTGGGAAATTAAAGGGTAGGAACCGATTAATCAATTCTAATAATCAAAAAGAAAAAATGAAACCTTAATTAATTAAAATATTTAAATTTTGGAAGATTAATTGAAATTTGAATTATTAAAATGGGGAGTATAACTTAGGAAGACTATAACCCTTTAATTTAAGATCCCTAGATAAATCACTTTAATAATATTCAACTTTTAATCAAACTAAAAAATGAAAATTGAAATTAATAATTAAATAATTAAAAGGAAAATAAACCATAATTAAATTAAAAGCTTAAAACATTAAGTAATTTAACAATCAAATTGAAATAAATTTAAAACATTAAAATTAATTTGAGATCACTTGAAAATAAATCTAAAACAAACTTGAAACATCAAAATCAACCCCAAAATAATTCATAATTAAAAATCAAACCAATTAAAAATTAACCTAAAATATTTCAATTAAATTGAAATTAAATCATTAAAATCTAAATTGAATAATCTAAACACCTCTTTCAACCCGGATTAATCTAATACATTGAGATCATTTAAAATGTAAAGATTTAATTAAATTAAAACAACTTGAACACTATTCCAAACTAAAAATTATTAAAATTTCATAACTAAATTAAATCATTCTAAATCAACAATTCCAATTTTAAATCACTAAAATCTTTAATAAATTGATTTGCCCTTAAAGGCTTTCGTTTTCATAACTCTTAAATTGAGCATTAAGTGAAATGTCATTCCACTCATAGGATAATCAAACATCCTAATTCACTGAGCAAGAAGTAAAATTTAACTAAATTCTTTGATGATTAATTCACCACTTCAATAAAATTCATTTGGACTCAAAATAATCTCAGAAGTATTGAAAAGATGTTTAGGACTCGTCTTAAGCACTTTCTCAATATGATAAAGTGTTTTAGAAGAACAACTGAACTTCATTGTTTTTTGATGAAGAAAATCATCCTTAACAAAACACAAGGACCTAGACGTCATAGGAATTGATTAGCTATAGGATTAAGACTTTGGTAGACAACCAAAACCTTCCCGTAGCTTTACCTAGGTGTTTTCTTGCAAATATATATATAAATGCCTTAACATGTGCTTTAAGTGTAGCTTGGAATGATGGGAAGACCCTCCAGGTATACTTTTATTTTATTGCAAGTTACTTACATGTACTGCGCTTTACTTTTCTTGCATGTTAAACAACATTGTTGCATGAAAACTGAAACCTTTAAGATAGCCAAAAAACTGAAACCCAAAACTAAAAATAAAAGTCACAACAAGATAAAATTCACCGCCACAACATTAGAAAATATAAAACAACTCAAAATTTAATCACAAACAGAACAACAAAACTACAACTATAACTAAATTAAAACGTCTTGTTGGATGATCGGGAATACCTCGGATGATGTAACCTACGTGTTGCTAACGGTATTTCCCACGGTCTAAATGAAAGTGTGGAACCTATTCAGTTAAGTTTAGCAAATTCATCCGGACTACGTGAATCCGATTAAAATAACGGTGTCGGAATGATGGAACCGTGGGATCTTAACCGGTGTTGTTATAATCAACTTTAAGATTCCCCTAATAAAACAATAAAGACATTTGGACTTTAAGACTTTTCTAAACCAAAATACTTCTCTCATCTACTGATTTTCACTTTCTAAAACTAAACCTGTGCAACAAAAAGGAGCTTGGAGCATAGTGGGCAGCACGGCCATCGTCGTCAGCAAAACTGGAATCTACATCAGCAAAATATTTCTTAGAATTAAATAACCAAGCTATAGGATTTCGAGGTAGTTTGCCTAGTGCAACATAAATCCTCAACCTTTTCGTTAGGCACTTGCATAATCATGTTATGCAAATTAAGCCCTAACCAGTCTTAGGACTCCAAGGTAGTCGTTCGCTACAGCACAAACCCTCACATCTTCCAGGCTATCCGTATGATCATATCATACAAATATAAGTCCTAATTAATTAAAATTGGCAGGATTATAATATTAAATAAACTCCAAAATTGAAGACAAACAATAGGATAGTTTGGGATGTTGCCAAGATTCTTCTTGGATCCTCAGCTTCTCCTATTTCTCTTCCTTTGGACTCCTGAAATAAACTGTTTCAAATTTCAGCTAATCCCTATTGAAATTTCCAATATCTAATCCTTTGAAAACCTTAAAATTTGAAATCCTTGGGAGCAAAACCACTGATCATTATCGAGAGTTTTCTTAAATGATTCTCATCATTTAAGATGTAATTAACTATAGGGGCTTGACCTTATAGGGAACTTTAAGAACCCAGGTAATATAAACCCTGCTTAATTCCTTTATATTAAGCAGGGGAACTTGTCGGCTTATAAAATTAGTTCGCAGACCAAACGGATGTCACAAATCTTCTAGTTTATTTAATCGAGCCCAATCATCAAGCAGTGTGTCTATTCTTCGGGATAGATACACGGTTTGTAATGTTGTGCTTGTTTATATAAACTATTTGGGATGTGAGATCGGTTTGATTTCATATCTTAAAATTTTCAAACTTAAAATTATTTTTAAAATCAAATGCTACTTTCTAAATTATATATATATATATATATATATATATATATATATATATATATATATATATTTAAAATCAGATTTAAAATCTAAAATTTACCGACAATTTCTATAGGCGACCCCTTTTCAAAATACAACACTCAACCTAAAAATATGCCGACAATTTCTGGCGACTCCGCTGGGACTAGTTCCTCTCTCCATTTTGATCAGATGGTTTTGCTTTCATAAATCGGTAGTGAGTCCATATCCCTTTTGGACCAAACTACCATTCTTTCTGTTGGCATACCACGTTCATTTCTGTTTTGAACGAGTATAGTCAATTCCTTTTAGATTTTGGAGCCACTATTTAGGCATCCCTAAACAGAGAGGTTCTGAAATCATTTTTGCCTCTTTCTGAGGTGGGGTAGACCCCCAATAGGTGTTAGCCTAAGAGCGGTCTTTTGAGTTGAGAAGTCTTACGAGACTTTCTCTTCTTTTCCAATTCTGAATCGGGTCCTTTACCTTTTATTTAGCCTTCCTCCATTAATCATTTTGTTCCTAACAAACAAATCTTCTAATAAACAACCTTTTAATAAACGAACTCTTTTAAGTCACAAATATACTAAGATAAACTAAAATATGTTAGGACTCTTTCTTTTTCGTCTTAAAGTTTTGCGACAAAAGGAAGTATAATTTGGGACTGACGTTCGGAATTTACCCTGCAGAAAATGACTGCACCAAAGTTAATTTTCTCCTTCACCAATGGAATGGACTTCGCCGTCTGTAAGGATGAACTGCCCGACAATAGAATCATCCATTTTGGACAAGGATTCGACAATACAGATATTATGTTTGCTGATGTCACCCTCTTCACACTAATGGACAAAGTGTCAGAAACTGAGGAGCCCGTGATTGAGTTTAACCTGAACTCGACTCAAGAGTTCCCTCCTCTACGAAAAGTCCCAGCTGAAAGAAGCACTGCTGTTCATAGGAGGTTAGCTACTACCCCCAGAACTGTCATCTCTACCCCCACCGTTCTGGTTATCTCTACACCTGCCTCGGCTCCCGCCAAACTGAAAGGGAAGAGAGTCCAAGTTTATGATAAGCCTGCCACCGTGGAGGGTGCAGATTTCGCTGCAATACCGTCTGTTTTTGAGATTGGGTCCAGTTTAAAGTTTTTACCCCTGAGTCAGACTCAGAGGAGAAATAGGAGCAGAAAGATCGCCAAGATCAAGAAGGCTAAGGCTGCAGAAGTTGCTTTTCTGGAAGAGACCCCTGAGGAGGAAGAAGAACTACCTGAAATTTCACCACTATTGGGAGGAAGTAGGTTTCACCCTCTCTCTGCTACGACGGACGAAGAAGATGTCCAAAGGATTGCCACTGCATTACCCCGACCTAAATACTACAGTGACTGTAAAAGGAAGAGGGCCAAGACTATGTCGATTACTCGACTGCGAGCCGTAGTAGGGAAACTAGCTAAGAAGGAAGGGTGCCCCGTTTCAGAGATCCTTAGAAGGATGGGGCGAGTGCCAATCAAATCCAGCCTCAGACCGTGAGTAAACCCCGTCACTGCCCCAGAGAGGCCAAGGAAGAAAGTGAGAGCTAGTTCACCTATTGTCGTATCGGGACACCATATTAGGGAGGACACCACCTACCGATGCACAGCCGACAGACCATCTGGTCCTAGGCCTTCGACTGCGAGAAGGATGGTGTGGCGACCTATTATTGCTGAACTAATACAAGCATAGTGTTCTGGAAAGAAGAGTCTCGTCAGGAAGCCAGAATCTGAAGAAAGTGCTACTGCATTAAAAGAAACTCTTGAGAATGAAGTCCAACAGTCATCACATGACAACCGTGAAACCATTTGGAAGAGGCCACTAGAGGATGCCATAGGCAAGCTAAGAACCGACATCTAACGGTTGCTAAAGGAAAGAGGAGAAAAATTGGAAACTGAAGTAGATTCATCAGAGTTTATGGATGAAGATTATGCTGAGATCAACATGGTTGAGACACGAGCATCGTCAGCTTCGCAAGGTGCTCCGGCAGCAGCGGAAAGAGATGAACCGGAAGTGATGAGAGCACAACTTCAAGAGAAGGATAACACAATTTCCCAAATGGCAAAAAGGATGGAAGAGATGACTGCTGCTTTAGCTACTCTCCAGAGTCAGGTGCAACCTCGGAAAAAAATACCCTTGGAGATCATCCATATTGTGGACGGAGGAAAGGAGATCACATCTGTTAACGGAGATGAACAACCGAAAAAGGATTCTATGCAAAGCATGATTCCCAAAAAGGATATCAAAAACATGGTTGAACAGCAGGTGCGAGAAGCCTTAGCACAGTCTAAGAGCGGAGCTTCTATTCAGACGAGTAGGCCTTACCCTGAAGAATTTGACGTGCTCCAATACCCAAAAGGCTTCGTGCCACCTCTGTTCAAGACTTTTGATGGAACGGGAAACCCCCGGCAGCATGTCACACATTTTCGTGCTAGTTGCTGCAATGCCGGTGGGAGCGATGCTTTATTCTCTCGACAGTTTGTTAGCAGCCTGTCAAGGATTGCCTTCGATTGGTATGCAGAATTGCCAAATGGCTCAGTTAAGACCTTTCAGAGTTAGAAAACCTCTTCGTTAAGCGGTTTGCCGGAGCTCGGCACCACATCACTATCGGTGATTTAGTGGTGGAGCAACAGAAACCGAACGAAACTTTGGTGGATTACATACTTCGATGGAGAAACTTAAGCATGAAGTGTGAACCACAACTTCAGGAATAACATGCGATCGGTATTTTGCTGAAAAGTATCTATGGTCCGATAGCACTTCTCCTTAAAGGATTTACAATCAAGACTTTCGAGAAGTTACTTAGCAAGGCCGGGAGCTTGCAAGAGGAGGCAAAGCAGCTTAGTTTTGTCGATAAGACTGACAAGCAGAAGCCTGTAAAAGCATTTGAAAAGAAATCTGGGATCGTGCAGTAGATAAAGGCAAGCAGCCAGTGTAGATACAGCCAGAGCAACCACGGCCTAGTTATCAACCACCGCAACGGACTTACCAACAACCACAACAGATTTATCAGCAACCTCAGCAGGGCTATCAACGGACCTCGACCGAGCCACCGACCATGGCAGAGCATAGTCAACCACTTCCTCGTTCATCACATCCCTTGGAGGAACTTTTGAACAAGGAGTATCCATTCAAGACGGAAGCAGTAGCTAAGATGTTTCACAATTTGATGAAGACACTTGATTTTCAATTACCAGAGCCCAAAAATCCAGAAGAAGTCAACAAGAAAGATCATCCGAACTACTGCTCTTACCACCAGATGATCGGACACAAGATTGAAGACTGCTTCACTTTTAAGAATTGGCTCGAAGGTAATCTCCGAAGAGGGAACATAACGATCCTGAAGGAATACTTGAAGGAACCCCAAAAAGGAGGTTCCATCAATGTCATTTCAATGGATTCTATTGTTCCGATAAACCCATACACGACCGATGATGGATGGAATACTGTCTGGACAAAATCTTCAAAGAAAATCTTGGATCATATCTAGAACGCTTCGGTGTGCGCTTCAACTCAGAGTTTGAAACCTGTCGAGCTGGTGCTATCGCTTGCAATTGAAGAACCACCCCAGAAGGAGGAGAAGATCATGGAAGAAAGAAGACCCAGGCTCTAAAGGGTAGACTAGGGGCTGCTTATCCTAGGATGGTTGTTTCTGATTCGGGGGAGAAAACCCTCGGACCTCTGACTCTGTATGATTATTTGCTCGCACCGGTGGGATCTTATAATGATAAGAGTTTTTGGTGTTGGCTACGTTTTGACTGTTTCTAACGATTACGTAACTAAAAACAACTAACCTAATCTGAATCTCGATTCCGCTGCGATAAATGATTCTCAAATCATACTAAACTTCGATGACCATGGCGAAGGAGAAGATGTTCACAAAGATGGCTACGAAAGCTCAACAAGCAACGAATCTATCTGTGAATTCCGAGGAGCTCCAATCACTATAGAACTGGAGTTATCACATTCCGAAGCAATTCCAGAAAAGCCAGTCGTTCCGATTCAAGAAGAGACACAGGTAGAGTCACCACCAGATTCAAAACAAGTAACTGTAGTCAACTTAAGAAGAGGAAAAGTTCTACCTCCGAGAATGGGTCCAAAGGATAAAGGAAAGCAGGTGGTTGCTCAAGAGGTGCCAACCCCAACAGAAGAATTACCCGTTCGAGAAGAAATCGAAGAACATGTTAATAAAGTGGATTATAACATGCCAGCCCATCTTAGGAAGCTACCAGCTAAACTGAGCATCTACGACGCTCTGATCCTGTCAAAGGAGATGAGGGAAACTCTGATCAAGGCCTTACTTGATCCAGAGATTTGTTTAGCTCAAATGGTCGGTAATTCCTTAGACGAGGTTTGCTCGTTAAAAGAGCAGCGAGGTGTTACCTTCACGGACAATGATCTACTACTTGGAATAACTGATCACAACCGACCGTTGTACATTTCAGTCACTATTGGAAAGTTTACGCTCTCTAGAGTGTTGGTTGATCTAGGAGCATCAATCAACATAATGAATCTTCGGACGTTGGTATATTTGGAAATTGATGCTCGCGACCTCGAAGCAGATAAGATGTTATTAAGAGGGCTCAATCAGAAGGGAGAAAGAGCTCTTGGATCGATAACATTATTAATGAAGACCGGTGATTTAGCAAAGACGACCGTAAAATTCCATAAAATTGATTCTGAGACATCGTTCAACGCTCTACTGGGTCGGCCATGGATCCATGAAAACTGGATGGTACCATCGTCTCTGCACCAATGCATAAAGTACTAAGAAGGAGGAGAACAGTGCATTAAGGGTGACTTGTAACCATTCTCCGTGCATGAAATCGGAATTCACTAAGATGCAGCTTACTACACACCTCCGAAGAAAACAATCTTCTCTAGAAACACCGTACCAAATGAAGCAAAAGAAGTTCAGGACGATGAAGAACCTGAAATTCTAGTTCAACAGTTACTCACCACTCCCTTACGGCGAGATGGTGAAGGTTTCTCCAGAACTCGCACCCGAGGTCGAGGCCGGGGACGAGGTCGAGGAAGAAATGGTGGAACAGTTGAACAGAGGAAACCAGTCATCGACGTTGATTGGGAGAATAGTTCCGAAGAAGAAGAAATCAAGAAAGAAGCAGTAACAGTAAATCAAAAGAAACCCCAGTTCAAGATCTCTCTCGAAGATGAAAAGAATGAAGAATACAAATCAATGTACGAGAAGATTAACCATTATGTACATACTATGACCCTGACCCCGATCCATTCTAATAAGATCGAGGGTATGGTGGTCAAGGAAGTGCATGGTGGTGGTGCTAAGCCAATCAAATTCTACCGTGGTGCTTCTTCTTCGAAAACTGAAAATGATGTACAATTTAAAGATGTTACTTCATCTGAATTAATGGAATTGCCTTTTGAGTGGTATTCTCCCTGTTCAGAATTTAATTCAACGTGGTGTCTTACCTAAACAATGGACAAAAGGTCAATCACAACACTTTGAAAAATTATGGAATAATGCCGGTTGGCCTCCCAGTTCAAAACATGGTCTCAGATTCAGTACAGTAAGATCAGTTGACGACTCAGAGTTTTGCTTGGTTGTCACTTCCGAGCCTAATGAAGACTGCTTAGAAACCTCAGATGAACTCGAAAATCTGTAAATCGGAGATGCTCCACTGGAATTTGAAGAAGAAATTAAATCTACAATAGACGAGTTAATGGAAGTTAACTTAGGTACTAGCGAGGAGCCTAGGCCGACCTTTGTTAGCTCCTTACTCAATAAAGAAGACTCCGAGGAAATGATCAAGCTACTGATGGAACTCAAGGACTGTTTTGCTTGGAGTTAAGTTGAAATGCCAGGAATAGCTCCAGAGGTTGCAGTTCACAAGCTAGGAGTGGATCACACTGTCGTTCTAGTCAGACAAGCTCCGAGGAGAATGCGTCTAGAAATCGAACAACAAGTAATAGCTGAAGTTAAGAAGCTAATAGACGCTAAATTTGTCCGTGAAGAACAATATCCAACTTGGTTAGCCAACGTGGTACCAGTCAGAAAGAAGAATGGACAGATCATAATCTGCGTAGATTTCAGAGATTTAAACAAAGCGTGCCTAAAGGATGAATTTCCACTACCAATTCCAGAATTGATGATCGACATTGCCTCAACGCACGAAGTCTTCTCTTTCATGGATGGATCTTCAGGATACAACCAGATAAAGATGGCACCGGAAGACGAAAAGTTCACAGCCTTCAGAACACCAATCGGAATATACTGCTACACAGTGATGCCTTTTAGATTGAAGAACGCAGGAGCAACATACCAAAGAGCTATGAAGAGAATTTTTGATGATCTCATTCACAACCAAGTTGAATGCTACGTGGATGATGTATTCATCAAAAGCAAACTGAAGGAAGATCACCTGTATGATTTGTGAATTGTTTTTGAGCGATTAAGACAATATAACCTTAAGATGAATCCCTTGAAATGCGCCTTCGATGTTGCCTCTGTCAAATTCTTAGGATTTGTTGTCTGACATTGTGGAATTGAAATCGAGCCAGAAAAGATTAAAGCTATCTTAGAAATGCCACCTCCCAAAACCTTAAAACAATTACGATCCTTTCAAGGAAAGTTGGCATATCTTCGATGCTTTATTTCGAAATTGTCAGGAAGGTGTAAGCCTTTTTCTGCTTTAGTTAAGAAGGATGCCAAGTTTACTTGGGGCTCCAAATGTCAACATGCCTTCTATGACATCAAACAATATTTAATGACACCTCCTGTCTTAACAGCCCCAGTCTCGGGTAGACCGTTGATACTTTATACCGCAGCTTTAGACGATTCCCTTGGAGTCCTGCTAGCCCAGGTCAATGATGAGGGGAAAGAAAATGCCCTCTACTACTTAAGTCGTCGTCTAATTCCGACAGATGTAAAGTATCCCCTGATTGATAAGCATTGTTTGGCCCTGATCTTTGCCGCTCAAAAGCTCAGGCATTACATGCTTTCTCATAAGGTCAATCTTATCTCGAAAGTTAATCCATTGCAATATTTGATGACTCAACCGACGCTTTCCGGCAGACTGGCCAGGTGGTCAATGATACTATTGCAATTCAATATAACTTTCGTACCTCTTCATGCCGTAAAGTTTCAAGTCCTAGCAGACTTCCTCGTAGCACACCCTTTACCGGCAGTATCGCCTCTCAACGACGACTTGCCAGACGTGCAGGTAATGAGCCGAGAAGATCCCGACGATTGACGTTGGGAACTGTATTTCGATGGAGCATCTTCACCACGGAGAAATAAAGTATTGCAAACGATAGTGCCCGGTAAGGCAGTAATCGGACTAATATTTATAACACTAGAGTGGGGAATGTTAAGGTACTCCTACCACTTAACAGAATAGTGTACAAACAATGAAGCAGAATACGAAGCCCTTATAACCGGATTGGAATTAACCATTCAGATGGGGATAAGGATATCAACATCTATGGGGATTCTCAGTTGATAATTCAACAGGTCGCAAGACAATACAGAATTCTAAAGCCAAGACTCGAGCAGTACTTTCAGTATGCCATGAAATTGTTGGAGCAGATTCTGAATGTAATGATCTACAAGATTTCCAGAGGAGAAAACGCTCTTGCAAATGTGTTAGCCCGCCTTGCAAAAAAATTTGCCTACTTGCAAGATGAATCAGTTGAAGTATCAGTTCAGGGACTTCAGGTTCTCTCACAACTCGACATGAACACATAACACAAGTCAGGAAATGAAGAAGAAACAATTGCGGCAGTAACAGAAAATGCAGAAGACTGGCGTCAGCCGCTAATAGACTACCTGCAAACAGGAAACCTACCAGACGATAAGTCATTAGCTCATCAAATCAAGAAAAGAACTCTGTCTTATGCATTAATAAACAATACATTATACAGAAGGTCTTTCGATCAGAGATGGCTAAGGTGCCTGAGCGAGTCCGAGGCTAGTGAAATTATTAAGGAAGTGCACTCAGGACTTTGTGGTGTTCATCAGTTAGGTCCGAAAATGAAGATGTAAATTAAAAGACTATGGTACTACTGGCCCTCAATGATGACTGATTGCATGAAGATCGCCAAGAGTTGTCACCAATGCCAAGTGCATGGAGTGGTTCTACATCAACCCCCAAAAGTGCTACATCTGACAAATGTGTCATGGCCATTTGAGTGTTGGGGCACATATATCGTGGGTCCAATAGAACCACCTTCTTCAAGAGGACATCGCTTGATTCTTACAGCTACAGATTACTTTTCCAAATGGACAGAAGTAGTACTGCTCAGAGAAGTGAAGGCACACCATGTGCTACAGTTCTTCAAGAATCAAGTTGTCTACCGTTTCGGGGTACCGCGCAGAATCATTTCAGATAATGGGTCCACGTTCAAGAGTATGAAGATCAACAATTTTGTCAGGAGACACGGGATCGACTGGCACTATTCAACGATCTACTACCCAAGAGCAAACGGCTTGGCCGAGGCTTTTAATAAAACGCTCGTTCAAATATTAAAGAAAATTTTCGATGACAACAAAAGAAATTGGCACGAAAAGCTATTAGAAGCTTTATGGGCCTACAGAACAACATTCAGAACTCCTACTCAGTCCACGCCCTACGCTCTAGTGTACGGGTCTGTGGCTGTTTTACCCTTAGAGGTTCAGCTTCCGTCACTCAGAATTGCAGTTGCGAACAAGATCACTACAGAAGAAAATGCCAAATTACGACTAGAAGAATTGGAAAGCTTAGAAGGGAAACGACTTTCAGCGCAATAAAATTTGGAACTGTATCAAGCCAAGATGATCCAGGCCCACGATAAACCGGTCCACCCAAGGACATTCAAAGTCGGTGATTTGGTTCTAGTACTCAGAAGACCTATTCTTACACACCGCAAGATAGGAGGTAAATTTGAATCAACTTGAGAAGGGTCATTCGTGGTTGAGACAGTCTACTCAGGGGGTTCCTACCAGCTTGTTAACTGTCGTGGAGAACGACCTATGCTTCCAATTAATGGACGATATCTAAAGAAGTATTACGCGACCTGATGTTTCAAAGAATGAATTCTCATTCCTAGAAACATAGGTGGAGTAATCATTCGTAACTGGGTCCGAACCCAAAATAAAAAAAAGGATGATAAAATAAAAATCATTAACAAAAAAATGTGTTAAAAAAAAGAAAATACGTGAAATGATAAGATTTTGATCTTTTCCTTTAAATCAATTCATTCCTGATCTGTCCTCATCTCTTCCTACTTCCTTTAAAATTTAAAAGAAGTAAATAAAATTTTTCATTAATTATTGTTTTCTTATTGTTCTTGTTCTTAGTACAGCCCCTGATCCTTTCCTTGTTTTTCGCAGAGAAATGTCTAACGGGCAATTGGTTCTGAACTTTAAGAATGACGTGAGTCTAGCACTCGATGAAAAGAGGATGAAGGATGGAGCCGTGATTGAAATTGATTTTGATTTCACACGGTCCGGGCTACAGTACTAAGAAAATGATTGGACTCCAATTGATTGGGAAGAATTCCACAGCGGGACGGTAATGAAATTGGGTGGCCCAAGTCAACAGTCCACCGGCAAGAAAAGAAAAGTAAATGTCGCTCATGCAATGGGAGAAGACTAGAAAGTTAAGTCCATGGTTGCTACAACAGAAGGCAGGCTTGTCAGTGCTATGCCTACAGAAATTCAAGGGGTGAGGAGAGCCACTCTAACTCCTACTCAACGAAGAAATAAGAACCATCGCATTCGCAAGATGCTGACTAAGCTGGCAGCAGATCAACCAGAAGAGACAGTTGCTACCGTCAATACAAATACTTCGAAGAAATCGGTTCGTAAGGAGCCAGAAAAGAGGAGACCAACTCCAAGAACAACAGAAAAGATAAAAGAAATCCCAAGAAGAGAAGAAATAGAATCAGTACCACGATGCTAGACATAGCTACCAGTTTTGAAGAGTCTTGTTGCGAAAGCAACCCCGGAGGATGTTTCGACAGAGACTATCCCCGAGGAGCTGAACTTCCAGTTCTCTTCAAGGCTAGAGCTGAACTTCTAGCTCTCTTTCAAACTTCTGAGGCTGGAGCCGAACTTCCAGTTCTCTTTGAGGCTTGAGCCGAACTTCTAGCTCTCTTTCAAACTTCCGAGCTGGAGCCGAACTTCCAGTTCTCTTCGAGGCTAGAGTCGAACTTCTAGCTCTCTTTGAGGCTAGAGCTGAACTTCTAGCTCTCTTTCAAACTTCAAAGGCTAGAGCCGAACTTCTAGTTCTCTTCGAGGCTAGAGCCGAACTTCTAGCTCTCTTTCAAACTTCCTAGGCTGGAGCCGAACTTCCAGTTCTCTTCGAGGCTAGAGCCGAACTTCTAGCTCTCTTTCAAATTTTCGAGGCTGGAGCCGAACTTCCAGTTCTCTTCGAGGCTAGAGCCGAACTTCTAGCTCTCTTTCAAACTTTTGAGACTGGAGCTGAACTTCCAGTTCTCTTCGAGGCTAGAGCCGAACTTCTAGCTCTCTTTCAAACTTTCGAGGCTGGAGCCAAACTTCCAGTTCTCTTTAAGGCTAGAGCCGAACTTCTTGTTCTCTTTCAAATTTCTGAGGCTGGAGCTGAACTTCTAGTTATCTTCGAGGCTAGAGCCGAACTTCTAGTTCTCTTTCAAATATTTGAGGCTGGAGCCGAACTTTCAGTTCTCTTCGAGGCTAGAGCCAAACTTCTAGTTCTCTTTCAAATTTCTGAAGCTGGAGCAGAACTTGCAGTTCTCTTCTAGGCTAGAGCCTAACTTCTAGTTCTCTTTCAAATTTCTGAGGCTGGAGCCAAACTTCCAATTCTCTTCGAGGCTAGAGCCGAACTTCTAGTTCTCTACGAGGCTAGAGCCGAACTTCTAGCTCTCTTCCAAATTTTCGAGGTTGGAGCCAAACATCCAGTTCTCTTTGAGGCTAGAGCCAAACTTTTAGCTCTCTTTCAAATTTTCGAGGCTGGAGCCAAACTTCTAGTTCTCTTCGAGGCTAGAGTCGAACTTCTAGCTATCTTTCAAATTTCCAAGGCTAGAACCGAAGTTCTAGCTCTCTTTCATTTTCCAAGGTTGGAGCCTAAATTCCAACTCTCTTCTTCGAGACTAGAGCCTAAATTCTAGTTCTCTTCAAATTCCAACTCTCTTCTCGAGGCTAGAGCTGAACTTCTAGCTCTCTTTCAAATTTCTGAGGCTGGAGCCGAACTTCCAATTCTCTTCGAGGCTAGAGCTGAACTTCTAGCTCTCTTTCAAATTTTCGAGGTTGGAGCCGAATTTCTAGTTCTCTTCGAGGCTAGAGCCAAACTTCTAGCTCTCTTTCAAATTTCCGAGGCTAGAGCCGAACTTCTAGCTCTCTTTCAATTTCTGAGGTTGGAGCCTAAATTCTAGTTCTCTTCAAATTCCAACTCTCTTCTCGAGGCTAGAGCCTGAATTCTAATTCTCTTCAAATCCCGAGGTTGGAACCTAGGTTCCGACGCTCACCTCAAATCCCGGATTTCCACGAAATCCCTCTTGAAATAAATCTTAAAACAAACTTCAATCGGAATTGAAACTCAAACCAAAATCCAAACTCAAATATTAAAACTCAAAATAAAAAATGAAATGAATCTAAAATTGAATCTCTCTAGATATTGTGATCTAGAATTCACTTCCTTTTCTCTTCCCCAGCGAGAGTTCTAGAATCTTCAGTCTTGGAGGTTTACCTGTTACTCCCCAGCGGAAAATTTTCTATACTTCATTCTAAGTGTGTTACTTTGACATATGTGCTGGTTCTGTTGATCTTTTCGGTCAATGTCAAAATGCGCGGTGTGCTTAGCTAACACACCACACCTATTGGGGGTCCATTTGTTGACCTCATTTTTGATGAGGTCTGATCTCTCTCCTTAGTACTTAGGATCTAGCCTTAGGCTTTCCCTTTGACTATCCTAGAGGACTAGAGATGGAACCCACCACTTAGAAATTCAAAATACTTCTTGACTCCCTTCAAACCCCACAAATTTGATTGTAAAACCCTAAGCCACTTGGAGGGTTAAAATCAAATGTGAAGGTTTAAAGGATGAGTTTCCAGTAAGCCTCTTTGGCCTTAGGATTACCCTGGGTGGCCTGGTCTGGTGAGGGTAAGCTTGCACACACCACACTCCCACACACACACATTCTAAACCCTAAAACTACCTTTAGCCAATTTGACTTCACGACTCATGTAGGCAATTCATATGGATGAACCTCAACCCCTAGGCCCCCTGGCTAAGAGGGTTAGGAACAACCTATTGAGTGCCTAAAATGAGTCCTCTCATGACTTTTGTGAGCTTAATATGGCTTCATGGTTCAACCAAAATGATTTTATTTCACTCACAGTTGATCAATCTTCACTTTTCCAAAATTTTAATTTTTGACCCCCGGGCCCCTAAACCCACCAAGCCTACCAAGTGCCCTTCAAATTGCCCAAAATTCACAAAATTGCCTAAATTACCCAAAATTCCTCAAAATCAGTCCTAAACACTTCCCCCCACTCAAATTGATCATCCATGGCCAAACATACCAAAAATTCTAAAAATACCCACCAATACCCTCCAAATACCCAAAATACCCTTTTAACCCAAAAATTCCAAAAATTCAGAAACTTCTCAGAAAATTCCAGAAAATCCCAAATATTACCAATTTCATTTTGTTCAGTTACACCATAGGCCAATTTTGCCAATTTAGCCCAATTCTACCAAAACCCCCAATTTAACCCCTTTTTAACCTAAATGGACACAATGTCCCACCTAACCAACCCAATTGACCTCAATTTTGATTCAATTCAATTCTAAACTTCAATTCAATATTCCCAATACCAATTTAGACCAAATCAAAGCACAATTTGATGAACATTTGGATCCAATTTCAATTTGAAGCCTAAGGCCCAATTGTGGCCTATGACCTAAACCTAGCCCAACCCAATTCAATTCATCTCCAATTAGCCCCAAATCTTTTCTAAAACCTTCCTAACACCCCCACAAACAAAACAATAACTTGATTTGCCCGAAATTTGAACCCAAACTTCACTCAAATCTAACCCAAATCCAAAATCCCCAATTTGGCCTAAAGCCCACCATGAATCCAAATAGGCCCAAATCCCAAAACCAAAGCCCATCCAAAGTAGAAAGCTCTTTGTTACACACCCATAAACATTTCTCAACATTAATTTTACATCAAATCCAATATTATCCCAACATTAGCCCAAGTTAGCCCAATTTGCCCCACTTTGACCCTATCACTAAGGAGGCCCAAATTGAACCCATTTCAACTCTAAATGACACCAAACCTTTTCCAAATCACTCATGATACATCCCTAAACTAAACCCAAAATTTATTTGACATGGTCCTTCACAAAACTTTCATCCAAAAGCCCATTTTTTAAAATCTAAAAGCCCACTTTCCTAAAGACTTTAAAAGCCCATTTTCATCAAATTTAAAAGGCCCAAAACTTATTCTAAAGCCCATGTGAAATTCCCATCATCATCCTTTTAATTGAAATCATCCCTAAGTCCTAAATCAATAATCAAATACATCCAAATCAAGCCTCATGCCAATTTCCCCTAAATCTATCAAAAATCCCAAAATCCATTTTCATGAAATCAAGCCAAGCCATGGGCAAGCCATAGGCTAGCCTTGAAGCCATCCTTAAGCCCCACGCAAGCCATGTGAGTGGTGTTCATGTGACCATACCATATTGGGCAAAAGGAGGGAGTCCTTTAATGATTCCCTTAAAAGTGATTAAACCTTTTCATGCTTCCCCTAAACCATGCTTAAACTTTAATATGCTTAGATGGTGACTTCTCCCCACTAAGCTAGCTAACTTACCTGACCCCCCACAGAACCTAAAGCCACTTGGTGGGTATACGAAACCCAAATTCTTGACTTGGACACATTTGAACCCAAAATAGCCTTCCCCCTTTTTCCACTTAAATCAAATCCTTTACACATGGCCAAAGCTAATTACTTGCACCAAACTCAATCCCTGGACTCGCTGAGTCAAGATGGTGACCTGACCCTGCCGGCCAGCCGAGTGAGTCAAACTTCCAAATTCTCCCTGGCTGAGCTGCCCCAGGCCCAATGGCCACTGTGGCTGTTCTTCCCTTGACCAAGGCAGCTGATACCAAGCCCTAACTACTCCTGGGAAGCCCTCCAGCCAGCTCTATTTAAACTCCACCCCCTCTCGGCCAAATAAGGTGATGAACCAGAGCTTAACAAAACTCTGCCAAAATTGCTCCAGGACCTTCTCCTAACCTAGAGCAATTGATTCCCAGAGTGTCCCTTCGCCCTAATACCCATTAACAGAGCTCAATTTCTCAGTAAAAAATCCACCCAAAAACCAGGACAACTCTGAAACCTCCACCAAAATCAAAATAAACTCACCCACACCTGCACAAGACCTAGAGAATGAGTTCCCTAGTGAAAGCCACCTCACCAGGCCAGCCATCCTCTCTATCGGCCAAGCTTTGAAATCAACCTTGGTCACTTTCATACCTAGGCAATTCCCCAGAGCTAGAGACTTCATCTGGAGTTTCCTGGGGTGCAATCGAAGGGGCCACAACTCTCTGATTGAAGCTTCACTTCTCAGAGCCAAGGTATGGACCCCTTCTTCCTCCCGAGCTTCTAGCGATTCTCTATTTTGCTTGGCTTAATTTAATAGCAGATAAACCGTATGGATGTGTTCATCTCCTCAAGACGAATCCATAGATCCTAAGAACACGAAAATCCATTGAGAAACGAGAGAGATCTTAGGGTTTTAGTGTGGACGGCTCACGGGACACACCAGTCGTAGACGATGACCAGGCTCCGTCCGATCGCACGTGTATCGATTGGACGGTCCAGATTGCACCAGATCGAAGGATGGAGCGAGACCGCGGGCCGCGTGGCATCCGAGTCAGATGGCAGCGTCGAATGGGAGCGCGCCGCGTGGGCTTTCGGATCCGCCGAGGTTGAGTCAGCGCCGCGCTGGATAAATAGATAAATAGGCTATTTTTTATTTATTTAAATACCCAGAAATTGAAAAATCCATAACTTTTCATAGAAAAATCATAAAAATAAACTAAAAATACCCTTTTGCTCAGTGAATAGAGGAGAATAATGTGAAAAAATAATTGAGTTAATTTGATGAGTATTTTATTTTTAATTAATTATTTACTCATTTCAATGTTTTAATTCTCCATTTGCATAGACAATTCACCATGGCATGAGACCATAGGACTTTTGTAGCCTCTGATCCTGGGAACATTCCCTGAATTTTTCAAGGTCAGAGGCCATCTCTATGACAAGTTATTGATTTTCTAAATTTTTGTGCCTGTTTTGATATTTTAATTCCAGTAATTAGCATGTTACTTAGAAAATTCTAGGAAAATGGGGAAGTATCTTAGGACCAGAGGACCCTAGAAAAATTATGGTTTGAGTTAATTCATTAGGAATAATCCTAATTGGCCTAAACACTCAAAATTGAATTTTAATTTATTAGGATTAATCACACATCAAAATAACTTGAAAATAATTCTCCACTGATCTATAGGATCAGAGGAACCTCACATAAAATTTAAGATCAATTAGAGGTGATTAGCCCCACTAAATGGACTAATTAAGTTGCATGACCAAAATTAAACTTTAAAAATTCATAACTCCAAAAATACATTTCAAAAATTCACCAAAATGGTTTGGGGCTTCTCTGATGTTAGGGGAGTCTAAGAAAATTAAAATTAAAATTTTCTAAAAATCTTCATTTTTAATCATATTTTAATATTTTAATAATTAAAAAATAATAAAAATCATAAAAATGTCATATTTTGCTTCCTAATCACTTAGCAACAAACCAAATATTTTTCCTAAGTCTATAGGTTAAGATATTGAATTTTAAAGGCTTAAAATAATTTTTAATATTAAAAAATGAATTTCCTTACATTTTCACTAAATTAATTCTAATAAATCAAAGAAAAATCAAAAAAATATAAAATTTTATTCTCTGAACTCCTTGAGGTCAGAGAGATTTATGAAAAATATAAAATCCATTTTTCAACTTTAATTTTATTTTATAATTAATTAACACTCCAAAATTTAAAGTAATTATAATAAATAAAATATAATTTGAAAAATCACCAAAATTGGTCCAAATGGTCCTCTGGTTAATAGGGACACCCTATAATTTTCTTAAGGACAAAGACCTTTCCTTGGTCATGTTGTTGAATTTCTATTGAAAATCCCTATTTTTCATTAAAATAATTATATAAAGTAAATTAAAAATAAAAAAAATCACATTTTCTCCTCTAATGTGTTAATTGAGATGTGAGTGAAGTGACATAAAATTTTAAGCTCATTTGAGCTCAATTTAATGAGTTATGAAATAATTAGGCTTAAAAAGGGCATAATAGTAATTAAGAATTTTATTAAAACTTTAGGTTTAATCAAAATGGAGGGTAAAATATTTGATCTTAATTTTCCCTTAGATGATTGAAATTTTGGGAAATTAAATGGTAGGAACCCATTAATCATTTCTAATAATCAAAAAGAAAAAATGAAACCTTAATTAATTAAATAATTTAAATTTTAAAAGATTAATTGAAATTTGAATTATTAAAATGGGGAGTATAACTTAGGAAGACTATAACCCTTTAATTTAAGATCCCTAGATAAATCACTTTAATAAAATTCAACTCTTAATCAAACTCAAAAATGATAATTGAAATTAATAATTAAATAATAAAAAGGAAAATAAACCTTAATTAAATTAAAAGCTTAAAACATTAAGTAATTTAACAATCAAATTGAAATAAATTTAAAACATTAAAATTAATTTGAGATCACTTCAAAATAAATCTAAAATAAACTTGAAACATCAAAATCAACCCCAAAATAATTCATAATTAAAAATCAAACCAATTAAAAATTAACCTAAAATATTTCAATTAAATTGAAATTAAATGAATAAAATCTAAATAGAATAATCTAAACACCTTTTTCAACCCAGATTAATCTAATACATTGAGATCATTTAAAATGTAAAGATTTAATTAAATTAAAACAAATTGAACACTATTCCAAACATAAAATTATTAAAATTTCATAACTAAATTAAACCATTCTAAATCTTCAATTCCAATTTTAAATCACTAAAATCTTTAATAAATTGAATTGCCCTTAAAGGCTTTTGTTATCATAACTCTTAAATGGAGCATTAAGTGAAATGTCATTCCACTCATAGGATAATCAAACATCCTAATTCACTGAGCAAGAAGCAAAATTTAACTAAATTCTTGGATAATTAATTCACCAGTACAATAAAATTCATTTGGACTCAAAATAATCTCAGAAGTATTGAAAAGATGTTTAGGACTCGTCTTAAGCACTTTCTCAATATGATGAAGTGTTTTAGAAGAACAACTGAACTTCATTGTTCTTTGATGAAGAAAATCATCCTTAACAAAACACAAGGACCTAGACGTCATAGGAATTGATTAGCTATAGGATTAGGACTTTGGTAGACAACCAAAACCTTCCCTTAGCTTTACCTAGGTGTTTTCTTGCAAATATATATATATATATAAATGCCTTAACATGTGCTTTAAGTGTAGTTTGGAATGACGGGAAGACCCTCCAGGTACGCTTTTATTTTATTGCAAGTTACTTACATGTACGACGCTTTTCTTTTCTTGCATGTTAAACAAGATTGTTGCATGAATACTGAAACCTTTAGGATAGCCACAAAAATGAAACCCAAAAATAAAATTAAAAGTCACCACAAGATAAAATTCATCGCCACAACATTTCGAAATATAAAACAACTCAAAATTTAATCAAAAATAGAACAACAAAACTACAACTATAACTAAATTAAAACGTCTTGTTGGATGATCGGGAATACCTCGGATGATGTAACCTACGTGTTGCTAACGAGATTTCCCACGGTCTAAATGAAAGTGTGGAACTCATTCAGTTGAGTTTAGCAAATTCATCTGGACTAAGTGAATCCGATAAAAATAACGGTGTCGGAATGATGGAACCGTGGGATCTTAACCGGTGTTGTTATAATCAACTTTAAGATTCCCCTAATAAAACATTAAAGACATTTGGACTTTAAGACTTTTCTAAACCAAAATACTTCTCTCATCTCCTGATTTTCACTTTCTAAAACTAAACCTCTGTAACAACAAGGAGGTTGGAGCATAGTGGGCAACACAGCCATCGTCGTCAGCAAAACATTTCTTAGAATTAAATAACCAAGCCATAGGATTTCGTGGTAGTTTACCTAGTGGAACATAAATCCTCAACCTTTTCGTAAGGCACTTGCACAACATGTTATGGAAATTAAGCCCTTACCGGTCTTAGGACTCTGAGGTAGTCGTTCGATATGGCACAAACCCTCACATCTTCCAAGCTACCCGTATGATCATATCATACGTATATAAGTCCTAATTAATTAAAATTTGCAGGATTATAATATTAAATAAACTCCCAAATTGAAGCCAAACAATAGAATTGTTTGGGAAGTTGTCAAGATTCTTCTTGGATCCTCAGCTTCTCCTATTTCTCTTTCTTTGGACTCCTGAAATAAACTGTTTCAAATTTGAGCTAATCCCTATTGAAATATCGAAAATCCAATCCTTTGAAAACTTTAAACTTTGAAATCCTTGGGAGCAAAACCACTGATCATTATCGAGAGTTTTCTTAAATGATTCCCATCATTTATAATGTAATTAACTATAGGGGCTTGCCCTTATAGGGAACTTTAAGAACCCAGGTAATATAAACCCTGCTTAATTCCTTTATATTAAGCAGGGGAACTTGTCGGCTTATAAAATTTGTTCGCAAACCAAACAGAAGTCACAAATCTTCTAGTTTATTTAATCGAGCCCCATCATCAAGCAATGTGTCTATTCTTCGGGATAGATACACGGTTTGTGATGTGGTGCTCGTTTATATAGACTATTAGGATGTGAGATCAGTTTGATTTCATATCTTAAAATTTTCAAAATTAAAATTTTTTTCAAAATCAAATGCTACTTTCTAAATTATATATATATATATTTAAAATTAAATTTAAAATCTAAAATTCACCCACAATTTATGTAGGCGTCCCCTTTTCAAAATACAATACTCAACCTAAAAATTTGCCTACAATTTCTGGCGACTCCGCTCGGGACTAGTTCCTCTCTTCATTTTGATCAGATGGTTTTGCTTTCATAAATCGGTAGTGAGTCCATACCCCTTTTGAACCAAACTACCATTCTTTCCATTGGCGTACCACGTTCATTTGTGTTTTGAACGGGTATAATCAATTCCTTTTGGATTTTGGAGCCACTGTTTAGACATCCCTAAACAAATAGGTTCTGAAATCCTTTTTGCCTCTTTTCGTAGTGGGGTAGACCCCCAATAAGTGTTAACTCAGGAGCGGTCTTTTGAGTTGAGAAGTCTTACGAGACTTTCTCTTCCTTTCCATTCGAATCGGGTCCTTTACCTTTCCTTTAGCCTTCCTCCATTAATCATTTTGTTCCTAACAAAAAAATCCTCTAATAAACAACCTTTTAATAAACAAACTTTTTTAAATCGCAAATATACTAAGATAAACTAAAATATGTTCGGACTCTTTCTTTTCTGTCTTAAAGTTTTGCGACAAAAGGAAGCATAATTCTGGACTGACATTCAGAATTTACCCTGCAGAAAATGACTGCACCAAAGTTAATTTTCTCCTTCACCAATGGAATGGACTTCGCCGTCTATAAGGATGAACTGCCCGACGATGGAATCATCTGTTTTGGACAAGGATTCGATAATACAGATATTAAGTTCACTGACGTCACCCTCTTAACACTAATGGACAAAGTGTCAAAAACTGAGGAGCCCGTGATTGAGTTTAACCTGAAGTCGACTCAAGAGTTCCCTCCTCTACGAAAAGTCCCAGCCGAAAGAAGCACTGCTGTTCATAGGAGGTTAGCTAGTACCCCCAGAACTGTCATCTCTACCCCCACCGGTCTGGTTATATCTACACCTGCCTCGGCTCCCGCCAAACTGAAAGGGAAGAGAGTCCAAGTTTATGATAAGCCTGCCACCGTGGAGGGTGCAGATTTCGCTGCAATACCGTCTGTATTCAAGATTGGGTCCAGTTCAAAGTTTACACCCCTGACTCAGACTCAGAGGAGAAATAGGAGATGAAAGATTGCCAAGATCGAGAAGGCTAAGGCTGCTGAAGTTGCTTTTTCTAGAAGAGATCCCTAAGGAGGAAGAAGAACTACCTAAAATTTCACCACTGTTGGGAGGAAGTAGGTTTCACCCTCTCTCTGCTACGTCAGACGAAGAAGATGTCTGAAGGATGTTTGATTATTTGATGAGTGAGGTGACATCTCACTTGATACTCCATTTAAGAATTATCTGGGTGGAAGCCTTTAGGGCAGGTTAGGTTATTAGGAAACTTAACCATCTTATTTAGATTTAAGTTGGTTTTCGTTAAGATTGATTATAATATTTTAGTTTAATTATGATTGTCTTATGTTATTTTAATTTGATTGTGTAATTCCGAAAGCTGACTTGGCTATTTTAAAATTGTCTTAACTTTAATTTTAGTTATATTTAATTTAATTATATTGATTTGAAGTTGATTTTAATTTTGTTGCCTTAATTTAATTTTGATTTAAAGATGTTTAAATTATTTTAAAATTGCTTTAATTTAATTAAATTTAAATTGAATTTTTTTGAATTAATCATGTCATTTTAAAATTACTTTTAATTAATTAATTATATTATTTTAAAATTATTTTATTAAACTATCTTAGAAATTTTTTTAATTTGATCATTTAATTTATCTTAGTTTTCATTAATGAGTTATTAAATTAATATTAAGTGGTATTTGATTTTTATAATTAATTAGGGGTTAAGATTAACAAATTAATATCTTCCAATATTAAACCCCTTCACTTAATACATTCTCCTTTAATTAACTTCAAATTTTTAATAATTTAAGAAATTATAATCATTTTGTTTATGTTGGAAAAGTGATAAATGGGTTCCTACCCTTTAATTCCTCATATTTCAATCATCTAAGGAGGTTAATTAGGATCATTCATTACCCATTACCCATAATTAAGCCTAAATATTGATTAAGGCTAAATTTCAATAATCACCATTTTGCCCCTTAGGCTTGTTCACTTTATAATTCATTAAATATAACTCAAATGACTTTGAAATTTTTATGTCACCATACTAATTGGTCAATTAGAATATCAGAGGAGAAAACGTTATTTTTCTATTTTTAATTTAATTTTAATAATTATTTTTGTGGAAAATAAGGGGTTTTCAATGAAAATTTAATAACATGACCAAGGTAAGGTTTCTATTCTTAAGAAAATTATAGAATATTTCTACTGATGAGAGGACCACTTGGACCAATTTTGATGATTTTTTAAATTATATTTTATTTATTATAATTATTTTGAGTTTTGGGGTATTAATTAATTTATAAAATAAAATTAAAGTTTAAAAATATATTTTATATTTTTCTTAAGTTCCTCTGACCTCAAGTAGTCTAGAAAAACAAATTGTAAATTTTTCTGATTTTTCTTTGATTTATTAGAATTAATTTGGTAAAAAGCTTGGAAAATCCATTTTTTAATATTAAAAATTGCCTTAAGCCTTTAAAATTCAATATCTTAACCTAGGGACTTAGGAAAAATATTTGGTTGGTTCCTAGGTGATTAGGGGACCAAATATGACACTTTTTTGAACTTAATATTTTTGTGATTTTTTTACTTTTTAAATTATCAAAATATTAAAAATATGGTTAAAAATGAAAATTTTTAGAAAATTCCAATTTTAATTTTGTTAGACTCCCCTGATATCAGAGAGCCCACAAAACAAGTTTGGTGAATTTTAATACTATATTTTGGGTTTTATGAATTTTTTAATTTTAAAAAAGACTATACAACTTAAATAATTCATTTAATGGCTTAAATTATTTCCATTTGACTTGAAATTTTTATGTGAGGTTCTCTACATCTTAAGTGATAAAGGAGAATTGTTTTTAAGTGAATTTATTGTGCGGTTACCCCTACTTAATTAAAGTTCAGTTTTGAGTGTTTAGGCTAATTAGGGTTATTTTTAAGGAATTACATTAAACCATAATTTTCCTAGGGTCCCCTGGTCCTAAGATACTTCCCCTAATTTTCCTAGAATTTTCTAAGCAATATGCTAATTATTGGAATTAGAATGCCAAAACAGTCATCTAAATTTGGAAAATCAATAACTTGCCATAGAGATGGCCTCTGGTCTTGAAAAATTCAGGGAATGTTCCCAAGAACAGAGGCTACAAAAGTCTTATGGTCTCATGACATGGTGAATTGTGTATGCAAATGGAGAATTAAAACATCACAAAAAGCATTTAAATCATTAAAAATCATAGACTCAACAAATTAACTTAATTATTTTTCCACATTATTCTCCTCATTTCACTGAGCAAGAGGGAATTTTTCTCTTTTTTTTGTGATTTTCTATGAAAAGTTATGATTTTTTGAAGTTTAAGGCATTTAAATAAATCTAAAATACCCTATTTTTCTACTTATCCACGCGGCGCCGCGTCAACCTTAGCAGCTCTGAACTCTCCATGCGGCGCGCCTCCATTCGACGCCGCCTTCCACCTCAGCGCCACACGGCCCAGCTATTGCGCTCCATGCCTTCGTCTGATACAATCTAGATCGTCCATTCGATACACGCGCGATCCGAAGGTTCCCGGTCATCGTCTAAGACTGGTGTGTTCCGAGAGTCATCCACAGTAAAACCCTAATATCTCCCTCATTTCTTAACCAATTTACATGAAATTTGATCCTATGTGTTCGTCTAAATGAGAGCTACAAATCCATACGGCTAACATTCATTGAAATTGACTTAAACAAAATAGAGAATCAAATGAAGCTCTCGGGAAGGAGGAGTTCCATACCTTGGTTCTGAGAAGTGAAGCTTCAATCAGAGGGGCTTGGCACGTTCGTTGGAGCTGGGGGAGCCTAAGAATGAGGCCTCTGGTCCTGGTGAAATGTCTAGACCCAATTTCCACCACGCCTGATTTCAAAGCTTGGCCGATAGAAGGAATGGTGGGCCTGGTGAGGGGGCTTTTGCTGGGGAACTTCTCTTCTTGGTCTGGTGAAGGTGTAGAATCAATCAATTTGAGGATTGACTCACTGTGGTGAAGTGTCCTATTTTTGGGCTCAAATTGAACTTAGAAATTGAGCTCACAGAGGGGGTTTTAGGGCTGGATTTCAGTGGGGATAAAGTGCTCTATGTTAGGAGAAGGGTGTGGAGTGATTTTGGCAGAATTTTGGTAAGGTTTGTTTTAGCAGCTCTTTCAGCCGTGAAGGTGGTGGGTTTAAGTAGACATGGCTATGAGGCTTCCCAGAGGCAATTGAATGCTGAGATCAACTGCTCAGGGGAGGAGAAGAAGAGCCATGGTGTCCACTAGGGTTGGGACAGCTCAGCAAGGGAGAATTTGAATTTTTGGCTCACATAAAGCTCTCGGTCATGGTGTTTTCCAGCGACCCAGGTGGCTGGCCGGCAGTGTCAGGTCACCATCTTGACCAGTGAGGTCAGGGCTGGGGTTTGGTGAGTTCAATTGGCTTTGGACATGTGTAAAGGGATTTGATTTAAATGGTATGGGGGAGAGCTCATTTTGGGCTTGGTTTGGTCAACTCATGCAAATGGGTTGGGTGCACCCCATGACCTGGTTTTGGGCTGATGGAATCGGCTGGGTCGGCCAGAAAGGGTGGTGAAGTCTCCATCCATGGTGAGGTGGCTAACTTGGATTAGGAGTGTTACATAAATGAGGTTAAAAAATTTTAGTGAAGGGTTAAGAAAGAGGCTCCCTCTTTTGCCACTAATGGCATGGTGAGGTGGAAAGGGTTCTTCATGGCTTTCATGTGGCTTGTGCATGGCTTCATTGGCTCTATTTGGCTTGGGAAAAGATTAGCTCACTTGCATGAAAATGGGTTTTATGAATTTTGGATATTTTGATAAAAATTTGTATGAAGCTTGATTTAGAATCATTTGATCATGGATTTAAAACATAGGGATGATATCAATTAAAGGGATGATGAGAAGAAATTGTCATGTGGTTTTTGGAATAGATTTTGGGCTTTTTCAAATTTAGTAAAAAATGGGCTTTTAAATGTCTTATGGAAGTGGTATTTTTTAGGTTTCAAAATGAACTTTTGGATGAAAATTTTATAAAAGATTATACCAAATAAATGTTGCAATTGGTTTAGGAATGTGTTATGAATGATTTGGAACAAGTTTGGGGTAATTTGGAGTTGAATTGGGTTTAATTTGGGTCTTTTAGTAATAGGACCAAAGTGGGTCAAATTGGGCTAACTTGGGCTAAGGTTGGGCTAATGTTCGTTTTGATGTAAAATTAATGTTGAAAAATGTTTATGGAGCTGTAACAAAGAGTTTTCAATTTTGGTTGTGTCTTAATTTTGAGATTTGGGCCTATTTGGGTTCATGGTTGGTTTAGGACAAATTAGGGATTTTTGGTTTGGGTTAGGCTTGAGTGAACTTTGGGTTCAAATTTGGGGCAAATCAAGTTAGTGTTTTGTTTGTGGGGATGTTAGGAAGGTTTTAGAAAAGATTTGGGGCTAATTGGAGTTGAGTTGGGTTGTTTAGAAAAGATTTGGGGCTAATTGGAGTTGAGTTGGGTTGTTTTGGAACAAGTTTAGGTCATGGGCCAAAATTGGGCTTTAAGCTTCAAATTGAGATTGGATCCACAAGTTGATAAAATTGGGTTTGGATTTAGTTTAAATTGATATTGGGGATATTTAATTGAAGTTTAGAATTGAATTAGATCAAAATTGAGGTCAATTGGAGTGACTTGGTGGGACATTGGGTCCACTTAATTTAAAAAAGGGTCAAATTGGGGGTTTTGGTAAAAGTGGGCTAAATTGACAAAATTGTTCTATGGTGTAGTTGAACCAAATGAAATTGGGAATATTTGAGATTTTTTGGAATTTTCTGGGAATTTTTGGAATTTTTGGATTTTTTGGCTAAAAAAGTATTTTGGATAGTTTGGTGGGTTTAAGAGGTGAAAATTGTTTCAAAATATTTTTTTAGGATTTTTGGGAAATTTTGGAGAGTTTTGGGGTTGTAGGGGTAATTTGGGCAATTTATGGTAGATTTGGTGGATTTAGGGTCCCGGGGGTCAAAAAAAATTGAAATCTGGAAAAAATGAGGTTTGATTAGGTGTGAGTGAAATGAAACCATTTGGTTGAGCCATGACTCATTTTAGGCACTCAATATGTTTTTTATAACCCTCTTAGCCCCTAAACCCTCTTAGCCAGGGGCTTAGGGGTTAAGGTCCATTCATATGAATCACCTACAAGAGTCAAGGAAGTGAGTTTGGTGAAAGTAGTTTTAGGGTTTGTAATGTGTGTGAGAGTGTGGTGTGTGCAAGCTTACCCTCACCAGGACCAGACCACCCAGGGTAATCCTAAGGCCAAAGAGTCCTATAGGAACTCATCCTTTAAACCTCCACATTTGATCTTAACCCTCCAAGTGGCCTGGGGTTTACAATAGAAATTGTGGGGTTTGAAGGGAGCCAAGAAGGGTTTGAACTTCTAAGTGGTGGGTCCCATTTCTAGTCCTCTTGGATAGTCAAAGGGAAAACCTATGGCTAGATCCTAAGCACTAAGGAGAGAGAGATCAGACCTCACCAAAAATGAGGTCAATAAATGGACCCCCAATAGATGTGGTGTGCTAACCAAGCACACCGCGCGTATTGGCGTTGACCGAAGAGATCAACGAAGCCAACACAGATGTTCAAGTGACAAACTCAGAACAAAATGTAGGAAATTTCTGCTGGGGAGTATCATGTAAACCTTCAAGAATGAAGTTTCCAGAACTCTCGCTGGGGAAGAAGAAGTGAATTCCAAATCACAAGGTCTGGAGAGAGATAGATTGGATTTTAGATTCGTTTCATTTTTATTTCAAGTTTTAATTTTGAGTCTAAGTTTTCGATTCGAGTTTCAATCTCGGTTGAAATTTGACTTAATCAGAATTTTGTTTTAAATTTAATTTGAGAATTAGATTTCAAGGTGAATTTCGCAGAGATTTTGGATTTGAAATGAGAATTGAAACCTAGGTTCCAACCTCGAGATTGCAAAGAGAACTGGAATTTAGGTACCAGCCTCGAGGAGAATATCAGAATTTAGGTATTGATTGAAAAGGATGAGAATAGAATTTAGGTACTGCTCTCGAAAAAGGATGAGAATCAGAATTTAGGTACTGGTCTAAAAAAGGATGAGAATCAAGATTTAGGTACTGCTCTCGAAAAGGATGCGAATCAGAATTTAGGTACTGGACTCAGAAAGAGGGTCGGAATTTAGGTATCGACCTCGAAAGGAAAGAGCTGGAATTTAGGTACCAGTCTTGAAAGGATGAGATATGAAATTTAGGCATCAATCTCAGAAAGGAGAGAACTGGAATTTAGGTACCAGTCTCGAAAGGATGAGAATTGAAATTTAGGGATCAATCTCAGAAAGAGGGTTAGAATTTAGGTACCGACCTCGAAAGGAGAGAACTGGAATTTAGGTACCAGTCTTGAAAGGATGAGAATTGAAATTTAGGCATCAATCTGAGAAAGAGGGTCGGAATTTAGGTACCGACTTCGAAAGGAGAGAAATGGAATTTAGGTACCAGTCTCGAAAGGATGAGAATTGAAATTTAGGCATCAATCTCAGAAAGGAGAGAACTGAAATTTAGGTACCAGTCTCGAAAGGATGAGAGTTGAAATTTAGGCCTCAATCTCAGAAAGGAGAGAACTGGAATCTTGGTACCAGTCTCGAATAGATGAGAATTGAAATTTAGGCATCAATCTCAGAAAGGAGAGAACTCGAATTTAGGTACCAGTCTCGAAGGGATGAGAATTGAAATTTAGGCATCAATCTCAGAAAGAGGGTTAGAATTTTGGCACCGATCTCAAAAAGACGAGAATCAGAATTTAGGTACTGATCTCAGAAAAGAAAGAGTCAGAATTTAGATACTAACCCTAGGAATGATGACTGAAATTTAGGTACCAGCCTCGAAAGTTGAATGAGATTTGAAGAAGTTTCAAACCCTACTCAAAGGGCTTCTCGGATGGGAAATTCGTGCGAGAAGGGATCCAGTCCCATGCCATCAGAACAAAATCGGACAAAGTCTGTGGCTCCGTGTCAATAGAACTAGTCAATTCTCTAACACACAGGAGAAAGAGAATTGAAGTAAGCAGGTAAGCATACCAAGCTGAAAAGACTCGACCTAATTATAAGTCGAGGAAAGGATTCAAATTACAGAAGAGTTTCAAATAGATTTCGATTTGAAGAAGAATTGAAAGATGTGAATCAACGGATTCAGATCGAAATTCAATTCTAGATTTAGATTCATTTTGTTTATTTTAAAGATTCGATTTTAATTAGAGCTCAAGTTAATTTAAAGTTTGTTTTGACGTTCGGGTTTTTTTTTAAAAGAGTTATTTATTTATTTTCTTTTCTTTTCGTTCTTTGTTCGAAGTTCATTCAACTTAATGGCGTTTCCCAGTCAATTTCCATAAAAGAGGTGAAGGCAAAACACGACATGGTCGTTTCCATTCCAATTTGTTGAAAATACATCATATAGCTTGATCCAAAACATGATGATATTTTCCTGGAAAATTTAGCATCACATACAATCCACATAAATCCAAAATGAAATGTGTAAGATTCTTGCAAGTTTCTTCCAAAAGCATTTGTCAAAATCCATGTCTGAATAGTGAGATACATGGACAATAACATCACCTTCCAAGCCATCCTTGGCAGGAAATGCCGTTCGGATGTGCATTGGAGGTGTGCTATCTCCCATGTAGCTCGCAGCTCGTAGGGTCGAAGACTCTCTAACTCTGGATCTGGCTGAAAGTAGAAGGGCATTTTTCTGTTATCCATCCTTTCGAAAGTGACGGAGATCCGCTCTACAGGCACTCCTGGAATGCAATGTTTTTCTATGTCCGCTCCATTTCCTTTTAACACCAAGACGGAACCTACCGGTATTGGTATCTCCACCGCCCTCGGAATTCTCCGGGGCCTGCTATCCGGAGGTCAGATCCGAACATGATGTTACATTGGTTGGCTAAAGACACTGTGCAAAAAGGTCTGACGAAGTCATGATGATCTATGTGTGGCGGTACGCAGTCGCCCTCCCTGTATATGTTAATGATACAGCTGTTGAGTATGCAATCTGCATGCAATACCCTCCATGTCACCATTATTTTTACCATTCTTTTGATAATTCTTGGCATCAGATCTACCTCACTATGACGGAGTATCCCTGGTGGATTTCCCTTTCTGTCCTCAGCGAAGTTGTAGCAATAGCCGCACTGGATTGTAACTCTTCCTTTTCCTTTCATCCACCTTTGAGGTTCTGAGTAGATCTTCTCTCTCAAACGACCAGCTCAACCCATTTTCTGAAGTTCAATGACACAGTCCACAAATTTTTGTTGATCGTAGTCTGAGAACACATCTGTATGCAGCTCAAGGCCCTCCAAGATGTTGATTCTCTTGCCTCAGATTCTTTCAAAATATTCAAAAGTTTTCTTTTCAACCTTTTGCAGTCTTTCCAGCTCGAATTCCGGAATTATTTGCAATTGGCGAAGTCTGGTAACGTACTGTGGGATGTATGGTTCAACCCCAGCACGCTCTCTTGCATGTCTCGGCTCCTCGGGGATAGTCTCTGTCAGGACATCCTCCAGGGTTGCTTTCGCAACAAGAATCTTCAAAATTGGTGCATCTGTCCAGCGTCGTAGCACCGATTCTGTTTCTGCTCTTCTTGGAACTTCTTTCATCCTTTCTGCTGTTTTTGAAATTTCTTTCATTCTTTCTACTATTCATAGAGTTGATTTCTTCATTTCTGGTTCCTGATGAACCGATTTCTTTGAAGTACTTGCATTGACGGCAGCAACTGTCGCTTCATGTTGATCCGCTGCTAGCTTGGTCAGCATTTTGCGAATGCAACGGTTCTTGTTTCTTCGTTGGGTAGGAGTGAGAGTAGCTCTCATTACCTCTTGAACTTCTATGGGCATGGCACTGACAAGCCTGCTCTCTGCTGTAGCAATCACGGACTTAACTTTCTTGTCTTCTCCCGTCGCATGATGGTGTTTGCTTTTCTTTTCTTGCTGGTGGACTGCTGACTTGAGCCACCCAAATTCATCACTGTCTGGCTGTGGAATTCTTCTCGGTCAATCGGGGTCCAATCAGTTTCTTCGTACTATAGCCCGGCTGGTGTGAAATCAGATTCGATCTCAATTACGGCCCCATCATTCATCCTCTTTTCATCGAGTGCTAGACTCACGCCATTCTTAATGTTCAGAACCAACCGCCCGTTCGACATTTTCCTGTGACAAACAAGGAAAGGATCAGGGGTTGTACTAAGAACAAGAACAATATGAAAAATCATTTATCAATGGAAAATTATTATTCATTTCTTTTAAATTTTAATAAGAGTAGGAAAAGATGAGGAATGACCAGGAATGAGCTTGATTTGAAAGGAGGGATCAAAATTTTATTATTATGATTTCACATATTTTCTTTTCAAAACATTTTTTTGTTAATGATTTTTATCATCCATTTTTTTTGTTTCGGGTTCAGACCCAGTTACAAATGATTACTCTTCCCGTGCTTCTAGGAATGAGACTTCATTTTTTTTAGTTCATCCATTGAAACATCAGGTTGTGTAATACTTCTTCAAATATCGTTCATTGATTGGAAGCATAGGTCATTCTCCGTAGAAATTCACCAGTTGGTAGGAACCTCTAGAGTAGACTGTCTCGACCACGAATGACCCCTCCCAAGTTGGATCAAATTTACCTCCTATCTTGCGGTGTACAAGAATAGGTCTCCTGAGAACTAGAACCAAGTCACCAACTTTGAATGTCCTCGGGCGGACCAGTTTATCGTGGGCCTGGATCATCTTGGCTTGATAAGTTTCAAATTCTGCTATGCTGAAAGTCATTTCCCTTCCAAAGTTTCCAATTCTTCTAGTCATAGTTTTGCATTTTCATCTGTAGTGATCTTATTCGCAACTGCAATTCTGAGAGACGGAAGCTGAACTTCTAAGGGTAAAACTGCCTCGGACCCGTACACTAGAGCATTGGGCGTAGACTAAGTAGAAGTTCTGAAGGTCGTTCTGTAGGCCCATAAGGCTTCTAACAACTTCTCATGCCAATTTCTTTTGTTGTTGTCCAAAGTTTTCTTTAGGATTTGGACGAGAGTTTTATTAAAAGCCTCAGCCAAGTCGTTTGCTCTAGGGTAGTAGATCGTTGAGTAGTGCCAATCAATCCCGTGCATTCTGACAAAATTGTTGATCTTCATGCTTCTGAACGCGGACCCATTATTTGAGATAATTCTGCGCGGTACCCCGAAACGGTAGACGATTTGATTTTTGAAGAACTATAGCACATTGTGAGCTTTCACTTCTCTGAGCGGTATAGCTTCTGCCCATTTGGAGAAGTAATTTGTGGTTGCAAGAATAAAGCGATGTCCTCTTGAAGAAGGCGGTTCTATCGGACCCACGATATCTGTGCCCCGACATTTAAATGGCCATGATACGATTGTCGGATGTAGCACATTTGGAGGTTGATGTAGAACCACTCCATGCACTTGGCATTGGTGATAACTCTTTGCAACTTTCATACAGTCGATCATCATTGAGGGCCAGTAGCACCCTAGTTTCTTAATCTTCATTTTCATTTTTGAACCTAACAGATAAGTGCCACAAAGTCCTGAGTGCACTTCTTTAACAACTTCACGAGCCTCGGATTCGCTCAGGTACCTTAGCCACATCTGGTCAAAAGACCTTCTGTATAACATATTGTTTATTAAGGCCTAAGATAGAGTTCTTTTCTTAATCTGATGGGCTAATGGCTTATCGTCCGGTAAATTCCCTATTTGTAGGTAGTCTATTAATGGCTGACGCCAATCCTCTGTATTTTCTGTTACTACTGCAACTGATTCTTCTTCTTTTCCTTCTGATTTGTGTATTGTATCCTTGTCGAGATGTGATAGGACCTATCGTCCTTGAACTGATATTTCAACTGACTCATCCTGTAGGCAAGTACATTCTGTTTTGAGGCGGATTAACGCATCTACGAGAGTATTTTCTCTTCTGAGGATCTTGTAGATCGTTACATTCGGAATCTGTTCCAAAAACTTCATTGCATACTGAAAGTACTGCTCGAGTATTGGCTTCAGAATTCTGTACTGTCCTGCGACTTGTTGAAGGATCAACTGAGAATCTCCGTAGATGTTGATGTCTGTTATACCCATCTGAATGGTCAATTCCAGTCCGGTTATGAGGGCTTCGTATTCTGCTTCATTTTTCGTACATGGTTCTGTTAAATGGTAGGAATATCTTAACATCCCCCGCTCCGATGTTATAAATATTAGTCCGATTCATGCCTTACCGGGCACTATTGTCTGCAATTCTTTATCTTTCTGTGCTGAAGATGCTCTATCGAAGTACAGTTCCCAATGTTGATCATCGGGGTCTTCTAGGCTCATTAAGTGCTCGTCGGGCAAGTCGTCATTTAGAGGCGATTCTGCCGATAAAGTGTGTGCTGCGAGGAAGTCTGCTAGGACTTGTCCCTTTATGGTACGAAGGGAACGAAAGTTATGTCGAATTGCGATAGTATCATTGACCACCTGGCAAGTCTGCCGGAAAGCGTCGGTCAGGTCATCAAATATTGCAATGGATTAACTTGCGAGATAAGTTTGACCTTATGAGAGAGCATGTAATGCCTGAGCTTTTGAGCGTCGATGGTCAGGGCCAAACAATGCTTCTCAATTGGAGGATACTTTACTTCCGTCGGAATTAGACGAGGACTTAAGTAGTAAAGAGCATTTTCTTTTTCCTCGTCATTGACCTAGGCTAGCAGGGCTCGAAGTGAGTCATCTAAAGCTGCGGTATAAAGTATCAACGGTCGACCCGAGACTGAGGCTGCTAAAACAGGAGGTGTCATTAAATTCTGCTTAATGTCTTCGAAGGCCTGCTGGCATTTCTCTTACCAAACGAATTTGGCATGCTTTTTAACTAATGTCAAGAAAGGCTGACACCTACCTGACAACTTCGAGATAAAGCGTCAAAGATATGCCAACTTCCCTTGAAAGGATCGTAGTTGTTTCAAAGATTTGGGAGGCGGCATTTCTATGGTAGCTTTGATCTTCTCCGAATCGATTTCAATTCCACGATGTCGGACAACAAATCCTAAGAATTTCCCAGAGATGACGCCGAAGGCTCATTTTAAGGGATTCATCTTAAGGTTAAATTGTCTTAATCGCTCGAAAATAATTCTCAAATCATACAGGTGATCTCCCTTCAGTTTGCTTTTGATAACCACATCATCCACATAGAACTCGACTTGGTTGTGAATGAGATCATCAAAAATCCTTGTCATTGCTCTTTGGGAAGTTGCTCCTGTGTTTTTTAACCCAAAAGGCATCACTATGTAGCAGTATATTCCGATCGGTGTTCTGAAGGCTGTGAGTTTCTCATCTTCTGGTGCCATCTTTATTTGATTGTATCCTAATGATCCATCCATGAAAGAGAATATTTCATGTGTCGAAGCGATGTCGATCATCAACTCTGGGATTGGTAGCGGGAATTCATTCTTTGGGCATGCTTTATTCAAATCTCTGCAATCCACGCAGATTCTGATCTGTCCATTCTTCTTTCTGACTGACACCACGTTGGCTAACCAAGTCGGGTATTGTTCTTCACAGACAAATTTAGCGTTTATTAGCTTCTTAACTTCAGTTATAACTTGTTGTTCATTCTCTAGACGCATTCTTCTGGGAGCTTGTCTGACTAGAACGGTAGTGTGATCCACTCCTAGCTTGTGAACTGTAACTTCTGGAGCTAATCCTGGCATTTCATCATAACTCCAAGAAAAATAGTCTTTAAATTTCATCAGTAGCTTGATCATGTTTTCGGAGTCTTCCTAATTGAGTAAGGAGCTAACAAAGGTCGGCCTAGGCTATTTGCTATTACCTAAGTTAACATCCATTAACTCGTCTATTGTAGATTTAATTTCTTCTTCAAATTCTGATGGAGCGTCTCTGATTGGTAGATCTTTAAGATCTTCTGAAGCTTCCAAGCAGTCTTCATTAGGCTCGCAAGTGACAACCATGCAAAATCCCGTGTCATCAACTGATCGTACTGTGCCGAATCCGAGACCATGTTTTGAATTGGGAGGCCGACTGGCATTATTCCATAATTTTTCAAAGTGTTGTGATTGACCTTTTGTCCATTGTCTAGGTAAGACACCATGTTGAATTAAATTCTGAACACAGGTAGAGTACCACTCAAAAGGCAATTCCATTAATTCAGATGAAGTAACATCTTTAAATTGTACATCATTTTCAGTTTTGGAAGAAGAAGCACCACGGTAGAATTTAATCGGTTTAGTACCACCACCATGCACTTCCTTGACCACCATACCCTCATCCTTATTAGAATGGATCGGGGTCAGGGTCATAGTATGCACATAGTGGTTAATCGTTTCGTACATTGATTTGTATTCTTCATTCTTTTCGTCCTCAAGAGAGATCTTAAACTGGGGTTTCTTCTGACTTATTTTCGTTGCTTCTTTCTTGATTTCTTCTTCTTCAGAATTGTTCTCCCAATCAACATCGATGACCGGTTTCTTCTGTCCAACTGTTCCACCGTTTCTTCCACGACCTCGTCCCCGGCCTCGACCTCGGGTGCGAGTTCTGGAGAAACCTTCACCATCTCGTAGTAAGGGAGTGGTGAGTAACTGTTGGACAAGAATTTTAGGTTCTTCATCGTCTCTAACTTCTTTTGCTTCAGTTGGTATGGTATTTCTGGAGAAGATAGTTTTCTTCAGAGGCACGTAGTAGGCTGCATCTTCGTGAATTCTGATTTCATGTACAGAGAACAGTTGCAGGTCACCTTTGATACACTGTTCTCCTCCATCATAATACTTTATGCACTGGTGTAGAGACGACGGTACCATCCGGTTCTCATGGATCCATGGCCGACCCAGTAGAGCGTTGAACGATGTCTCAAAATCAATTATATGGAATTTTGCGGTTGTCTTTGCTAAATCACCGGTCTTCATTAAAAGTTTTATCGATCCGAGAGCTCTTTCTCCTTTCTGATTGAAGCCTCTTAATAACATCTTATCTGGTTCAAGTTCGCGAGCATCAATTTCCAAATATGCTAATGTCCGAAGATTCATTATGGTGATTGATGCTCCCGGATCGACTAACACCCTGGATAGCGTAAACTTTCCAATAGTGACTGAAATGTACAACGGTCGGTTGTGATCAGCTGTTCCAAGTAGTAGATCATTGTCCGTGAAGGTAACACCTCGCTGTTCTTTTAACGAGAAAACCTCGTCAGAGGAATTACCGGCCATTTGAGCTAAGAAAATTTCTGGATCAAGTAAGGCCTTGATCAGAGTTTCCCTCATCTCCTTTGACAGGATTAGAGCGTCGTTGATGCTCAGTTTGGCAGGTAGCTTCCTAAGATGGGCTAGCACATTATAATCTACTTTATTTTTAGGCCCTTCAGTCTCTTCCCGGATGGGCAGTTCCTCCGCTGGGGTTGGCTCTTCCTGAGCAACCACCTACTTTCCTTTATCCTTTGGACCCATTCTTGGGGTTAGAATGTTTCCGCTTCTTAGATTGACTTCAGTTATTTCTTCTGCATCTGGTGCTGGATCTGCCAGTGTCTCCCCTTGAATCGGAACGACTGGCTCTTCTGGAGTTTCTTCGAAATCTGATAACTCCAAATTTATCGTGATTGGAGTTCCTCAGAATTCACAAATGAACTCGTTGCTTTTTGAGTTTTCGTAGCCATCCTTGTGAACGTCTTCTCCTTCGTCGGGGTCATCGAGGTTTAGTATGATTTGAGAATTATTATTTGTATCGAAATCGAGATCCGGATTAGGTTGGTTGTCGTTAGTTACATAATCGTTAGAAACAGTCAAAACGTAGCCAACACCAAAACTCTTATCATTATAAGATCCCGCCGGGGCGAGCAAATAATCATACAGAGTAAGAGGTCCGAGGGATTTCTCCCTCGAATCGGAAACAACCATCCTAAGATAAGCAGCCTCTAGTCTACCCTTCGGAGCCTCAGTCTTCTTCTCTTCCACGATCTTCTCCTCCTTTTGGGGCAGTTCTTCAATCACAAGCGATAGTGTCAGCTCGATAGGTTTCAAACTTTGAGTTGAAGTGCACACCGAAGCGGTCTGGATGTGATCCAAAATCTTCTTCGAAGACTTTGTCCAGACGGTACTCCATCCATCATTGGTCATGTAAGGGTCTATCAGAACAATAGGATCCGTTGAAATAACATTGACAGAACCTCCTTTTTGGGGCTCCTTCATGTATTCCTTCAGGATCATTATGTTCCCTTTCTGGAGATTATCATCAAGCCAACTCTTGAAAGTGATGCAATCTTCTATTTTGTGTCCCAGCATCCGGTGGTAGGGACAGTAGTTCGGAAGATCCTTCTTGTCGACTTCTTCTGGCCTTTTGGGCTCTGGTAGTTGAAAGTCGGGTGTTTTCATTAAACTACGGAACATCTTGGCCACTGCCTCAGTCTTGAAAGGGTATTCCTTATTTAAGAGATCCTTCATGCTGTATAATGTGCGAGGCAGTGGTTGATCGTGCCGCTGTGACTGATAACTTAGTCTAGGCTGCTGATAACCCTGTTGCGGTTGTTGGTAAGTCTGTTTTGGTGGTTGATAACTCGGCTGTGGCCGCTCTGGCTGTATTTGCACTGGCTGCTTTCCCTTATCGACTGCCGTAATGATTCCTGATTTCATCTCAAATGCTTTTACAGGCTTCTAATTATCAGTCTTGTCAATGAAACTCAGCTGTTTTACCTCCTCTTGCAAGCTCCCGGCCATGCTAAGCAACTTCTCGAATGTCTTGATCGTGAATCCTTTAAGAAGAAGTGCTATCGGACCATGGATACTCTTCAGTAGGATACCAACTGCATGTTGTTTCTGAAGCTGGGGTTCACACTTCATGCTTAAGTTTCTCCATTGAAGTATGTAGTCCACTAAAGTTTCGTTCGGTTTTTGTTGCTCCACCACTAGATCACCGATAGTGATGTGTTGCCGAGCCCCAGCAAACCGCTTAACGAAAAGGTTTTCTAATTCTAAAAATGTCTTGACTGAATTGTTTAGCAATTCTACATACCAATCGAAGGCAATCCCTGACAGGCTGCTGACGAACTGACGAAAGAGTAAAGCATCGCTCCCACCGGCATTGCAGCAACTAGCACGAAAATGTGTGACATGCTGCCGGGGGTTTCCCGTACCGTTGAAAAACTTGAACAGAGGTGGTACGAAGCCTTTTGGGTATTGGACTGCATCGAATTCTTCAGGGTAAGGTCTACCCATCTGAATGGATGCTCTACTCTTAGACTAAGCTAAGGCTTCTCTCACCTGCTGTTCTACCATGTTCTTAATATCTTTTTAGGGAATCATGCTCTTTGCAGAATCTTTCTTTGGTTGTTCATCTCCATTGACGGACTTAACCTCTTTCCCTCCATCTGCGATGTGAATGATCTCTGGGGGTGTTTCTTTCTGAGGCTGAACCTGACTCTGGAGAGTGGCTAAGGTGGCTGCCATCTCTTTCATCCTCTTTGCTATTTGAGAAATCGTATTATCTTTTTCTTGAAGACACGCTCTCATTACCTCTGGTTCGTCCCTTTCTGAAGCTGACGGAGCGCCTTGCGAAGCTGACGATGCTCAGGTCTCAACCATATTGATCTCGGCATACTCTTCATCCATAAACTCTGATGAATCAACTTCAGTTCCTAATTTTTCTCCTCTTTCCTTTGCCAACCGTCGGATGTCCGTCCATAATTTGCCTATGGCATCCTCTAGTGGTCTCTTCCAAACGGTCTCGCGGTTGTCATGCGATGATTGTTGAACCTCCTTTTTAGGAGTTTATTTTAATGCAGTAGCACTTTCTTCAGATTCAGGTTCTCTGACGGGACTCTTCTTTCCAAAACATTGTGTCGATATCGGATCAGCAATAATAGGTTGCCACACCATCCTTCTTGCAGTAGATGGCTTAGGACCAGATGGTCTGTCGGCACTACGTCGGTAGGTGGTGTCCTCCCTAATATGGTGACCCGATATGACAACAGACAAACTTATCTCAACAACTCGCACTTTCTTCCTTGGCCTCTCTGGGGCAGTGTCGGGTTTTACTCACGGTTTGAGGCGGGATTTAACCGGTACTTATCCCATCCTCCTTAGGTTCTCTGATACGGGGCTGTTGACCTCATTTTTGGTGAGGTCTTTTCTCTCCTTAGTACTTCTTAGGATCTATCCATAGGTTTTCCCCTTGACTTTCCTAGAAGACTAGAATTGGGACCCACCCTTTAGCAATTCAGCAACTTCTTGACTCCTCTTGGGACCCCACTTGGATGGTTGCAAACCTCTAAATCACCTTAGAAGGTGAAGACCACCATATGGGGGACCAATAGTGAGCTCCTATAAGGTTGTTCAAGCCTTAGGACTACCCTGGGTGGCCTGGTCCTGGTGTGGTCTGGCTTACACACACTGCACTCTCACACACACCATCCTTACCCAATTCTCCCCCCTGGTTCATTAGAGCACTCATGTGGCTAAGTCCAAACCCCTAGCTATTTGGCTAAGAGGGTTGGGAACAACCCATGAGATGTTCAGGGTGGACATTTCTTGGTCCATGGCTCACTTTAAGTTTCATCATGATCAAAATTCAACTTTTGCCAGAATGCCTAGTTGTGACATTGGGTCCTTCAAGCCTACTCAAAATTACCTAATTGCCCCAAATTTTTCAAAATTCCCCAAAAATTACCCAAAATTTCCAAAAATCCTAAAGATTATTTTGAAACAACCCCCATATTTTAAATTCACCAAAATACCCCAATACCCCCCAAATAACCTCTTGATACTCTAAAATACCCTTTTGGCACAAAATTCCTAAAATTCCCAAAAAATTCCAAAAAATCCCAAATATTCCCAATTTCATTTTGTTCAACTACACCATAGCCCAAGTTTGGAAAAATAATCCACTTTTATCAAAATCCCCAAATTGACCCATTTTTATCCTAAATGGACACAATGTAACACTAAACCAACCCATTTGACCTCAATTTTGCCCAATTTCAATTCTAAACTTTAATTCAACATCATTAATATCAATATAAACTAAATCCAAGTCCAAATTGATTCACATTTGAGTTCAATTCCATTTGAAATCCAACACCCCCATTTTACCTAAAGTGAATCCATGCCCTAAACCTATCAAATTGATCGGGCAAACCCTAAAGTTTCTTCCCAATTGATGTTGGGAACTCTTCAATACATTCCCCTTGGCCATTTGAAAATTTCAATTGGGTCTAAACCCCACCTTAACCCAACTTGGACCCAAGTTGATCCAACCCACCCCAAATTAACCAAAATACCAAAATCCACCAAATTGACCTTCCAATTGAACTCAAAACCTCCCCATATCTTCATGAAACTTCTTCATGGCAATCAAATCTTCAAAATTTCTCAAGGAATTTGGACCCAAATCAAGACCTAACTCAAGTTAGCCCAACCCAAACCCAAATGAGCCAATTTGAACCCATGACCAAACCAAACCAAATTGAACCAAATGTGGCTAAACCAACCTATCCACAGCCACTTAGTGAACCCTAGAAACCACCCTAGATCCACCTAGCCCAAGCTAAGTGAGCCATGGACCAAGGGTTCCCCATTTTAAGGGATCTCTTCCCTTAAATGGACAAATCCACCTTTTGCCTCACCTCAAATCCCCCCTTGCCTGGTTTATCACCATTAAACCCTACTCCTTGGTTGACCTTACCAATGGCCAGCTCCCTTGTCCTTGCCGGCCGGCCTAGCCGGTGGAGGGGGTCAAAATCGAGAGCCACCACCAAGTGAAACAAACCCAAACTCACCCAATTGGCCACCCCAGCCAAATCAAACTTTGGCGCCTCTCTGCCCTCCGCCTGAGGAGTGGAATTCACCCTCCAATTGAGCCCAAACCCTGCTGAATGGCCCTGGCCATTTAAACACCTCTTCTTGGCCATGAGAGAGGTGCTGAAAGGTGTTGAAAATTTTCTCAACAGAAGTCCTCCAAACTATTCCCAGAGCTCCTCCTAGCCAAGAGAAGCTCATCCCAACTGTTCTCCTGAACAGAATCCCCTCAGCCGAGCCCAATTTCTCAGTTGAAAATTAGGCCAGGAACAGGACATTCTCTGAAACTTCACCAAATCCAAATTAACTCTTCCCGCACCTTCACCAGAGGTAGAGAAGAAGTTCCCTAGTGAAAGCCCCCTCTCCAGGCCACCCAGTTGTTCCAGCCTCCAAGCTTTGTGATCGGGCCTGGTGGAAGTTAAGGCTAGCCACTTCACCACAACTCCAGGCTTCATCCCTAGCCTCCTTGGACTCCAACGAACGTGTTGAGCATCTCTGATTGAGGCTTCACCTCTCAGAACCAAGGTATGGATCACCTCCTTCCTGAGAGCTTCCAGCGATTCTTCATTTCATTTGAGTTAATTTCATAGCATGTTATTCAGATGGATGTGTTCGTCTTCTCAAGACGAATCCATAGAGCATAAGAACTCGAAAATCCATTGAGAATCGAGGGAGATATTAGGGTTAGAAGGTCGACGGTCACGGGTGCACACCAGTCGGAGACGATGATCGACCACCGTCGGATTGCGCGTGTATCGAACGAACGGCTCAGATGGTGTCGGACGAGGAGATAGAGTGTGAACCGCGGGCCGCGTGGCAGCTGACTTAGGTGGCGGCATCGAATGGGAGCGCGACACGTAGAGCTTCGGAGCTGCCGAGGTTGACGCGGCGCTGACTGGTTTAAGTAGGAAAATCTGATTTTTCTTATTTATTTAAATACCAGAAACTTCAAAAATTGATATCTTTCCATAGAAAAATCATAAAAATAAAAGAAAAATACCCTCTTACTCAGTGAACAGAGGAGAATAATGTGGAAAAGGAATTGATCTATTTTGTTGAGTATTTTATTTTTAATTAATTTAATACTATATTGAGCATTTTAATTCTCCATACATGTATACATTTCACCATGGCATGAGACCATAGGGCTTTTGTAGCCTCTGATCTTGGGAACATTCACTAAAATTTTCAAGGTTAGAGGCCATCCTTGTGGTAAGTTATGTATTTTTCAAGTTTATGTCACCGTTTTTGACATTTTAATCCAAAAAATTAGCATGTTGCTCGAGAAAATTCAGAAAAATTTGGTGAAGTCCCTTAGGACCGAGAGGACCACTAGGATAATTATGGTTTGAGTCAATTCATTAAAAATAATCCTAATTGGCCTAATCACTCTAAATTGATCTTTAAATAAATAAAGTTAATATCACATTAAAATGACTTGAAAATGATTCTCCACTGATCTTTAGGATCAGAGGAACCTCATAAAAAAATTTAAAGTCAATTGGAAATGTTTAACCCTATTAAATGAATTAATTAAGCCACATAATCAAAATTAAACTTTAAAAATTCATAACTTTAAAAATACATTTAAAAAATTCACCAAATTGATTTTGGGACTTCTCCGATATCAAAGAAGTCTAAGAAAAATAAAATTGGAATTTTCTAAAAATTTTCATTTTTGGGCATATTTTAATATTTGTAATAATTAAAAAATAATTAAAATCACAAAAATAATAAAAATCATAAAAATGTCATATTTGGTCCCCTAATCACTTAGGAACCAATCAAACATTTTTCCTAAGTCTCTAGGTTAAGATATTTAATTTCAAAGCCTTAAAACAATTTTTAAACTAAAAAAATGTATTTTCTAGCCTTCCCCACTAAATTAATTCTAATAAATCAAAGAAAAATCATAAAAATGTTAAATTGGTTTCTCTGACTTTCTTGATGTCAGAGAGATTTTTGAAAAATATAAAATTCATTTTTCAACTTTTATTTTATTTTATAACTAATTAACACTCTAAAACTTAAAATAATTATAATAAATAAAATATGATTGGATGAATCACCAAAATTGGTCTAAGTAGTCCTCTAGTCATTAGGAATGTCCCATAATTTTCTTAAGGACAGAAAATTTACCTTGGCCATGTTGATAAATTTTCTTTGAAAATCCCTATTTTCCATTAAAAATAATTATATAAATAAATTAAATTCAGAAAAATCACATTTTCTTCCCTAATGTCTTAATTGACATGTGAGTGAAGTGGCATAAAAATTTTAAGTTCATTTAAGCTTAATTTAATGAGTTATAAAATAAATAAGCGTTAAGGAGCATAAAGGTAATAAAAAATTTTAACCCCCTAATTAAAACTTTAGGTTTAATCAACATGGGGGTAAAATATCTGATTCTAGTCTTCTCCTAGATGATTGAAACTTTGGGAAATTGAAGGGTAGGAACCCATTAATCACTTTAATAAAAGAAAAATGAAACCTTAATTAATGAAATAATTCAAATTTTGGAAGATTAATTAAAATTAGATTATTAAAATGGGGATATAATTTAAGAGGACAAGTGAATTTAATAATTAAATAATTCTTAACTAAAACCTACATCATTAAAAAAATTTTTAACAATTGATTAAAACCTAAAATGTTAAATAACTAAAAATGTAAATTAAAATATTTGAAATTAATCTAAAAAATTATTCCAAAACAAACTTAAATCAAAATTACAAATTTTAAATAATTGTTAAAACAACTTATATTAAAACATGATTAATTAATCCAAATTAAATCATCAAAATTCAATAAATAATTTGAACACCTCTTTTAACCTAAATTAATCTAAAGAAAATTAAATTAACATAAAAAAAAATTGATATCATTTAAAAAAAAATTTTAACTTAAAAGAATCAAACATCATTCCACACTTGAAATCATTGATTAAAATTTTATAATTAAATCACATTAAAGTAAATCATCAATTTTAACGTCAAATCATTAAAAATCTTTAACAAATTAACTTGCCCCTCAAAGTTTTAAATTATTATAACTAATAAATGAAGCGTTAAGTGAAATGTCACCTCGCTCATAGAATAATCAAACATCCTAGTTCATTGAGCAAAGGAACAAAACTTAACTAAACCCTTGGATGATCAATTCACCAGTACAATGAAATTCATTTGGACTCAAAATAATCTCAGAAGTATTGAAAAGATGTTTAGAATTCGTTCTAAGCACTTCCTCGATACGGTGAGATGTTTCAAAGAACAATTGAACTTAATTGTTCGTTGATGAAGAAAATCATCCTTAACTAAAAATCAAGAGCCTAGACGTCATAGGAAATGACTAGCTATAGGATTAAGATTCTGGTAGACAACCAAAACCATTCATTTAGTCTTTACTTGTACTTGTTGAAATATTTAAATGCCTTAACATGTGTTTTAAAGTGTAGCTTGGAAATGACGAGAAGACCCTCTAGGTATGCTTTTATTTTATTGCAGTTTACTTACATGCACTGTGGTTTACTTTTATTGCATGTTAAACAAAATTGTTGCATGAAAACCAAAACCTTTAGGATAGCCACAAAATTGAAACCAAAACTAAATTAAAAGTCACCACAAGATAAAATTCACCGCCACAACATTCCAAAATATAAAACAACTCAAAATTTAATCATAAACAGAACAACAAAACTACAATTGCAACTAAATTAAAACGTCTCGTTGAATGATAGGGAATACCTCGGATGATGTAACCCACGTGTTGCTAACGGGATTTCCCACGGTCTAAATGAAAGTGTGGAACTCATTCAGTTGAGTTTAGCAAATTCATCTGGACTAAGTGAATTCAATGAAAATAACGGTGCTGGGATGACGGAACAGTGGGATCTTAATTGGTTCTATTTAAACAACTTTAAAATTTATTTTAATTAAAATATTAAAAATATTTGGACTTTAAGATTTATAAACCAAAACACTTCTCTCATCTCCTGATTTTCACCTTCTAAAACTAAACCTCTGCAACAATAAGGAGCTTGGAGCATAGTGGGCAGCACAGCCATCTTCAACAGCAAAACTTGTGTCTACTTCAGCAGAACCAATCTTTAGTCTAAATAACCAAGCCATAGGATCTCGAGGTAGTTTGCCTAGTGCAATATAAATCCTCAACTCTTTGTTAGACATTTGCATAACCATATTGTGTAACTTAAGCCCTAACCGGTCTTAGGATTCTGAGGTAGTCGTTTGGTACGACATAGACCCTCACATCTTCGAGGCTATTTATATGATCATGTCATATAAATATAAGTCCTAAGTAACTAAAATTGGCAGGATTGAAACATTAAATAAATTCTCAAGATTGAAGCCAAACCAAAGGATAGTTTGGGAAGTTGCGAAGATTCTTCTTGGATCCTCAACTTCTCCTACTTCTCTTCCTTCGGACTCCTGAAAATAACTGTTCCAAATTTAATCAATTTCCAATTGAAATTTTCAAAATCCAATTGTTTGAAAACCTTAAACTTTGAAATTCTTGAGAGAGAAACCACTGATCATTATCGAGAGTTTTCTTAAATGATTACCGTCATTTAAGATGTAATTAACTATAGGGGCTTGCACTTATAGGGAACTTTAAGAACCCAGGTAATATAAACCCTACTTTATTCATTTGTATTAAGCAGGGGAATTTGTCGGCTTATAAAATTTGTTCGCAGACCAAACGGATGTCACAATCTTCTAGTTTATTTAACCGAGCCCCATCATTAAGCAGTATGTCTATTCTGCGGGATAGATACACGGTTTGTAATGCGATGCTCATTTATATAGTTAATTACATCCTCCGGACATCTTCTTCATCCGATGCAGCAGAGAGAGGGTGGAATCTGCTCCCTCTCAACAGCGGTGAAATTTCAGGCAGTTCTTCTTCTTCCTCAGGAATCTCTTCCAAAAAGGCAACTTCAGCAGCCTTGGCCTTCTCGATCCTGGCGATCTTTCTACTCCTATTTCTTCTTTGAGTCCGAGTTAAGGGTGTAACTCTTGAACTGGACCCTATCTCAAAAACAGAAGCTATTTCAACAAAATCTGAACTATCCACAGTTACAGGCTCATCATCGACTTAGACTTCTTTTCCTTTCAGTTTGGCACTAGCTGAGGTCGGTGTAGAGATCACCACACTGGTGGGGGTAGAGATAACAGTCCTTTTATGAATAACAGTGTTTCTTTCAATTGGGACCCTTTGCAGGGGAGGGAACTCTTGAGCCGATTTCAGGTTGAATTCAATTATGGGCTCCTCAGTTTCCGGTACTTTGTTCATTAGTGCGAAAAGAGTAACGTCAGCGAACTTAATGTCTGTATTGTTGAACCCTTGTCCAAAATGAATGACCGCATCATTAGGCAGCTCGTCCTTGTAAACAGCCAAGTCTATCCCATTGGTGAAGGAAAAAATCAACTTTGGTGCAGACATTTTCTGCAGGGTAGATTCTAAGTGTCAGTTCCAATTTATGTTTCCTTTCGTCGGGACGAAAAAATAGAGGAAATTCTCTAAAAGTGTCCGAACACATTTTTCGTTTATCTTTTCATTTCCTTATTAAAGTATTTCTGATTCTTGTTTTATTCATGTATTTTTGGTTTAACAGAAAGTTCATTTATTAGAAGGTTTGTTTATTAGAAAGTTAGTTCATTAGGAACGAAACAATTAAAAGTGGAAAGGTTAAAAGAAAGGTAAGGGCTCCAATCCAGAAATTGGAAAGGAAGTAAGAGTCTCACAAGACTTCTCGCGCCAAAGAATAACTTCTAAGCTAACACCTATTGGGGGTCAACCCCACCTCTGAAGAGGCAAAAGGACTTCGGAACCTCTCTGTTTAGGGATGTCTAAACAGTGGCTCAAAAACCCAAGAGAGTTGACTATACCTATTCAAGACAGAAATGAACGTGGTATGCCAACGGAAGAATGGTAGCTTGGTCCACTAGGGACATGGACTTGCTACCGATTTATGAAAGCAAAACCATCTGATCAGAATGGAGAGAGGAACTAGTCCCCAGCGGAGTCGCCAGAAATTGTCGGCATATTTTTAGGTTATGTGTTTTAAAAAGGGGTCGCCTACGGAAATTATCGGCGAATTTTTAGATTTTAAGTTTAATTTATATATAGTGCCTCCCAAATTGTTAGCCATCTGGCATATGTAGACGATGCTATCCTTTTCACTAATGGTAGTAAGCAAACTGTAAGGAAAATCCTACTAATAATGGAGCACATATCTCAAGTGGCTGGTCTACAGTTGAATAAGAAGAAGTGCCAATTCTTGGCAGGCAAGAATTACAAGCATTCTAATTGGTTAAAGGATGAGACTGGTTTCACTGCTGCTGTCCTCCCCATTAAATATTTGGGGGTACAATTATCCAAAGGTAGAAGGAAGCAATCACAATATGATGAGGTCATTAATAAGATATCCACTTCTATTACTTGCTGGACAAACAAGTTCTTATCCAATGGACGTCGTTTAACATTACTTAAGAGCATCTTATCTACATTTCCTCTCTATACAATGCAAATGGTTAATATGAAAAAGAGTACACAGAAAATGCTTGAAACTCTCTTCAATAAATTTTTATGGGATGGACAGTACAAACAACCTCATTGGATCGTATGGAATAAAATTTGCAAATCGACTAAAGCTGGAGGTTTGGGGTTCAAAAGCTTTAAACAATTGAGTCAATTATTTCATTGTAAGCAATGGATAAAGTTTATGAAGCAAGATACCATGTGGGCCAGATTCCTCAAGGAAAAATATTGTAAGATGCTTCATGCCAATGTTGTTCAAGCCAAATTAGGGGACTCCAAGCACTGGAAGAAGCTGTTGAAGGCCAGGGAGACTACCAATCAATTCATATCCTGGGAACTTGGTACTGGCAACCTTCACTTCTACCTTGATGATTGGCTGCCTGATGGGCCAATTAGCTCTCCACATTTTAACCCTCACCTCACCGTTGTTGAATTCTGGAATCAGGGCCAGCGGGATGCTGATCATCTGAGGGAGGTCTTAGATGAGGATACTGTTCAGAAGATACTAGCTATACCCATTGACAATACTAGACCAGATAAACTCCACATCAAGTGTAATAATACTCTCTCCCTCAATGGGGCCATTCACCAATCTTCCTTTGCCTGGCAAAATACAGTTTTGGGGGGAAAAGATTTGGCATAAGCATCTCTCCCCCTCTATGTCCTTTTTCTGTCGGAGACTTGTTTCATAAATTTCCGCCTCTAGATGATATCCTGAAGCTCAAGGGGCTTAGAACTGCTTCCAAATGCTGGCTATGTAATTCCTAAGAAGAGACCTATAATCATGTGTTCCTTCATTGCTCCTTCACCAAATAGGTCTGGACTGATGTTTTGTCTCACTTATACATCTCATCTCACTGCTATGATTGGAGGGATGTAGCTATTTGCTGGGAGGATTGGAGGCTGCTTAAGGAGTTCTACATTCCCTTAGTCATTTGGTGGTTTCTTTGGATGGCTAGGAACTCTGCCAAATACAAGAACTATACGAGTAGCTACTCGTCTACTCGTGGCTAATGCTTGCTGCCTACATCAACAAATTTTCACTCTTATTGACCCTACCTAGGAGAAAGGTTGTTCCGCCGCACCGGTCTTCACCTCCTCAACCATGGCTTAAGATTAATATTGATGGGAGTTTTACTAAGTCTGCGCTCGTGGTATGGGAGCGATTGCGAGAACGATTCCGGCGACTATTATGGTTTTTTCGGTCTCCCCTTGTCTCCTCCTCTCGCATTGGAAGCCGAACTATGGGCAGCATTTTGGGCACTAACCACTCGCCAAAGCTCTTAAAGCTGTCTCATGTATGGATTGAATCGGACTCTCAACAAGTTCTTGATATTGTGAATGGTGCCGCTCTGCCCCTCCTTGGAATTTGGTGTACTTTCTCAGAACTTTCCCTACTTGTTCGACTTTCTACAACTCAAATGGACTCACACTTATAGAGAAGCCAACCGGACCTGCTAACCGGTTAGCAAAGAATTACTGCCTCTACTAACACTATCACTTTCTCTGTAACACCTTTTGAGCCACTAAGGCTTTTACTTTTGGGGGACACTCTAAATCTCCCCTTTCTCAGATGTACTTGACTTTAAATTGAATGGAATTTTTCATTTCTGCTGAAATATATATATATATATATATATAATTTGAAAAGTAGCATTTGATTTTGAAAATAATTTTAAGTTTAAAAATTTTAAGATATGAAATCAAACCGATCTCACATCCCAAATAGTTTATATAAATGAGCACCACATCACAAACCATGTATATATCCCGAGGAAGAGACACACTTCTTGATGATGGGGCTCGATTAAATAAACTAGAAGATTTGTAACATCCGTTTGGTCTGCGAACTAATTTTATAAGCCGACAAGTTCCCCTGTTTAATATAAAGGAATTAAATAGGGTTTATATTACTCGGGTTCTTAAAGTTCCTCATAAAGGCGAGCCCCTATAGTTAATTACATCTTAAATGTCCGAAAAACACTTAAGAAAACTCTCGATAATGATCAGTGGTTTTGCTCTCAAGAATTTCAAAGTTTAAGGTTTAAAGGATTGGATTTTTGAAATTTCAATAGGGAATGGATCAAATTTGGAACAGTTTATTTTAAGAATCCAAATGAAGAGAAGTAGGGGATGTCATGAACCCGGAGTGAACTACGGTGACTTCCTAACTATACTATTGTTTGGCTTCAATTTGAGAGTTTATTTAATATTGTAAGCTTGCTAATTTTAATTAATTAGGACTTATATTTATTTGACATAATCATACGAATAGCCTCGAAGATGTGAGGGCTTATGTCGTACCAAACGACTACTTCGGAGTCCTAAGACCGGTTAGGGCTTAATTTGCATAACATGATTATGCAAATGCCTAACGGAAAGTTGAGGATTTATGTTGCACTAAGCAAACTACCTCGAAATCCTATGGCTTGGTTATTTAATTCTAAGAAAGACTTTTGCTGAAGTAGACCTGAGTTTCGCTGATGATGATGGCCGTACTGCCTACTATGCTCCAAGCTCCTTGTTGTTACAGAAGGTTTAGTTTTAGAAAGTGAAAATCAGGAGATGAGAGAAGTGTTCTAGTTTAGAAAAGTCTTAAGGTTCAGGTGTTTTTAAGATTTTGTTAGGGGAATCTTAAAGTTGGTTATAAAAAAACCGGTTAAGATCCCACGGTTCCATCATTCCGGCACCGTTATTTTTCTCGGATTCACTTAGTTTAAATGAATTTGCTAAACTCAACTAAATGAGTTCCACACTTTCATTTAGAGCGTGAGAAATCCTGTTAGCAACACGTAGCTTACTTCATCTGAGGTATTCCCGATCATCCAACAAGACGTTTTAATTTAGTTGTAGTTGTGGTTTTGTTGTTCTATTCGTGATTAAATTTTAAGTTGTTTTGTATTTTAAATGTTGTGGCGGTGAATTTTATCTTGTTGTGACTTTTAATTTAGTTTTGGGTTTCAGTTTTGTGGCTATCCTAAAAGTTCCAGTTTTCATGAGGGTGACATTATTGTTTAACATGCAAGTAAAGTGTAGTACAAGTGAGTAAAATATAATAAAGTAAAAGCGTACCTAGAGGATCTCACCGTCATTCCAAGCTGCACTTAAAACACATGTCAGAGCATTTAAACATTTCAAGGAAAGCACCTAGGTAAGGCTAAGAGAAGGTTATGGTTGTCTACCAAAATCCTAATCCTACTGCTAGTCAATTCCTATGACATCTGGGTTCTTTTGTTTTATTAAGGATGATTTTCTTCACCAAAGAACAATGAAGTTTCACTGTTCTTTTAAAACATCCCATCAATCTAGAGAAGTGCTTGGAACTGAATTTTGAACATCTTCTTAAACATTGTAGAGATTATTTTAAGTTCAGTTAATTTCATTGTGGCGATGAATCAATCACCTGGGTTACTTTAATTTTCTGATCTTATTTGACTCTTGCTCAATGAGTTTGGATGTATGATTATCCGATGAGTGAGGCGACATCTCACTTGATACTCCATTTAAGAATTATGTGGGTGGAAGCCTTCAAGGCAGGTTCGGTTATTAGGAAACTTAACCATCTTATTTAGATTTAAGTTGTTTTTCTTTAAGATTGATTATAATATTTTAGTTTAATTATGATTGTCTTATGTTATTTTAATTTGATTGTGAAATTCCAAAAGTTGACTTGGATATTTTAAATTTGTCTTTACTTTAATTTTAGTTATATTTTATTTAATTGCATTGATTTGATGTTGATTTTAATTTAGTTGCATTAATTTAATTTTGATTTAAAGATGATTAAATTATTTTAAAATTGCTTTAATTTAATTAAATTTAATTTGAATTGTTTTGAATTAATCATGTCATTTTATAATTACTTTTAATTTAATTAATTATATTATTTTAAAATTATTTTATTAAACTATCTTATAAATTGTTTTAATTTGATTATGTAATTTATCTTAGTTTTCAGTAATGAGTTATTAAATAACTGTTAAGTGGTATTTGATTTTTATCATTAATTAGGAGTTAAGATTAATAAATTAATATCTTCCAATATTAAACCCCTTCACTTAATACATTCTCCTTTAACTTCAAATTTTTAATAATTTAAGAAATTATAATCATTTTGTTTATGTTGGAAAAGTGATAATTGGGTTCCTACCCTTTAATTCCTCATGTTTCAATCATCTAAGGAGGTTAATTAGGATCATTCATTACCCATTACCCATAATTAAGCCTAAATATTGATTAAGGCTAAATTTCAATAATCACCATTTTGCCCCTTAGGCTTGTTCACTTTATAATTCATTAAATATAACTCAAATAACCTTGAAATTTTTATGTCACCATACTCATTGGTCAATTAGAATATCAGAGGAGAAAACGTTATTTTTCTATTTTTAATTTAATTTTAATAATTATTTTTGTGGAAAATAAGGGGTTTTCAATGAAAATTTAATAACATGACCAAGGTAAGGTTTCTATTCTTAAGAAAATTATGGAATATTTCTACTGATGAGAGGACCACTTGGACCAATTTTGGTGATTTTGTAAATTATATTTTATTTATTATAATTATTTTGAGTTTTGGGGTATTAATTAATTTATAAAATAAAATTAAAGTTTAAAAATAGATTTTATATTTTTCTTAAGTTCCTCTGACCTCAAGTAGTCTAAAGAAACAAATTGTAAATTTTTCTGATTTTTCTTTGATTTATTAGAATTAATTTGGTAAAAAGGTTGGAAAATCCATTTTTTAATATTAAAAATTGCCTTAAGCCTTTAAAATTCAATATCTTAACCTAGGGACTTAGGAAAAATATTGGTTGGTTCCTAGGTGATTAGGGGACCAAATATGACACTTTTTTTAACTTTAATATTTTTGTGATTTTTTTACTTTTTAAATTATCAAAATATTAAAAATATGGTTAAAAATGAAAATTTTTAGAAAATTCCAATTTTAATTTTGTTAGACTCCCCTAATATCAGAGAGCCCACAAAACAAGATTGGTGAATTTTAAAATGTATTTTGGGTTTTATAAATTTTTCAATTTTAAAAAAGACCATACAACTTAAATAATTCATTTAATGGCTTAAATTATTTCCAATTGACTTGAAATTTTTATGTGAGATTCTCTACATCCTAAGTGACAGTGGAGAATTATTTTTAAGTCATTTTGATGTGTGGTTACCCCTACTTAATTAAAGTTCAGTTTGAGTGTTTAGGCTAATTAGGGTTATTTTTAAGGAAGTACATCAAACCATAATTTTCCTAGGGTCCTCTGGTCCTAAGAAACTTCCCCTAATTTCTTGGAATTTTCTAAGCAATATGCTAATTATTAGAATTAAAATGCCAAAACAGACACCTAAATTTGGAAAATCAATAACTTGCCATAGAGATGGCCTTTGGTTTTGAAAAATTTAGGGAATGTTCCCAAGAATAGAGGCTACAAAAACCCAATGGTCTCATGCCATGGTGAATTGTGTATGTAAATGGAGAATTAAAACATCACAGAGAGCATTTAAATCATTAAAAATCATAGACTCAACAAATTAACTTAATTCTTTTTCCACATTAATCTCCTCTGTTCACTGAGCAAGAGGGTATTTTTCTTTTATTTTTGTGATTTTCTATGAAAAGTTATGCTTTTTTGAAGTTCAGGGCATTTAAATAAATCAAAAATACCATATTTTTCTACTTATCCACGCGGCGCCGCGTCAACCTTAGCAGCTCCGAACTCTCCACGCAGTGCGCCTCCATTCGATGCCGCCTTCCACCTCAGCGCCACGCGGCCCCTCAGTTCCGCTCCATGCCTCCGTCCGATACAATCTGGATCGTCCATTCGATACACGCGCGATCCGACGGTTCTTGGTCATCGTCTACGACTGGTGTGTCCCGAGAGCCGTCCACACTAAAACCCTAATATCTCCCTCATTTCTTAACCAATTTACTTGAAATTTGATCCTATGTGTTCGTCTAAACAAGAGCTACCAATCCATATGGCTAACATGCATTGAAATCGACTCAAATAAAATGGAGAATCGAATGAAGCTCTCGGGAAGGAGGAGTTCCATACCTTGGCTCTGAGAAGTGAAGCTTCAATCAGAGGGGCTTGGCACGTTCGTTGGAGCTGGGGGAGCCTAGGGATGAAGCCTCTGGTCTTGGTGAAATTTCTAGACCCGATTTCCACCAAGCCTAATTTCAAAGCATGGCCTATAGAAAGAATGACTAGCCTGGTAAGGGGGCTTTTGCTGGGGAACTTCTCCTCTTGGTCTGGTGAAGGTGTAGAGTCAATCAATTTGAGGATTGACTCACTGTGGTGAAGTGTCCTGTTTTTGGGCTCAAAATTGAACTCAGAAATTGAGCTCACAGAGGGGGTATTAGGGCTGCATTTCAGTGGGGATCAAGTGCTCTATGTTAGGAGAAGGGTGTGGAGTGATTTTGGCAGAGTTTTGGTAAGATTTGTTTTAGCACCTCTTTCAGCCGTAAAGGTGGTAGGTTTAAATAGACATGGTTGTGGGGCTTCCTAGAGGCAATTGAAGGCTGGGAACAACTGCTCAGGGGAGGAGAAGAAGAGCCATGGTTTCCACTGGGGTTGGGACAACTCAGCAAGGGAGAATTTAAATTTTTGGCTCACATGAAGCTCTCGGCCATGGTGTTTTCCGGCGACCTAGGTGGCTGGCCTGTAGGGCCAGGTCACCATCTTGACCAGTGAGGTCAGGGCTGGGGTTTGGTGAGTTCAATTGGCTTTGGCCATGTGTAAAGGGGTTTGATTTAAATGGTATGGGGAGAGCTCATTTTGGGCTTGGTTTGGTCAATTCATGCAAATGGGTTAGGTGCACCCCCACCCCCCATGACCAGGTTTTGGGCAGATGGAACCAGTTGGGTCAGCTAGGAAAGGGTGGTGAAGTCTCCATCCATGGTGAGGTGGCTAACTTGGATTAGAGTGTTACATAAATGGGGTTAAAAAATTTTAGTGAAGGGTTAAGAAAGAGGCTCCCTCTTTTGCCACTAATGGCATGGTGAGGTGGAAAGGGTTCTTCATGGCTTTCATGTGGCTTGTGCATGGCTTCATTGGCTTCATTTGGCTTGGGAAAAGATTAGCTCACTTGCATGAAAATGGGTTTTATTAATTTTTGATATTTTGATAAAAATTTGTATGAAGCTTGATTTGGAATCATTTGATGATGGATTTAAAACTTAGGGATGATATCAATTAAAGGGATGATGAGAAGAAATTGTCATGTGGGTTTTGGAATAGATTTTGGGCATTTTCAAATTTGGTAAAAAATGGGCCTTTAAATGTCTTATGGAAGTGGGCTTTTTTAGGTTTCAAAATGAACTATTGGATGAAAATTTTGTAAAATATTATACCAAATAAATGTTTCAATTGGTTTAGGAATGTGTTATGAATGATTTGGAACACGTTTGGGGTAATTTGGAGTTGAATTGGGTTTAATTTGGGTCTTTTTGTAATAGGACCAAAGTGGGTTAAATTGGGCTAACTTGGGCTAAGTTTGTGCTAATTTTGGTTTTGATGTAAAATTAACGTTGTAAAATGTTTATGGAGTTGTAACAAAGAGTTTTCAATTTTGGTTGTGTCTTAATTTTGAGATTTGGGCCTATTTGGGTTCATGGTTGGTTTAGGCTAACTTGGGGATTTTTGGTTTGGGTTAGGCTTGAGTGATTTTGGTCTCAAATTTGGGGTAAATCAAGTTACTTTTTTGTTTGTGGGGATGTTAGGAAGGCTTTAGAAAATATTTGGGGCTAATTGGAGTTGAGTTGGGTTAGTTTGGGGGCAAAATTAGGTCATGGGCCAAAATTGGGCTTTAAGCTTCAAATTGAGATTGGATCCACATGTTGATAAAATTGGATTTAGATTTGATTTAAATTGATATTGGGGATATTCAATTGAAGTTTAGAATTGAATTTTTTCAAAATTGAGGTCAATTGGAGTGACTTGGTTGGACATTGGGTCCACTTAATTTAAAATAGGGTCAAATTGGGGATTTTGGTAAAAGTGGGCTAAATTGACAAAATTGGCCTATGGTGTAGTTAAATAAAATGAAATTGGGAATATTTGGGATTTTTTGAAATTTTTTGAGAATTTTTGGAGTTTTTGGATTTTTGGGCTAAAAGGGTATTTTGGGTATTTGGAGGTTATTTGGAGGGTATTGGGGTATTTTGGTGGGTTTAAGAGGTGATTATTGCTTCAAATATTTTTTTAGGATTTTTGGGAATTTTGTGTAAATTTTGGGAAATGTTGGATTGTTCTGGGGTTGTAGGGGCAATTTAGGCAATTTGGGGTAGGTTTGGTGGATTTAGGGTCCCGGAGGTCAAAAAAAATTGAAATCTGGGAAAAATGAAGATTTATTAGGTGTGAGTGAAATGCAACCATTTGGTTGAGCCATGAAGCCATATTAAGCTCAAAAGAGCCCTGAGAGGACTCATTTTAGGCACTCAATATGTTGTTCCTAACCCTCTTAGCCAGGGGCTTAGGGGTTAAGGTCCATTCATATGAATCACCTACATGAGTCAAGGAGTTGAATTTGGTGAAAGTAGTTTTAGGCTTTAGAATGTATGTGAGAGTTTCGTGTGTGCAAGCTTACCCTCACCAGGACCAGACCACCCAGGGTAATCCTAAGGCCAAAGAGTCCTAAAGGAACTCATCCTTTAAACCTCCACATTTGATCTTAACCCTCCAAGTGGCCTCGGGGGTTTACAATCAAAATTGTGGGGTTTGAAGGGATCCAAGATGTGTTTAAATTTTTAAGTGATGGATCCCATTTCTATTCCTGTAGGATAGTCAAAGGGAAAACCTATGGCTAGATCCTAAGCACCAAGGAGACAGAGATCAGACCTCACCAAAAATGAGGTCAACAGCCGGCTGCGCCACTGGTCAAAATTTTCACCGAACTTCGTTTCGCCTGAAATATTCTAATATTTCAATTCAATAAAATATTTGTTAATTTTTAAAAGTATTTAGGAGTGATTAGGATTCTAAAATGACTATCAAAAAGCACAACTACAACAAACAAGCAAACACACCACAAAGATACATATAGGTTGCCTCCCATGAAGCGCTTGGTTTAACGTCGTCAGCCCGATAAACCATTCAGTTAATCGAGATGACTCAGCATTAAAACCTCTTTGAAGTCAAGTTCAAACCCATCAAAGTAAGGCTTTAATCGATGGCCATTAACCTTGAAAGTCTTTCCAGTATCAGGATCCTCAATATCAACAGCTCTAAAAGAATGAACTTTACAATTGTAAAAGGTCCCAACCATCTATACTCGAGCTTTCCAAGAAATAATTTCAATCTTGTGTTGTATAACAAAACTTTCTATCCACATTTAAATTTATTTCCAATATCTTCCGATCATGCGACAATTTCATTCAATCTTTATAGATCCTGTCGTTGTGATAAGTGCATTTCTAATTTCTTCTAATTCCTTTAGTTGCATACATCTCTTTTCTCTCCAGCATTTTTCAAATTAAAATTCAACTCTTTTATCTCCCAATATGCTTTTTGCTTCAATTCAACCGTTAAATGGCAAGTCTTACTAAACACAAGTCTATAAGGAGACATTCCAATAAGGGTCTTAAAAGCAGTCCTATAAGCCCATAATGTAGTATCTAATCAAGTAGACCAATCTAATTTATGATTATCTAGAGTTTTCTCCAAAATTATTTTAATTTCACGATTAGACACTTCTGCTAAACCACTAGTCTGGGGATGGTAAGCATTAAAGATTCTATGAATAATATTATATTTCTCAGTCAATCTCTTAATTTAATTATTCCTGAAATGGGATCCACCATTAGTTATAATCACTCTCGGCATTCCATATCTTGCAAATATATTTTTCTTTAAAAATTTTGAAAAACTCCGAGCATCACATCTAGGCAAAGCAATAGCTTCAATCCATTTTGAGACATAATTAAAGGCAACCAGTATATATAAATTCCCAAATGAATGAGTAAATGGTCCCATAAAATCTAATCCCTACACATCAAAAATTTCAACTTCCAAATTATAGTTTAGAGACATTTCATTTACTTTAGAGATATTACCTACTCTCTGACATCGATCACATGATTTAATATATTTGTATGCATCTTTAAAAAGAGTAGGCCAATAAAATGTAGATTGTAAAATCTTAAAAGCAGTTTTATCAACACCGAAATGACCTCCAAATTCAGAATCATGAGATTGTTGAATAATTAAATTACTTTGTTCCTGTGGCACACATCTCCTAATAATCAGATCCTTACACTGTTTTTATTGATAGGGCTCATCCCAAAAATAAAATCTTGCATCAAATTTAAACTTCTTTTGCTGTTTCCTTGTTAAATCAGTTGGTACAGTATCACCTACAATATAATTCACAATATCAGCATACCAAGGTAAGTTTCTTTCCATAATAGTATAAAGTTGTTCTTCAGGAAAATGTTCTATAACTTCCTTCTCAAATTCAGATAATTTATCATATTCTAATCTCGACAAATGATCAGCTATTTGGTTATCAGATCTTTTCTTATCAACTGTCATAAAATCAAATTCTTGTAGAAGAAGTATCCATCTAATCAATCTAGGTTTGGCATCCATCTTTTGCATTAAATATTTGATAGCCGAATGGTTTGTATGCACAATACTTTGAGCTCCAATTAAATAAGGTCTAAACTTTTAAAAAGCAAATACTATTGCTAATAACTCTCTTTCAGTAGTGTTATAATTAATTTGAGCTTCATTAAGAGTTTTACTAGCATAGTAAATGACTTTGAAAACTTTATCATGCCTCTGCCCCAACGCTACTCCGATCGCATAATCACTAGCATCACACATAAGTTCAAATGATTTCTCCCAATCAGGTGAAACAATTATAGGTGCAGTGATAAATTTATCTTTCAATAATTCAAAAACACACAAACATTCATCATTAAAATCAAATTTTCTATCATTTTCTAGAAGTCAGCACAAAGTTTGGTTATTTTAAAAAATCTTTAATATATCTCTTGTTAAATCCAGAGTGTCCTAAAAAACTCCTCACTTCTCTCATGATAGTGGGTGGTGGAAATCTCTCAATCACTCAAATTTTAGCAGGGTCGACCTCCATACAAAATTCAGAAATTTTATGCCCAAGCACAATTCCTCCTGCAACCATAAATTGACATTTCTCCCAATTTAGAACTAAATTTGTTTTCTCACAAAGCTCATAAACTTTTGCTAAGTTTTCCAAACAGATTTCAAATGAAGTCCCGAATACAGAGAAATCATCCAAGAAAACTTCTATTCCATTATCTATCATACTGCTGAAGATAGACATTATACATCTCTAAAACGTTGTAGGTGCATTACAAAGTCCAAAAGGCATTCTTCGATAAGCAAAGGTTCTGTAAGGGCTTGTAAATGCTTTCTTTTCTTGATCCTCAGGAGCAACAGGTATTTGATGATAACCAATATATCCATCTAGAAAGTCGTAGTACTTGTGTCCAGCAAGCCTATCCAGCATTTGATCAAGAAAAGGAAGAGGAAAGTGATCTTTTCGGGTAGCGGCATTTAATTTCCTATAGTCAATACAAATTCACCATCCATTAATTTGTCTTGTGGGTATAATTTCATTACATTCATTCAATTCAACCGTTACTACTCCCTTTTTCAGTAAACAATGTATTGTAGTCACCCAAGCACTATCTGAAATAGGATAAATAATTCCAGCATCCAGCCATATAAAATCTCCTTCTTAACAACTTGTTTCATTATTGGATTCAATCTCCTCTGCAGATTAACTCTCAGTTTATGTTCTTCAACTAATAAAATCCTGTGCATACAAATCAAAGGACTGATTCCTTTAATATCTGCTAAAGTCCATCCAAAATCCTTTTTTGTATACTTTTAAAATTTCCAACAATTTTTGTTCTTAATATTCGTTTAACTCCGTAGATACAATAACTGGTACGGTAGATGATTCTCCTAAAAATATATACTTCAAATGATTAGGGAGAATTTTTTTCTCAAGTTAAAGCAGTTTTATTATATATTTAATTAGGCTTTTATCTCAACCTTCCATAGTGACTAATATTTCAAATTTCTCCTGAACATACTCCAAATCTTCATTCTTCTTACTATGAATTTTCTTCATTTTCAATTCTTTCTTAAAAAATATTTTCATACTCCGCTTCTTTTTAAAATATAGTTTCAAAATGATTATTTCTTAAATAATCACAGACCTCCATCCTAAAACATTCATCATCTTTTGCCATTGAGGGATACTTCATAGATTTCAAAATATTAAAGGTCACCTCTTGATCATTAACCCTCATAGTTAATTCTCCTTTTTAAACATCAATCATTGCTCTCCCAGTAGCAAGGAATGGTCTTCCCAAAATGATTGGAATATCTTTATCTTCCTCCATATCAAGTACAATAAAATCAACAGGAAAGATAAATTTATCCACTTTCACTAACAAATCCTCCACCACTCCTTTAGGGTAAGTAATGGAATGATCAGCCAGCTGAAGAGTCACAGATGTAAAATAACTTTCTCCTATTCCTAACCTTTTGAAAGTTGATAAAGGCATAAGATTAATACTAGCACCCAGATCACATATGGCTCTTCCGAAAAATTTTTCACCTATAGCACAGGAGATAGTAAAACTACCAGGATCTTTAAGTTTCCTTGGAAGCTTCTTCTGAATAATTGCACTACACTCTCCACCAAGTGCAATGGTTTCATTATCTGTGAACTTTATTTTCTTTTTGAGAATATCCTTCATGAACTTGGCATATTCAGGCATCTGTTCTAATGTTTCAACAAAAGGAATATTTATCATTAATTTCTTAAGGATCTCTAAAATTTTTCCACATTGTTATCCCTATTTTCTTGCTTCAATCTTTGAGGTAATGGAGGCGGTGGTTTTTCAACAGTAATCTTCATGGGTTCAAGAGAATATTCCATGTCTGGATAAATCTTGTTTGAACCTTTTTCAATACTCACCGTCTCTTTCTCTATTTCAACTTCTTTTTGTACTCTTGTCTCCAATTCATTTCCACTCCTTAATTGAATAGCCTTATGTTGTTCCTTGTTTTGATCTTTTGGATTGATCTCAACATTACTTGGAAGTGTTTTAGAAGGTCTATTATTAAGTGCAGTGAAAATATGCCCAAATTGATTTTCAATATTTTTTATCGCAATACCTTGAGCTTGTAGTTGATTTCCCATATTCAGAATCATTTATTGAGTAGACAACTTCTTATCCTTAAATTGAGGGTTACTATTGAATCCAGGAGGATAAGATTGTCTAAAATTGGTATTTCCTTGATTGTTCGAATTTCCAACTAGATTTATAGAGCTGTTCCCCCATTGTGGGTTAACATTAGCATTCTTTATTATCCCAGTTGAAATTTGGGTGATTCATCCAACCAGGATTATAATAATTTGAATAAGTATTATTAGATCTATTAATAACATTCAAGGTATCGTAAGGGGTTTGAGATTCTGTTTTCTGTCCAAATGAATTTTTCTCTAACACTTGGGGGGTTGAGAATAATTCAATTCATACTGATCTGTTTTTTTAGAAAGGGTTGCAATTTGAGAAACTATCATAGTCATCATATCTGAATCATGAACACTAGCTACTCTCTTAGGATTTACCCGTTCAGAGGGCCATTGAAAATTATTAGTAGCCATTTCTTCTATTAATGCGTATGCTTCATCAAAAGGTTTTGACAATAACGATCCAGCAGTAGCAACATCTATAATCGATCTCAATGATCCCACTAATCCATTGTAAAATGTTTGAATTATTAACCAGTCTAGTAAAGCATGATGTGGGCACTTCCTAAGAAGATCTTTAAATCTTTCACAAGCTTCATATCTTGATTCACCTTCAAATTGACCAAAAGATGTGATATCATTTCTTAGCTTAGCAATCTTTGATGGAGGGAAGTATTTTGATAGAAAATTTTTAGAAAGTCCTCCCCAAGTTCTAATGAAAAAAGAGAAAGTCTATGTCTGATAGCATCACTCGACACTCCATCATATTTAAAAGTAGCACACAGTTCTAAAAAACTAGCGAGCTGTAAATTTGGATCCTCATTAGGTTTTCCTCCAAATTAACTATTTTGTACCATTTGGATAATAGCAGGTTTAAGCATAAATGAATTAGTAGCAACATCAGCATTTTGAATAGTCACATGAATTTTATCTGTTATTGGGTTAGCATAATCTCTTAAAGGTCTTAGTAAATTTCTAATATCATTTCTTTGATTACCTTGGTTATTCTTCATTTCACAAGGATTCTTAGTTTGTTATTGTTGTTTTATAATTTTTCTGATAGTACGCTCTAACTTCGAATCGTATGGTATAAAACATATTGATACACTTAAAAAGTACCTATTTTTATGCCATATTTATGATTCAATTTTTAAGGATATTATGCTTTAATGAAAGGTATTTTTATGTTTTTGGATATAGGTGATGAAAAAAGAGTTCAAGAAGGAAAAAGGAGCAAAAAGGAGCAAAAATAGAGCTAAAAAGCAAAGTTGCCAAAATTATAGGTCTGGCGCCTAGGCGCCAAAATCCGGCGCCTAGGCGCCAGTTCGATACTAAAGCAGTTAAGATTTTTGACAACTTTGGGCAGTTATTTTGACAGTGTTAAGCGATTATCAGATCTTCTAGAAGACTGGAAGTTACTCCTGATACATAGAACATGTGATACAATGCATCTGGACACATGAAAATAGTTTTAATCCCAAAGAGGTGCGATCCGAAGTGAAGAGGTGTGAAGACCTGGTCACGGTGTCCGGCGCCTAGGCACCACAGTTACTTTCTAGAAGATTCATTGAATTTGGATGAATTTTGAAGTGGTGCCTTAAGCAACCACTGGTCATTTTTTAAGCTCTATAAATAAGAGACATTTCTACAGAGAAGTGCCGCTCCCCTAGATCTCCAGCATCCGGAGATAGTTTTAGAGAGCCACCATAATTTCTTCTTAAGTATTTAGTGAGCTTATTTTAGTTATTTTGAGTGTTACTACTCAATTTCTTTAGTAGTAAGTGAGAGTTTGTAAGTGTTGGTGTTGTTGAAGTCTTGTACCTTGCATTGGAGTCAGTAGAAGTCAAAGGATCGCTTGAAGGAACATTCCAGATAAGTATTTGTAACTTAGTTTAAAGTTTTATAAATATGTTTTGTTGTGTGAATTCAATGTGTTATGAGTAGTTACTTTTCTTTCTCCTTTCAAACATGAAAAGATAATAAGATAGTTTGATTTCCTTGGAGAACTTAACTTAAATTTTTAAAATTATTGTGATAATATTCATACCTGATCTTGATTTACATTTTAAACTGGCCATTCAAATTGTTAAAACTTGTTGAAGAATTCTGAGTCCTATCCGAAGATGAGTTCTTAACTAGTAGATATCACATGAATCCTTGGGTGATCGAAGGCCATGGGCTGGTGAAGTGCAAATAAATAGGGAGATATTGTTTACTGGACGTAGAATTATTTAGTTTTTAGAGTGATAGACTAAATTCTAATAATTTTGTTTATAGAAAGGGAACAGGTCAATAGTAGGGCTGACCATAGCCACCCTTGGACATCTAGATGTGTGAGCCTAGATTAACCCATTCTACTAATAATACATCCGGAAACAATCTATAGATTATCCAATTTTTTATACTATCGAGTGAAGGTAAAGAATATGATTGCTTCTATTTGGCGCAATACCATAATCTCAAGTTCTCCACGAATTATAATTATTCTAAAAAATATTGGATTAGTTGAAAAGGAGAAAGTTGTTTTATTTATACTTGCATTAACCTTTAATTTATTGCTGCTTTACTTACATCTAGTAGAAATTTCAGTAAACTTAAAATCTGATTTTTGAATAGAAATAAAAATTTTAATTACTTTTAATTTGAAAATCTATTAATTTCTTCAATTATTCTTCCCATTGGGATCGATAACCAGGACTCCAATAGAACCCTGTATTAGTTGAAACGATACGTATACTTGCATTTGAAATTGTCACTTTACGAAATTATTATAAATATATAAATATAAGTTTATAAATTCTTGCATATATAGAAAGTCATGAGCAGTTCAAGTTTTTGGCGCCGTTGCCGGGGAAGGAAGTGAAAGACAATTTTTAGATTTCTCAAATTAAAAATATTTTATATACACTTTTATTTCTTTAAAAATACAAAAATATTTACAAAAATAAAAGTACCAAAAAAATTTTATTTTATTTTATTTTATTTTCAAGCCCTTTTATTTAATTTTTATGCGTAGTTCTGGATCTGAAGGATTATAACCTTTTGATTCTGAATTAGAAAGAAATGTTAAAAGAATTAGAAATGGAAAACAAATTCAAAAATATCAGGAAATGGCTAACATAACAATAATCAAAATCCAATTAAAATTAATGAACAAAATATTTATAAACCATTAAGGGATTATGCAAACCCTACAGCTGATTAGCTTCATATTAGTATTCAAATGTCTGCTATAGATGCTAATTCTTTTGAGCTTAAACCTTCTATTATTCAAATGGATCAAAATAATCAAATGGGAGGAACACCAAATGAGGATCCAAACTTACATCTTGCTAGTTTCTTAGAACCTTGTGCTACCTTTAAATATAATAATGTTTCTGATGATGCTATTAGGCTTAGACTTTTTACTTTTTCCTTAAAAGATAAACCAAAGATGTGGTTGAACTCACTAGCAACTGGTTCTATTAAAACTTGGGCAGATATGGCACAAAAATTCCTTGCTAAATATTTTCCTCCTTCTAAAACTGCTAAATTAAGAAATGATATTACTTAATTTATGCAATTTGATGGAGAGACAATTTAAGAAACATGTGAAGATTTAAAGAACTATTAAGAAAATGTCCTCATCATGCTTTACTAGATTGGTTAATTATTCAAACATTTTATAACAGACATATTGGATCACTTAGATCTATTATAGATGATGTTGCTGCTGATTCTTTAATGGCTAAGACATTTGATGAAGCATACACCTTAATTGAAGAAATGGCTAACAACAATTTTCAATGGCCTTCTGAAAGGGTTAATTCTAAAAGAGTGGCAAGTATTCAAGATAATGAAACCTTTTCTATTTTAGCTTCACAAGTTCCAGTGATATCTATGAAATTGGATATTTTGTTATTAACATATCGCATCTAAGTAATGATAATTCTGGAAAAATTGATGATTCTCTAACAATGGAGACATTACAAGCTATTGCTAGTAAAACTAATAACCCTTATTCAAATTATTCTAATCAAGGTTGGAAAAATCATCCTAATTTTAATTAGAATATTGGACATCAACAATGGTGTAATAATCAAGTTAATCCATCTGGGAATTGGGACAATCAAGGAAATTCAAACTTTAGACTAACTTATCATCCTGGTTTTAACAATAACAGAAAAAGTTATCTTTAAAAGAATTGATCTTGCAACTAGCTAATCAGTTACAAAGTCAAAGCACTGTTATTCGAAATATTGAGAATCAGATGGGACAAATTGCTAATTTAATTAATTGCAGAACTCAAGGAACACTTCCTAGCAACGTCAAAATTAATGCAAAAGAAATTGGAAAAGACCATGAACAAGCAAAAGCTGTACAACCTAGAATCAGAAAGGAATTAAAAGAGAAAATTCAGAATGAAATTGAAAAAGAGAGAGAGGTTGAAGAGATTGAAAAACCTAAAGAATTTCTTTCTCCAAGTAAATATCAAACTGTAGTTCCTATCGAAGTGGAAGTTGGAAGAACACAACCACCTTTTCCTCAAAGACTAAAATAGTAGAACCTTGACAATCAATTTTCTACGTTCGTTAAGATTTTTAAGAAACTTACCATCAACATTCCTTTTGCTGAAGCTTTGGAACAAATGCCAAGTTATGAAAAATTTATGAAGGATATTTTAAGCAAGAAAAGAAAATTTGAAGCTTATGAAACTGTTGCATTAAGTGAAGAATGCAGTGCAATAATTCTAAAGTAACTACATCGGAAACTTAAAGATCCTATAAGCTTCACTATACCATGTGCTATTGGAGAAAAATTTTGTGTAAAAGCCTTATGTGATTTAGGAGCAAGTATTAATCTCATGTCATTTTCTATCTTTCGAAGGTTAGATTTAGGAGAGATTTCTCCCACCACTGTAACTCTTCAGTTTGCTGATCGATCAATTACTTATCCTAAGGAGTTATGGAGGATGTTCTTATTAAAGTGGATAAATATATCTTTCCTGTGGATTTCATTGTACTCGATATGGAAAAAGATAAAGAAATACCTATTATTTTAGGGAGACCTTTTCTAGCTACCAGACGTGCTATGATTGCTGTGCAAAATAGAGAATTAACAATGAGAGTTAATGATCAAGTGATAACATTTAATGTTATAAAATCAATGAGGTATCCCGACAAAGAAAAATTCTATCGGATGGACATTTTTTATTATATAATTGAAAAGCATTATCAAGAAAAATGTAAAGTCATTTCTGAAGAAAAAAATGATGAATCTATATTATATAATGAGTCATTAACTGAAGCAATTGAAGAAATAAATGAAGAAAATTTGTTTGAAGAAACTCATTATATTCATGATAATTGGGAAATTTTAGACACGACTAAAAATGATATACTTTTACCCTTAATTGAAAAACCTCCTAAACTGGAATTAAAGATGTTACCTGCACATTTAAAGTATGTATTTCTTGGAAATTCATTAACTCTACTCGTGATTATATCTTCGAACTAAGCGAAGATCGAAGAAAAATTAATAGCGATTCGAATAACTATAAGAAAGCTTTTGGTTGGACTATTGCGGATATAAGAGGAATAAGCCCTTGATACGTATGCATAGGATTTTAATGGAAGTAAATTGTAAACCTACTATTGAACCTCAAAGAAGATTGAATCAAATTATGAAAGTGGTTGTTAAAAAAGAGATTTCAAAATGGTTAGATGCTGGAATTATTTATCCTATTTCAGATAGTCAATGGGTAAGTCCTATTCATTGTGTTCTGAAGAAAGGAGGAGTAAATGTCATTATTAATGATAAAAAAGAATTAATCCCTACAAGACAAGTTACTGTATGGCGAATTTGCATCGATTATCAAAAATTAAATAACGCCACTAGAAAGGATCATTTTCCTTTACCTTTCTTGGATTAGATGCTGGATAAATTAGCTGGACACTCATATTTCTATTTTTTAGATGGATATTCTGGTTATCATCAATTACCCGTTGCTCCTAAGGACTAAGATAAAACAACATTTACAAGTCCTTATGGAACATTTGCATTTAGAAGGATGCCTTTCAGTTTATGTAATGCACCTGCAACTTTTCAGAGATGTATGATGTCAATATTATGTGATTTAGTTGAAAAAGGAATTGAAGTATTTATAGATGATTTTTCAGTATTTGGAACTTCTTTTGAGTCTTGCTTGGAAAATATAACAAAAGTTATGAAAAGATGTGAAGAAAAAAATTTGGTTCTAAATTAGGAAATATATCAGTTTATGGTTACGGAAGGAATTGTACTTGGACATAAAATTTAACCAAAAGGGATGGAAGTTGATCAGGTAAAAGCGAAAATTATTACTGAACTTCAACCACCTACTTCTGTTACTGATGTGAGAAGTTTTCTGGGTCATGCTGGATTTTATAGAAGAAATATAAATGATTCTTCTAAGATTACTAAACCTCTTTGTCATTTATTAGAAAAAGAAGTTAAGTTTGAATTTAATAAAGATTGTCTGAATTCTTTCAATATTCTAAAAGAAAAATTAATCACTGCACCTGTCATTGTTGCACCTGATATGAGTAAACCTTTTGAATTAATGTGTGATGCAAGTGATTATGCAATTGAAGCTGTATTGGGACAAAAATATGAGAAAATTTTCAAAGTTATATATTATGCTAGCAAAATTCTTAATGAAACTCAAATAAATTACACTACTACTAAAAAAGAGCTCTTAGCAATAGTATATGCCTTTGATAAATTTAGACCTTATCTTCTTGGGACTAAATGTATCGTACATACTAATCATTCCACTATTAAGTATTTAATGTCTAAAAAAGATGCAAAACCTAGATTGATAAGATGGGTTCTACTTTTACAAGAATTTAATTTTCAAATAGTGGACAGAAAAGAAGCTAACAACTAAATTGCTGATCATTTATCAGGAATTAAAAATAATAGTGAGAAGATTTCTAAAGAAAACATAAATGAGAAATTCCCTGATGAACAGTTATATGTTATTCAAGGATTACGAACGCCTTGGTATGATGATATAGTTAACTATTTGGTTAGCAATATTTTATCGTATGGATTGACTAGCAAATATATTATGAAATTCAAGAATGACTCTAAATCATATGTTTGGGAAGAACTTCATTTATTTAAAATAGGTAGAGATTCTATGATTTGAAGATGTGTACCTTATGAAGAAACTTTTGTAATTATTCAAAAATGTCACGATTTTGAATTTGGAGGACACTTTGGAGTGGATAAAACAGCATTTAAAATTTTAAATTCTAGATTTTGTTGGCCTACATTATTCAAAGATGTTGGATATTATGTGAAAATTTGTGATCGATGTCAAAGAATGGGGAATATATCCAGAAAAGATGAAATGCCTCTAAGCTATATATTAGAAATTGAGATTTTTGATGTATGGGGGTTAGACTTTATGGGACCTTTTATACCATCATAAAGATAGATTTATATTTTATTAGCAGTTGATTATGTTTCAAAGTGGATTGAAGTGTAGCTTTACCTAACTGTGATTCCAAAAGTGTTTCCAAATTTTTAAAGAAAATGATTTTTACAAGATTTGGAATGCCAAGGGTAATTATCACAGATGGGGGAAGTCATTTCAGAAATGTAAGAATTCAATTATTACTAGAAAAATTTAGAATTAAACATAGAATTGCAACTGCTTATCACCCACAAACATGTGGAATGGCTGAAGTATCAAACAAAAAAATTAAAAGAATACTAGAGAAGATTGTTAATCCTAAAAGAACTGACTGGGTTGATAGAATTGATTCTGCATTATGGGCTTATAGAACAACTTATAAGACACCTATTAGAATGTCACTTTATCGGTTAGTTTATGGTAAACTTTGTCACTTATCTGTTGAACTAGAGCATAAAGCTTACTGGGCGATAAAGGAGTTCAATTATGATTTGAATGCTGCAGGAGAGAAACGACTGTTATAACTGAATTAAATGGAAGACATAAGAAATGAGTCCTATGAAAATGCAAAGATTTGTAAGGAAAGAATAAAGAAATTGCATGATAAAAAGATTTCAAGAAAAAAATTTGAGCCTAGACAAGAAGTATTATTATTTAATACTCATTTAAGACTTTTTCTTAGAAACTTAAGATCTAAATGGATGGGACCATTTATTATTGAGAAAGTATACCCTTATGGAGTTGAGGATATTAAAGATCCTAAGACGGGAAAAATATTTAAAGTTAATGAATTAAGACTGAAGCCTTATATGGGAGAAATAAAACTGATTTACAAGGAGGCTTACGAACTGAGTCTACCTGATTAATATAACTGATTAGGTCAGGCTGATGATGTTAAACTGAGAGCTTCGTGGGAGGCAACCCATATATTATCATTGTGATTGTTTGTGATTTGAATTTATCTTAATCAATCTGTGTGTGTTGATCACACCATTTTAATAGACCTATTTTAAGACCGAAACTTTGTAAATTTGACGATAGGGGAAACGGAGTCGAACGTGGTTCCGGCACCAAGGCACTCAAACTTGGCGCCTAAGCGCCAGCATAACCCATGTATTTCTATGGTCTGGCACCTAGGCGCTAGATTTTAACGGCTAAGCACCCCAGTTACTATTCATGCAAAAACTAAAAATCTTTTGTTTTTCACACGAATTCTTGCTATAAACTACCCTATCTTCGTCCCCAATCCCTAAGAAACCCTAATTTCATCCAAAACAACCCATTTTGGAGGAGAAAAGAGAAGTTTGGAAGCAATGGAGAGAGGAGATCATGGCAATGGGATAAGAGATAAATCATCTAAAGATCCTCAACCTTATTTCAATGGATTTATTGATATAAGTTTGGAGAAATTATTCAGTCATCTAGATAAGATTGAGGCGGAATTGCTAAGCATTAGAAATCATCTGCATGAGATGTATCACCAAATCGTGCACTTGGAATGGCAGGCGAAGATTCAATTCGATAATATGGCGGACATTCAAGATTCACAAGTAGCGATGTATGCGAAGAACAAACGAATTGATGATAAGATGGCTTTGGAATTTCCAAGGGCATTAGTTTTCTATCCATGCATGCCTAGCAAAATTATTTGCGAAAGGGATGGATAGTCAAAGTTCGGAGAGGAATAGATCGTTGGTGTGTTCTAGGTGTGATTGAGTCATGTTTTAGTGAGTCAAATATTTAGTTTGTTTGTTTGCTTTCTTTGTTCAAAGTGTGTTGTTTGATTGTGAATTTGCTTTAAATTAGTATTGTTTGTGTTGTTTGTAGAATGTTGAACCTTGTTATAGTCTTTTTCTAGAATTTCTTTAGCTTGGAATGGAAAATGTGAAATGGAATTGAAGAGTTTGATTATATCTTGAGTTTGAATGTTGGATCTATTCTATCATTTCAATTGTTTGTAGAAATTTTTGGAAGTCAAAAATTGGAGTAATACTCTCATGTGAGTAATTATAAGTCGAATTTCTTAAGTTTTGGTGGAAAAAATAATTTTTAAATCGAATTTTTGGTAAGGCGAGTCTAGCGCCTAGGTGCAAGAATTCGGTGCCTAAGCACCGATTCGGCCTGCACCCAAAAATCGGGCTTTTAAACCCACCGATGGCATTAACGACGCCTAAGCTCCCTTCTTCTTCCATTTTTCATGAAAATCAACCTTAGGGATCGATTATTTATGTCGATTTTTCGAGTTTTTGAGCTTGCAATCACTCGATTTCTTCATCTCGAGGTCAGATCTACCTTCTAATCCATTTATTTTTTATTTTCACCATCGATTTTTCAATTTTTGAGCAAAACTAAAATTTTTTTATTTTTTGAGCTTAATCCATGGATTTAAAGCTTTATTTAAGCTTTTTAAAGCTTAAATAAGCTTATTCTTTTGATCCTTTAATTTATTTTACATTTTCTTTCTCTTACGTTTAGATGGCTCCGAAATCTAAGCGAGGTAAAGAACGAGAAAATTATGATCGTAGCAAATTTGCCACTGCTGCAGCTCATTTTTGTTACAATGATTTTGCTACGACGAGAAAATTAATCTCGGAGAGGAGTTTCTACAATCAAGGTGGAAGAATTGAAAATACTATCATTGCACTGAACTGATAATGATTCTGCTACTTCACTGCTATTGTTGTTATCCCTGTCGTCAGGGAATTTTATGCTAATTTCATGGATGCCGAAGATTACGAGATCTTCGTGAGAGGAGTTGGAGTAGGATTTACTCCAAAGAGAATAAGCATTTTCTACGGCCTGCCACTGAACATCGAGTGCTACTATTCTAGATTATCTCCATCTGTGGGAGATTTGGAGATGATTATTGCATACTTGACTGATGGTACTGGAGCTTGAAAGATCCGGAATGAAAAAAGGGTAAAATTTTCATCTTCTAAGTTAAATGGTGTTTCTAAGGCCTGACATTACTTTACTTTTGCTCGCCTCCTTCCATCCAACCATTTGAGAGAGGTTACAAAGGACAGAGCTATCCTCAACTATTGCATACAGGAGAGGAAGCCAATTGATGTTGGGAGTGTTATTTATGATTCTGTAGAGGCCATTGCTAGTTCTAGCACTTCTGTGGGGTTGGGATTCCCATCTCTGATTTATTCTCTATGTGAAAGAGCTTGAGTTGTTGCTGAGTTTTAGAGGAGAAGCTCAAGTCTACCAAGCCCATTGGACGAGAAAGTGTCAGTATTTATGATCGATGGTCCACAATTTTATATTATGATATTTTTAATTTAATTGCAACGACGCCAAAAACTTGACCCCGCTATATTATATGTATAGAATTGTAATTGTTTATGTTGTGGATGCTACGCAAGTATACGTATCGTATCAAGTAATACGAGGCTCTAGTGGAGTCCTCGGTTATCGATCCCAGCGGGGAAATAGAAAATTAAATAACAACTAATTTTAAAATAATAATAATAATAATTTTAAAATAGTATACGAAAATTTGGAATTCTAAATTTAAGCGCAATAAAGTAAACTAAGTATTTTAATTAGGTAACTTAACTAAGTAGAAAATTAATACGTATTGAAAGTGCGGAAATTAAACTAATTGCTAAATAAGTCTTAACAATTCGAAAAAGTATATTTCCCCTTGTTTAGAAATTTAAGTGATTGATGAATTTAAATAGATAATTTTAAGGTATTGTGACAAATAGGAGCATTCATATTCTTTACCCTTTGGTCCGAGTGTAAAGAATATTGACTAATCCTATGTTTGATTACCGAATCGCGGCTAGGTCGGGAGGATACCGACCGCCACTTCGCAGCTCCCACGTTCCCCTCGCCCGAGGGCTAACATCTACACTTCGGCTCTCAAACAATAGGACCGAATTGAATATTTTAGTCTATCACACTAAAATGCTCTATTCTACGCCCAGGTGATATTATTTCCCTATTTATTTGCACCCTCCTTCCAAGGCTTTTGAATTCCCGAATATCAGATGTAATTTTTACTATAGTTGATAATCAACACATTTTAACAAATCAAATGGCCAGTTTGAAAGTAAATTAAGTTTTAAGTAAAAATTATCACAATTTATTAATATTTAAAAGTACTTCTATTTTTAGTTCATCTAGTCACTTAATTTCATAAACTGGGAGAAAGACTAAATTAACTACTCAGAATGCATGGGAACTAAACTAAGCATGGATTTCATTTAAAGTTAAAAACAATAAATATAAATACATATCTCGATTTATCCCTGACGGACTCCTCGCAGTTCCTTTGACTCTTCCTTCCGATAGCAATGAAGACTCACTAAAAACTCACTAACTCACTAAAGACTCACTAATTACACTAATTAAGACTCTAAAGACTGCTCACACACATAAATAAAAGACTCTTAAGACACAAATTGACACACTTCGAGGCTGAATTTCGGCCTCTATATATAGAGGTGAGCAAAGAACCAAGAGGTGTGTAAGCATCCCTTCAAAAAGTGTCCAGGTTCAATGTATCTGCGCCATTTGAACTAGCTCGCCGTCGGCGATGAACTACCTCGCTGTCGGCAAGGCTTCTAGAAGGTCTTCAAACCGCGCTATCTCACTGTCGGTGGGCTCGGGCTCGCTGTCAGCGAGACAGTTATAAATCCTTCAGAATTTTCTTCCTCGTACCCTCGCCGTCGGCGGGCTCGATCTCGCCGTCGGCGACTCAGGCCTAAATTGCTTTATTTTCTTCCTTTTTGCTCCAAATCCGCTCCTTTTTATGATTTTTTCTTTTATCACCTAAATTCTACATTCCTGCAACAAAATAAAGAAAATACCTTTCTTTAAAGTGCAATTTCATCAAAAATAGGTATGAATTTCTTATTAAAATTTTCAGAGTGATCAAAATCCCCAAACTTACTTATTACTTGTCCTCAAGTAATTTTTAGTACTACATAAAAATAATGATTTCTATAGTAAGATTTTTCAATTCAAATAAACTATGAATTAGATTAATTAATATCATAATAAAGTTAAATAAAAAATAATTCATGTAATTTAATTAATCTTATAGAAATAAATTATTTAGTTATCAGGTCTAAGATTTCTAGCTTACTATTCATTTCAGGAATGACTATATTTAAAAGAATAATTACTTAAGATATTCATATGATAAGAAATTCAAGAAAACATTATTAGGTAAAATTCTGATCCATAAACATAAGTTTGGAAATATCTAAGTTTTTCCCTTTAGGTTAATTCAAATGAAGCCAATTTTTGATAAGGCATCTCCTCGAAGCTTCTCCTCATTTTTCTTTTTCTTTTTCTTTTTCTTTTTCTTTTTCTTTTTTCTAATGAGGATTACTGTATCCGGAGAGCCTCGTTAATAATTTTGAACTTCATTTTCATCTTCCTAAATTTGAAACTTAGAAATATTTCTTAGCTTATATATACTTCATAGTTTTTACTTCATTGATTTTCAATCTATTCTTTTTCACTTGAATACTTAAGAATTTTAATTTTAGAATATAGTTTTCCTTACTAAAAATAGTTTACTATATTCTTATTCCCTTTAACCAAATATTTTATTCTATTTAATTAATTAAAGCACTAGAAATATTTCATTTAACCTTTTATAATAATTAAATAAAATAATTCATATTAATTAAATTGAAAAATTTGCTTATGAAAATCAATTTATAATAATTTGAAAATAGAAATTGAGAACAAGTTAATAACTAAATTTGTATTTTACTCCCCACCAAACTTAAATTTTTATATCTACTCTAAATAATGAAAAAAAAAAGTAAATAAATCATACCTTTGAAGTTTAGGTATTTCTTTTTCTTTGAAATTTTTGCGAGCTTTTTCATTTTTCATTGAACCTGTACTCGTTAGTATTCTCCATATATATATAACAATTTAAAGAAAATGCGGGGATAAAATGCGAGATAAGTATTAAATACAACAATTAAAATTAACTCTACAATACACATATGAATTACTAACATATTAAAACAATTTTACTAACACATTAACAATTTTACAACTTAAAACAATACAAAATAAAATAAAAACATACTAAAGAAAACTAACATCCTATTTAACATAAAAACAAATGCAATTAACTAACACAAAAACAAAAACTAAACTACTATACCAATTCAAGCAAATAATCTAACAAATATCCAATGTCTCACAACATAAAGTACTGAATATTACAAACATATAAAAGTTTCAAAAATAACTTAACATCAAACAAACAAAAACAAATAAAGTCCTAATCTTCTATATTGAAGTCCCAAACTATATTGTCATCCCCTCCTTGATCTGCCTTATATTATATTTCCGATCACATCATTTATTAATTTAATATGAAGATTAGCTACTTATACACAAACAAATTCACACAACACAACAAATTAACTTTAATATTGAAATCCATGAGATGTACAAACTAACATAATTTTAAACTCTATAATCAAACTTCGATTCTCCAATCCTTGCTACTAATCAGCATCGCAAACCAATCCACGACACACTAAATGCCGATACTAAAACTATGACGCATATCTCAATTAAATTTGAGATATTCAAATCATCACTCCACACATAATAAAATCTAAATCAAATCAAATAACATAAATACAAACATACTATGGAAATCTTTACTACTACTCTTCAAGGTCGAATTTTCATCTTCTCGCACAAATAAGTTATAGAAAGGCTCGAAGGGACACTTCGAGCGGATTCTTCGATGATCCAACCCTTCGTCTCGACAAATGAAGAAAGCTAGCTTCCAAGTGTCCGAGAATGATCAAAGTGTTCCTTCATCCTCCAGTCAATGTGATCAAATAAATCAGATATATTGTCGATTGAATCTCTCACTTTCTGCAGTTCTTTCTCCATTCCTTTAATTTTATTCATAAGTAACTCCGTTTTAGGCCTTGCTATAGGATTATTCTATGAAGCTCTATCAGAGATAAATGTAATTTCATCATTATTGTCCAAAGTAGGAAACATATCTGTAGGATCAAGCGGCTTCCAAGGTAACGAACCTTTTCCCAAGCTTCATAAGAAACCCGGTACTCGATCGCATAATGCAAAAATAGTAGACGGGTGTCCTAGTCCGTGAACCGACCCATGCACAATTAAACCCGATGCGTACTTAACAATTATTGATCCAACATCAATAGGCAATCCATTTTGAATACAATAATTCAATATAGTGCATTCCTTCGAAACCTTGTTTACCCTCGTAGTAGGTAACAATTTAGATGAGATGAAAAAATGCCGGTGCTTTGAGACAGGGATTCGAAAGTGATGCGGAGAAACTAACATACCCGTCTTCACGCATTTCCCAATCTTCCGGTTCATCGATCGGATATCGAAATATCTCATTCATATTATATCGAGAAGGCACAAAATTTGAATAGTGACATACCGGGGTGTTTTCTATAGAGAATAATTCATTTACTCTTAATGGAGTAAACGTCACCCATCTTCCTCGGACGTAGACATTCCCATTGTTGATCGTATGTAAGTTAGAGTAGAACTCTTTCACAACTGGTATAACAACAACAGACGTAGTGTAACAAAATACCTCCCAGCTGCGCCGCGCGATCGTTTCTTCTATCTTCGTAGTGGAATTCTCTAATCCTCGATTGACAAATCCCCGTTCCTTGATAACTCTTTTCTTTACCAAAACCTTGTTGAAGATCCGCTGCGCTTCGCACTCACAAATTTCCTCCCGTTAAACACTCCGAATTAGAGGAATCTAAGAATTTGGAGGCCATTATGGTGAATGGAATGAATTCTAGTGAAGAAGGCGAGATCTAGAATGATTTAAGAATGGGTTTTCACAAAGGAATTGGTGTTGAAACCGTCCAAATCGGCATTTAAATTATAAATAACTCATCTTTATAACTTCCTCGCCGTCGGCGAGAAGTTTCTCGTCGTCGGTGACTCGCTTATAAAACCGCCTCCCATGTTCTCGCCGTCGGCGGGACGTTCCTCGCCGTCGGCCGAGCTCGATAAATAAACCGAATTTAATTTAGGCGTGAACCTCGCCGTCGGCGAGTATCGACCTCGCCGTCGGCGAGATTCCAAAATAATGTCCAATTTCGCTCTAAATCGAATAATTTCTTTTCTCATCATAATGGTTCGAATATGTGATGATTCTTAATAATAATTGAGTAGTAAAGTTTCAATAATATAGACTAACTATTAAGAAACAATAAAAATAGATAACTAATATGGGTTGCCTCCCATAAAGCGCTTGGTTTAACGTCGTCGCCCGACCTAATTTCAATTATTAATCGAGTCAACTAAGCATTAAAACCTCTTTATAGTTAGGTCTTATACCTTCGAAATATGGTTTTAATCTATGTCCATTAACTTTAAATTTATGTCCAGTTTTTGGTTCTTCGATTTCTATAGTTCCGTATGAAAATATTTGAGTTATGGTGAAAGGTCCTAACCATCGAGACTTCAATTTTCCAGGAAATAATTTCAATCTAGTATTATATAGCAAAACTTCCTGTCCTGGTTCAAAATTTCTCTGATTAATCTTCCGATCATGCCATAATTTCATCTTTTCTTTATAAATCCGATCATTATGATATGATTCATTTCTTAATTCTTCCAATTCATTTAATTGCAGCAATCTTTTCTCACCAGCTTCCTTCATATTATAATTAAATTCTTTAATCGCCCAATATGCTTTATGTTCTAATTCAACTGGTAAGTGGCATGTTTTTCCATATATAAGCTCTATAAGGAGTCATTCCAATCGAGTTTTATAAGCAATTCTATAAGCCTATAATGCAATTGATCTAATCTAATAGACCAATCTAACCTTTTTGGGTTTACTGATTTTTCTAAAATACGTTTAATCTCACGATTAGATACATCGACTAATCCGCTAGTCTCGTGGATGATAAGCAAGTGGATATCTTATGAGTAATATTGTATTTTTCTACTAGTTTGTGAATGTATTTATTTCTAAAATGAGTTCCTCCGTCAGTGATAATCACTCTCGGCATTCCAAATCTAGTAAAAATATTTTTCATCAGAAATTTTGAAACACTCTTAGCATCACACCTATGTAAAGCTTGTGCCTCAATCCATTTGGAAACATAATCAACAGCTACTAATATATATGAGTTTCCAAAGGAAGGAATAAAAGGTCCCATAAAATCTAATCCCCAAACATCAAAAATTTCAACTTCTAATATAAAATTCGGAGGCATTTCATTTTTTCTATATATATTTCCTACTCTTTGACATTTATCGCAAGTTTTAATATATCTCGTATACATCTCTAAATAGAGTAGGCCAATAAAATCCAGATTGTAGAATCTTAGAAGCGGTTTTATCGGTCCCAAAATGTCATCCAAAATCGGAATCATGACATTTTTGAATAATTGGTTCGGTTTCTTCATAAGGTACACATCTTCTAATAATTAAATCCTTACATTGCTTATATAAATATGGTTCATCCCAAAAATAGGTTTTCATATCATGGATGAATTTTTTTCGTTTTTGCAAAGTTAGCATAGGTGGTAAAATATTACTAACTATATAGTTTACTATATCAGGCATACCATGGTATTTTCCACTCATTGATATTATATAGTTGTTCATCGAGAAAATCGTATATAATTTCATTTTCAATATCGGATAATTCATGATTTTCTAATCTTGATAAATGATCCGCAATTTGATTATCGGTTCCTTTCTTATTAACGATCTCAAAATCGAATTCTTGCATTAATAGCATCCATCTAATTAATCTTGGTTTGGAATCTTTCTTTTGCATTAAATATTTGATAGCAGAATGATCAGTATGAACGATACATTTTGTTCCAATCAGATAAGGTCTAAATTTATTAAAACCATATACTACCGCTAATAATTTATTTTCTCAGTAATCGTATAATTTATTTCAGACATCATTTAGAGTTTTACTAGCATAGTATATAACTTTAAAAATCTTTTCATATCTTTGCCTAAGAACTCGCTCCTACGAAGATAATCACTAGCATCACACATAAGCTCAAATGGTTTCTCCCAGTTAGGTGAAACTATTATAGGTGCTGTAATTAATTTTTCTTTTAAGAGTTCAAAAGCATTCGGGCATTCGATTGTAAATTCAAATTTCTTGTCCTTTTCGAGAAGTTGGCATAGAGGTTTAGTAATTTTTGAAAAATCTTTTATATAGCGTCCGTAGAATCCGAGCATGTCCAAGAAAACTTCTTACCCCTTTTACCGTAGTTGGAGGTGGTAATTTAGCTATAACTTGAATTTTTGCATGGTCCACTTCCATGCCTTTTTCCGAAATTTTATGCCCTAATACAATGCCGCCCGCAACCATAAATTGACATTTCTCCCAATTTAGAACTAAATTTGTTTTCTCACATACTTCTAATACTTTTTCAAGATGAGTTAAGCATGTGTCAAATGTTGTTCCAAATACAGAGAAATCATCCATAAATACTTCTATTCCATTGTCAATTAACTTACTAAATATAGACATCATACATCTCCGGAATGTTGCTTGGTGCATTACATAATCCAAAAGGCATTCTTCGAAAAGCGAAAGTTCCATAAGGACTAGTAAATGTAGTTTTCTCTTGATCCTCAGGAGCAATTTGTATTTGATGATAACCGGTGTATCCATCTAGAAAACAAAAATACTTATGTCCGGCTAATCTATCTAACATCCGGTCTAGAAATGGTAAAGGGAAGTGATCTTTCCTGGTGGCGGTATTTAATTTCCTATAATCAATACATATACGCCAACCAAGTAACTTGTCTTATAGGAATAAGATCGTTATTTTCATTAGCGGTGACGGTCACTCCTCCCTTCTTAGGAACACAGAGTGAATTGGGCTTACCTAACCACCGTCGGAAATAGGATATATAATACCATTTTCTAACCATTTTAAAATTTCTTTCTTAACTACTTCTTTCATTATCGGGTTTAATCTCCTTTGGGGATCTCGCTTTAGGTTTATGTTCATCATCTAAAATAATTCTATGCATACGGATTGAAGGACTAATTCCTTTAATATCTCGCTAAAGTCCAACCAAAAGTTTTCTTATATTTTTTTAAAGTTTCTAAAAGTTTTTATTCTTGAGATTCGTTTAATGCAGTATGAAATAATAAGCTGGTAAAGTTGAAGAATTACCTAAATAAGCATATTTCAAATGATCGAGTAATATTTTTAGCTCAAGTTCGGGAGGTTTAATAATTGATGGAACTATATTCTTGTCGGTGTTTTCGGTATTATCCAAAAATTCAAATCTTTCCTGAATATACTCTAGTTCTTCATTATTATCTTCAATTAATTCGGTGTTTTCCTTTTCTAATTTATCTTCGTAATATTCCTTAAAATGTTCTTGTTGTAAATGTTCAAGTATTTCCATCCGAAAACATTCATCATCTTTTTCTAGCGCAGGATATTTCATTGATTTTGCAATATTAAATGTAACTTTTTGGTCATTTACTCTCATAGTTAATTCTCCTTTCTGAACATCAATCATAGCTTTTCCAGTAGCTAAAAATGGTCTTCCTAAAATGATAGGAATTTTTTTATCTTCCTCCATATCTAAAACAATAAAATCTACTCTGGGAAGATAAATTTATCCACTTTTACTAACACATCTTCAATAACTCCCTTAGGATAGGTAACCGAACGATCAGCTAATTGAAGGGTTACTGAAGTAGGTGTAATTTTTCCTAATCCTAATCTCTTAAAAATCGATATAGGCATTAGATTGATGCTTGCTCCTAAGTCACACAAAGCTTTTCCATAAAATTTTTCTCCTATAGTGCAGGGTATAGTGAAACTTCTAGGATCTTTCAACTTTTCAGAAGCTTCTTCGAATAATAGCACTACACTCTTCACTAAGTGCGACTGTTTCATTATCAGTTGAATTTTCTTTTCTTATTTAGAATATCTTTCATAAATTTTACATAATTTGGCATCCGATCTAAAGCTTCGACAAAAGGTATATTGATTGTTAATTTCTTTAATATTTCAAGGAATTTAGCAAATTGTTTATCTTTTTTATGTTGAGCTAGTCGTTGAGGAAATGGTGGTGGAGGTTTTTCAACGAAATTTTCATAGGTATTAAAGGATGTTCTAAGTTTGAATCTTGTCGAAGTGTTTCCTTTTCAATTTCCACTTCCTCTTTTGGCTTTCAAGTTCTTTTTGAATTTGAGGTTCTAATTCTTTTCCACTCCTTAGTTGTATTGCTTTAATTTGTTCTTTTCCTTGATCTTTAGGATTTATTTCCACATTACTAGGAAAAGTTCCAGGTATTCTATTATTTAGCGCAGATAGCAATATGTCCAAGTTGAGTTTCGATATTTTTAATAGATGTTCCTTGAATTTGTAATTGATTTCCTTGAATTTGTAGTTGATTTCCTTGATTTTGTAGTTGATGACCCATATTCAAAATTAATTCATCCATAGATAATTTCTTATCTTTGAATTGAGGGTTATTGTTATTAAATCCAGGTGGGTAATTAGGTTTTTAGTTTGGATTTGTTTGATTAGGTTGATTCATCCATTGTTGATTAGATGTGTTATTCCAATTAAAATTTGGATGAGTCTTCCAACCAGGATTATAATAGTTTGAATAAGGGTTATTAGTTCTATTATTAATAGCATTTAATGTTTCATAATTAGATTGAGATTCTATGATTTGTTTAGATGAGTTTTCTTCTAAAGTAGGAGAGTAGTTCATTCCAAAATGATCTAATTTCTTAGATATAGCAGCAATTTGAGAAGCTAACATAGATATTGCATCGTTTTCATGAATGTCGGCTATCTTTTTCGGATTTACTCTATCAAGTGAGCCATTGGAAATTATTTGTTGCCATTTCTTCAATTAGTGCATAAGCTTCATCAAATGGTTTAGACATTAATGAACCTCCAAGACGACAGATCGATGATTGATCTTAAAGATCCTACTAATCCATTATAAAAGGTTTGAATAATCAACCAATCTGGTAGCGCATGATGTGGGCATTTCTTAAGAAGTTCCTTAAATCTCTCCCAAGCTTCATATATTGATTCTCCATCTAACTGACAAAAAGAAGTTATATCATTTCTAAACTTAGCAGTTTTAGATGGTGGAAAATATTTGGATAGAAATTTTTGTGATAATTCTCCCCAAGTTTTAATAGATCCAAGTGCTAACGAATTCAACTACATTTTAGCCTTATCCCTTAATGAAAAAGGAAAAAGTCTAAGTCTTATAAGCATCGTCGGATACTCCTCGATATTTAAAAGTAGCATAAAGTTCTAGAAAACTAGCAAGATCTAAGTTAGGATCTTCGTAGGTGAACCACTAAATTGATTGTTTTGTACCATTTGGAAATTGCGAGGTTTAAGTTCAAATGAATTAGCAGACTACATCGGGGTTTTGAATAGTTAAATGAATTTCATCCGAAGTAGGGTTGGCATAATCTCTTAATGGTCTTTGTTGGTTCATATTTTGAATTTCAGGAATATTCGCCATTTGTGTTAAATTTATAATTTGTTTCTTTTGTTTTCTAATTCTTTTAATTGTACGCTCTAATTCAGAATCGTAAGGTATTAAATTTTCGTTTCCAAATTTGCGCATACAATTTTAGAATAGATATTAATTTATTTATTATGATTATTTTAAAATAGTCCGTTACTCTAGTAAATTTTTCTTACTTTCCCCGGCAACGGCGCCAAAAACTTGGTCCACAATTTTATATTATGATATTTTTTAATTTAATTACAACGACGCCAAAAACTTGACCCCGCTATATTATATGTATAGAATTGTAATTGTTTATGTTGTGGATGCTACGCAAGTATACGTATCGTATCAAGTAATACAGGGCTCTAGCGGAGTCTCAGTTATCGATCCCACGAGGAAATAGAAAATTAAATAACAACTAATTTTAAAATAATAATAATAATAATTTTAAAATAGTATACGAAAATTTGGAATTCTAAATTTAAGCGCAATAAAGTAAACTAAGTATTTTAATTAGGTAACTTAACTAAGTAGAAAATTAATACGTATTGAAAGTGCAGGAAATTAAACTAATTGCTAAATAAGTCTTAACTATTCGGAAAAAGTATCTTTCCCCTTGTTTAGAAATTTAAGTGATTGATGAATTTAAATAGATAATTTTAAGGTATTGTGACAAATAGGAGCATTCCTATTCTTTACCCTTTGGTCCAGGTGTAAAGAATATTGACTAATCATATGTTTGATTACTCAATCTGCGGTTAGGCTGGGAGGATACCGACTGCCACTTCAGAGCTCCCACGTTCCCCTCGCCTGGGGGCTAACATCTACACTTCAGCTCTCAAACAATTGGACCGAATTGAATATTTTAGTCTGTCACACTAAAATGCTCTATTCTACGCCCAGTGGTATTATTTCCCTATTTATTTGCACCCTCCTTCCAAGACTTTTGAACTCCCCGAATATCAGATGTAATTTTTACTATAGTTGATAATCAACACATTTTAACAAATCAAATGGCCAGTTTGAAAGTAAATTAAGTTTTAAGTAAAAATTATCACAATTTATTAATATTTAAAAGTACTTCTATTTTTAGTTCATCTAGTCACTTAATTTCATAAACAGGGAGAAAGACTAAATTAACTACTCGTAATGCATGGGAACTAAACTAAGCATGGATTTCATTTAAAGTTAAAAACAATAAATATAAATACTTATCTCGATTTATCCCTAAGCGTACTCCTCGCAGTTCCTTTTCGACTCTTCCTTCCAGACGATGTAAGACTCACTAAAAACTCACTAACTCACTAAAGACTCACTAATTACACTAATTAAGACTCTAAAGACTGCACACACACATAAATAAAAGACTCTTAAGACACAAATTGACAAACTCCGAGGCCGAATTTCGGCCTCTATATATAGAGGTGAGCAAAGAACCAAGAGGTGTGTAAGCATCCCTTCAAAAAGTGTCCAGGTTCAATGTATCTGCGCCATTTGAACTAGCTCACTGTCGGCGACGAACTACCTCGCTGTCGGCGAGGCTTCTAGAAGGTCTTCGAACCGCGCTATCTCGCTGTCGGCGGGCTCAGGCTCACTATTAGCGAGACAGTTATAAATCCTTCAGAATTTTCTTCCTCGTACCCTCGCCGTCGGCGGGCTCGATCTCGCGTCGGCGACTCAGCACAAATTGCATTATTTTCTTCCTTTTTGCTCCAAATCCGCTCCTTTTTATGATTTTTGCTTTTATCACCTAAATTCTACATTCCTGCAACAAAATAAAGAAAATACCTTTCTTTAAAGTGCAATTTCATCAAAAATAGGTATGAATTTCTTAATAAAATTTTCAGTGATCAATCGACTTAGAGGTAAGAGTTCTACTGCACCCTCTAGTTCATTACCTACTTCTTGTAGACCTTCTACTTTTCGACCCTCTACTTCTGCTGCTGAGCCACCATCTAGTTTTTGGGAGAATATGCATAAAAAATTTATAGAGCAGCAGAATATGTTACTTTTGACCCAGTGTAGAGTCGATACTATAGATTTGAAATTGGATCATCATTCTGAGTACACTGAGAGGAAGAGTGATTTTGATGCAGAGTATTCTGAGTCTCTTATTAGATTCTTAAAGGGTGATCATTCATTACAGTTCCTGACCTGCCCAAGATTCTCACCTTTTGATATCCAGAACAAGCATGTAGATTTTTCTTTTGATGATGATGAGGATGAGGAGACAGCTAGTGATGAGTAGATTTGTAGGATTGTGTATTTGTGTTATTTATGTTATGTTTTTTTAGTATGTTAGTTTTGCATGTATGTGATGATTTGTTTGTATTTATGTTTGATGCACTATTCTGGGATACTTATTATTGTATTGATGATTGTTGGATTATGAAACTTTATTTCTGTAATGTGATGTTTTTTTTTCTGTGTTAGTATAGTAATAAGTACACCTGTTTAGTTTAGTTATTTTTTGTTTAAAAATAAAAAAAATGATTTTTGTAGAAATTAATCCTGCTTACTAAAATTATTCTATACATACTTAAACATTTCTTTTATAGTCATAAAAACCATGTATAGAAATAAATTATTCCTTTCTAGATTATTTTTCATATACTTAGAAAAATTCTTAATAGAAATATGCTATTCTTTCTCTCATACTTTAGAAATTTTCATGATTTATGTTTATACCAAAGCTGAACTTTAAGGGAAGGGAAAATTCTTTGAAATTTCAATATTATTTATCCTTAAGTACTAATATTTTCTTTAAAAATATTAACATAACATAAGAAATGAAAATTTTTTTTAAGATTACTTAAATTTTTGAATTTATAAATAATTTAGTAAACTTAACTAAAATTTAAATAATTTTGATTGATTTTAAAAATAGAATTATTTAACTCAAAGAATAATAAGATTAAAAATTTTTCTATTTATAGTAAAGAGAATTGTATTTTTTGAAATACTAAGGAATCAAGATTATTACTTGAAAAAGAAAAGATTGAAATAATTTTTGAAAAATACTTATTAAGAATGTCATATTTATTAAGTGAAAATGTATAAGTTTTTAAATATAAGTTAATGATAGTGAAGTTTAAAATCATTAATAGGCTATCCTAATATAGTAAACCTCACAAAATAAAAAATAGAGGACTGAAAAATATCCTTAAAAGAGAGAGAGAGAGAGAGAGAAAAGAAGAACAGAGCAAAAAAAAGAGGGAAAAAAAGAAGGAAAGAGCAAAAAAAATAATAATAAAGAAGTGTGAGGAGAAGCTTGAGGAGATGCCTAATCAAAAATTGGATTCACTTAAATTATCTTATAGGAAGAAAACTAATTACATTTTTAACTTAATTTTTATGTACAAGCATCTTTACTAGAAAAGTTTTCATGAAAACCTTTTTCTTGTAAATTAGCTATGTGACCTTAATATTATAAATTATAATTATTTTTGAAATAAATGAAAATTTTAAAGTCTTATGATTTGGCAGTTAAGTATTGTTTAAATTCTTAAAATTAACCTTAATTAGTGAAATTTGGTTAAAGATTTACTAGAGCATTTATAAAACCAAAAATTACATGGAATCTTAAATATTTAAAACTTCATTCCAGATGTTATACATTTTATGTAATAAAAAGGGTTACTTCAGGACAAGTAACGTTTAAGTTTGGGGGAATTTGATCCACTTAAAAAGTACCTATTTTTCTGCCTTATTTATGATTCAATTTTTAGGGATATTATGCTTTAATGAAAGGAATTTTTATGTTTTTGGATATAGGTGATGAAAAAAGAGTTCAATAAGGAAAAAGGAGTAAAAAGGAGAAAAAATAAAGTTAAAAAGAAAAGTTGCCAAAATTATACGTATGGCGCCTAGGCGCAAGAATCCGACGCCTAAGCGCCAGTTCAATACTGAAGCAGTTAAAATTTTTGATAACTTTGGGCAGTTCTTTTCACGGTGTTAAGCCGTCATCAGACCTTCTAGAAGACTGGAAGTTACTACTGATATATAGGACATGTGATACAATGCATCTGAACACAGGAACACAGTTTTAATCTTGAAGAGGTGTGATCCAAAGTGAAGAGGTGCGAAGACTTGGTCATAGAGTCCGGCGCCAAGGCGCCAGATCAGGGCGCCTAGGCGCCACAGTTACTTTCTAGAACATTCATTGAATTTGGATGGATTTTGAAGAGGTACCTTAAGCAACCCCTGGTCATTTTTGAAGCTCTATAAATGGGAGAAATTTCTATAGAGAAGTACTGCCCACCTAGATCTCCAGCATCTGGAGATAGTTTTAGAGAGCCACCATATTTTCTTCTTAAGTATTTAGTGAGTTTATTTTAGTTATTTTGAGTGTTACTACTTAACTCCTTGAGTAGTAAGTGAGAGTTTGTAAGTGTTGGTGTGTTGAAGTCTTGTACCTTGCATTGGAGTCAGTAGGAATCAAAGGATCACTTGAAGGAACATTCCAGATAAGTATTTGTAACTTGGTTCAAAGTTATATAAATATGTTCTGTTGTGTGAATTCAATGTGTTTTGAGTAGTTACTTTTCTTTCTCCTTTCAATCATGAAAATATAATAAGATAGTTTGATTTCGTTTGAGAACTTAACTTAAATTATTAAAACTATTGCGATAATAATCGTACCTGATCTTAATTTACTTTTTAAACTGGCCCTTTAAATTGTTAAAACTTGTTGAAGAATTCTGAGACCTATCCGGAGATGAGTTCTTAACTAGTTGATATCACATGAATCCTTGGGTAATAGAAGGCCATGTGCGGGTTATTCAGAGTGAAATGCAAATAAATAGGGAGATACTATTTATTGGGCGTAGAATTAATTAGTTTTTAGAGTGACAGACTAAATTCTAATAATTTGGTTCATAGAAAGGGAACGGGTCACTAGTAGGGCCGACCATAGCCACCCTTGGACATCTAGAAGTGTGAGCCTAGATTAACCCATTCTACTAATTATACATCCTGAACCAATCATAGATTAGCCAATGTTCTATTTACTATCGAGTGAAGAAAGAATAGGAATGCTTCTATTTAGCGCAATACCATAATCTCAAGTTCTCAACTAATGATAGTTATTCTAAAAAATCTTGGATTAGTTGAAAAGGAGAAAGTTATTTTATTTATACTTGCATTAACCTTTACTTTATTGCTGCTTTACTTACATCTAGTAGAAGTTTCATTAAACTTAAAATATGATTTTTGAAAAGAAATAAAAATTATAATTACTTTTAATTTGAAAATTTATTAATTTCTTCAATTGTTCTTCCCTATGGGATCGATAACTAGGACTCTAATAGAGTCCTGTATTACTTGAAACGATACGTATACTTGCGATTAAAATTGTGTCTTTACGAAATTATGATAAATATATAAATATAAGTTTATAAATTCTTGCATATACAGAAATTCATGAGCGGTTCACCTATAGATCCACTAATAAGCATATAAAATCACACAAATACTTTAAAAAGTAAACAAACACACAATTACACACTACAAAGTAAAGGTTTTCAGTTACTATATTATCAATAGATACCATTTATATCTTCCCCGGCAACGTTGCCAAAAACTTGATGGGGTGTGGACTTTATATTATGCAAGAACTTATAAACTCAAATTTATATATTTATAATGATTTTGTAATGTCCAAACTTCAACGCAAGTGTATGTATCGTATCAAGTAATACAGGGCTCTAATGGAGTCCTGGTTATCGATCCCACAGGGAAGGCACGTTCATTACAATAATAGCATAATACTGAAATCCAATATTCATATCGCAACTAAAGTTTAAGTTTACTTCTACTAACAAGATGTAGAAAATAGTAACAGTTATGCAAACTTGAATTACTTCTAATATTTTAAACATAATTAACTAACCCACACACACTAAGCCTTTTATTTGAAAGGTTTTGATATAAATGAAAAGTGTCTTTCCTCTTGCAATAAGTATGTGATATGTGAATGATATAGAATGATTATTTATTTAATTGTTCCAAATAGGAGCATAAATGTTTCTTTACCCTCAAAAGAGTACCCCCTCTTCCAAGCATGAAAAGAACATTGACTTACCCTAAGTTTAGTCACTAAATCTAAGGCTAGGCTGGGAGGATATCGGCAATCACTACAGAGCTCCCACTCACCCCTCACATGAAAGCTAACCTTCGACTCTAGTTACCAATCTTAGGACCAAATTGGGGATCTCAGCCTGTCACCTAGAAACCTCTAATTTGAAGCCCATCAAAACACATTTCCCTATTTATTTGCGCTCAATTCCCATGACTACAAAATTCATTCATGGATATTGAATGGATTCTTCATTATTGTTGTAGGAAACTAAATCCTTTCAGAGTTAATGTACAACAACAGATTTTAACAATTCAATTGGCCAGATTGAAAAGTAAATTAAGTTCGAAATAAAAAGCCATCACAATTTCTTCAATACTTTAAAAGCACTTCAAATCCATATCATCACATCATCACATCACTATGCAAGAAGAAATACAAAGGAGACCACTCAAAATTCATAGAGAAGACACAATAAAATATGGATTTTATATATAAAAAAAAATTCATATAAACCACAATAGAAAATACAACTTATCTCTTTCTCTTCCCCAAGCAAATCCCTTGAAGTTCGTTTGAATCCTTTTATCTCTTCTTTGCAACACTCAATTGCATCTTTAGAATGGAAAGGAAGAAGTAATCTCTAACTTTACTCTTTCTCCTTCATACCTTAGAGAAGAATCCCTCTCAAATCTCTAATTCTACACTCTTCTCTTCCAAACACTATTTCTCTACACGAACTATCCCTCTAAAAAAACTCTCCAAAACCTCTCCAAAGCCACCCCAATTTCATCCAAAAATAGTTACATATATGTTAGAAACAAATTCCCAAGAGTTTCTTTAAGCATCCCTACAAAAAGTTGCCAAAACTCTTCAAATTTTAATTGCACTGACATTGCGCGCCGGAGGCACCCGATAGGGCGCCGGTGGCACTCTATCGCCAATTTATTTTGGAGCTCTTGGGAAAATGGTGTTGGCGGTGCCAAAGGCTGTTTTCTTCCATTTTGCTCCTTTCCACTCCGAATTTGTTCCTTTTTTCTTCTTTTAGCTCCAATCACCTAAAATCATCATACCTGCAACAAATCATAAAAAATACCTTTCTTTAAATTATAATATCACCAAAAAATGGGTAAAATTATATAGCAAAATTAGTATTTATTTTTGTTGCATTAGTAATATGACAATTAATAAATAAAAATAATCATAGTTAACAAATATATTCTTGAAATTATAAGATACCGATCCACTGAAAATCTGATAGCTTTTTAATGTCCATTTCATACCTATTTTTGATGATATTGCACTTTAAAGAAAAGTATCTTTCATGATTTAATACAGATACAATGATTATAGGCCTTCAGAACAAAAGGAAGAGAAAAGTAGCAAATTTGGAGGAAAATAGGGCAAACGTGCATTTTATTAAACTGGCGCTGAACGGTGTTGTAACCAACACCGGACCACGCCAATTTACAGGGCTTTAGAGTAGAAGGCTGAAAATAGTGCCTGACGACACCTATCCTGCACCAGACCGCGTCCTATCCCAAATTCAAACTAGATTCATTTTATTTAGCAAGATTTTGATTAGATGCTTAAAGAAACTCTTAGGAAATCAGTTATGGCCAGATTTAAACTACTTTAGAGCTAAATTTAGAGAAGGTGAGAGAGTTTAGAGTGTAAGGAAGTGAATAGTGAGTGTGCCCTGTCATTTTGTTTAGGAAATCTAGGGTTTGTCTATTCTCTTCTAAGGAGTGTAGGAGGAGAGGGAAAGTGAGAGATTTCTTCTTCCTTACTTATCTAAAGAGAGAATTGTGTGTTGTTGTTAAGAAAGAAGAGGAGTCAAAGGAATTCCTTGAGATTCTCTTAGGGAAAACTTTGAGAAAAGTTGTTTTTTTAACTCTATTTGTATGACGTTGCTTTTATATATAAAATCCATATTTTGTCATCTTTTCCTCATGAGTATTGAGTAGATTTCTTTTTCTTCCCCCTTTTCATCTGATGTTTTGATGTTGTAATATGGAAATAATGTGCCGATTTATTATGGAGAAATTGTGATGACCTTTTCACTTTGTACTTCATTTACTTATTTTATCTGGCCAATTAAATTGTTAAAACTTGCTGCGAAACATATGTTCTGAAAGGATAATGAGTTCCACAACAAAAGTGAAGGTCACATTCAATGTCCAAGAATGATGACGTAGTTCATGAGGGTTGAGTGCAAATTAACATGAAAATATACTTTGAAAGGCGTAGAATTACAGATTTCAGAGTAACAATCTGAAAGCCTCAATTTGGTCCTAGCGTTTGGAAACCAAAGCGAGACTTAGCCTTCAGGGGAAGGGAAGTACGAGCACTGAGTGAGAGCCAATATCTTCCCAGCCTAACCATGGATTTGGGGACTAAACTTAGGGCTAGCCAATGTTCTTTATGCGCTTGGAAAAGGGTAAACAATAGGAATGCTCCTATTTGGCACAATACATTTGCATCACTGATCTATGTCATGAAAATCATCATATTATAGTTGGAGAGGAGGAAGATTCTTTCTTACAACTGAACTTTGTTATAAATTTAGTCTTGTGTTAGTCTAACTTGCAAGAAGATTAGAACGTACTTTGGTAGAATTAGTAATGACAACTATTTGTCTCTATTTTAAGAATTGTATTTACTTGCAATTGTGCTGCGATTCGAGAAGTGATTTCTATGCTACACCATAAAATTAATTGCCTCCCTATGGGATCAATATACATGACTCCACTAGAGCCTTGTATTACTTGAGCAACACGTACACTTGTGTTTAATTGTGTGACTAAATAGAAAACTAAATCAATATATATATATATATAAATCTGAGTTCATATATTTTTGAAAATTTAAATAGTCGCAGCAAGTTGTTGGCACTGTTGCCGGGGAGGAAAGGTAACTGCTAAAATTAATTTTGTAGTACTTGAAATCATATATTTGAATTACCTGTCATAAATGTGTGTGCGTCCTTATTGTTAGTGTGCTTATTGTGTTTGTATGCGTAGTATCGGATCTATAGCTTTAGTGCCTTACGATTCTGAATTAGAGCATACTATTAGAGAAATTCAAAAACAATAAAAACTTTCTAAAATTCCTCACAAAATGGCGAACAATCTAAACAATCAAAATTAAAATATACCAAGACCCTTAAGAGATTATACTAATCCAACGGCAGATGAAATTCACTTAACTATCTAAAACCCTGACGTTGCTGCTAATTCATTTGAGCTTAAACCTACTATTATTCAAATGGTACAGAATAATCAATTTGGAGGAACACCTAATGAGGATCCTAACTTACATCTCGCTAGCTTTCTATAACTGTGTGCTACCTTTAAATACGATGGAGTGTCGAACGATGTTGTTAGGCTAAGACTTTTTCCTTTTTTCATTAAGGGATAAGGCTATGGCATGGTTAAATTAGTTAGCACCTAAATCTATCAGAACTTGGGGAGAACTTTCACAAAAGTTTCTGTCAAAATATTTCCTTCCTTCAAAAACTGATAAGCTGAGGAATGATATCACATCTTTTAGTCAGTTTGATGGAGAACCCATATATGAAGCTTGGGAAAGATTTAAAAATCTTCTGAGAAAGTGTCCACATCATGTTTTACCAGAAAGGTTAATAATTCAAACATTTTATAATGGATTACTGAGATCTTTGAGATCCATTATCAATGCTGCTACTGATGGATCATTAACGACAAAATCTTTTTATGAAGCATATTCGTTAATTGAAGAGATGACTACTAATAATTTTCAATGGCCCTCTGAGCTGGTGGTGTGACTTTTTAAATTTGCTAAAATTTATGAACTCATAAATATATATATATATATATATATTGATTTAGTTTTATAATGAGTCACACAATTAAATGCAATTATACGTATTGCTCAAGTAATACAGGGCTCTAGTGGTGTCCTGGATATCAATCCCACAAAAAGGCTTTAATTTTATGGTAGAACATAACTAACTTATCCAATCACAGCACAATTGAAAGTAAGTTCAATTCTTAAAATAAAGACAAATAGTTGTAGTTACTATTTCTACCAAAGTACGTTCTAAACTTTTAGCAAGTTAAACTAACACAAGACTAAATTTATAACAAAGTTTAGTTGTAAGAAAGAGTCTTCCTCCTCTCCAATTATAATATGATGATTTTTTAGGACATGGACCAGTGATGCAAATGTATTGTGACAAATAGGAGCATTCCTATTCTTTACCCTTTTCCAAGCGCATAAAGAACATTGGCTAATCCTAGTTTAGTCCTCAAACCCATGGTTAGGCTGAGAGGATACTGACTCTCACACCAGAGCTCCCACTTCCCTTCCCCTGAAGGCTAACTCTCCCTTTGATTTCTAAACTTTAGGACCAAATTAAGGATTTCAACCTGTCACTCTAAAAACTCCAATTCTACGCCCATCAAAGTGTTTTTCCCTATTTATTTACACTCAATCCCCATGGACTACGCGCTTATTCATGGACATTGAATGTGACATTCACTTTGTTGTGGAACTCGTAATTCTTTTGAAACATATGTTTCCCAACTAGTTTTAACAATTCAATTGGCCAAATCAAAACATAAATGAAGTTTGAAGTGAAAAGGTCATCACAAATTCTCCATAATAAATCAGCACATCATTACCATATCACAACATCAACACATCACATGAAAAAAAGGAAGAAAAAGAAATCTACTTAAGACCCCTGAGGAAAAGATGATAAAACATCGATTTTACATGTAAAAACAACGTCTTACAAACAGAATAAAGTAAATACAACATATCTCAAACTCTTCCCCAAGCGAATTTCAAGGAATTCCTTTGACTCCTCTTCTTTCTTCACAACAACAAATTATTCTCTCTTTAGATAATTAAGGAAGAAGAAATTTCTCACTTTCCCTCTTCTCCTACACTCCTTAGAAGAGAAAACACAAAACCTAGATTTCCTAAACAAAATCAAAAGACACTCTCTCTAAACTCTCTCTACACTCTAAACTCTCCCCCGCCATCCAAATTTGGCTCTAAAGTAGTTTAAGTTCAGCCCTAACTGATTTCCCAAGAGTTTCCTCAAGCAACCCTCCAAAATGCAGTCAAATACATTAAATCTAGTTTGAAATTGGGATAGGCCGGAGTCCAGTGTAGGATAGGGCACCGTTCAACACATTATTCTGCCAATTGGTCACAACTCTATAAAATAGCGAGGTCCAATGCTGGTGACAACGCCGTTCGACACTAGTTTAATCAAATGCATTTTTGCTCCTTTTTGCTTTATATTGCACCAAAGGCCTAAAATCATTGTACCTGCATGAAATCATGAAAAAATCCTATTCTTTAAAGTACAATATCATCAAAAATAGGTATGAAATGAATAGTGAAAAGCAATCATATTTTCAGTGGATCAAGATCCCCCAAACTTAACTATTACTTTTCCTCAAGTAATTTTAGTTAATACATTAAACATTGATCCACTGCAATGAACTTTCATTCTAGAATACCATAATTTTGATTTAGATTAGTACAATAGGAAAATTTTCAGAAAGATCTTTCAATAATTCAAGTAAATTCTACAGTTGTAAGACTATTTAGAAATCAAGTCTAAGAGTTCTAGCTTTTTATTCATTTAAAAAATGTCTGTAGACTGTCCTATTAAGGCGCTTAAAAGGATTAAATGAAAACAAGTTTATGAGAACACTACTAGTAAAGATGCTAATCCACACATATAAGTTCAGGAAAGTAACTAAGTTTTTCCCTTTAGGTGGGTCCAAGTGAAGCCAATTTTTTATTAGGCATCTCCTCAAGCTTCTCCTCACTTGTCTTTCTTTATTTTTTTTTCTTTTCTTTTTTTTTCTTTTCTTTGAAGTGAGGATTACTGTATCTGGATAGCCTTTAATAATTTTGAACTTCACCCTTCTCACCCTTTATTTGAAACTTACCACAATTCCTTACCTTATAGGTATTTATTTAGGTTAATATTGATTCATCAAAGAGTCTCAATCCTTTCTTATCATATAAAGCTTTAAGATTCTTAATATTCCAAACATAAAGTTTTTCTTACTTTGAATAGTTTACTATAGTCTTATTCTCTTATGCCAAATATCTTAGCCTACAGAATTACTTTTCATTACCAAATACTTTCATTCAATTTTACAAAATACTTAAATAAAATCAAAATACAATTATCTGAAATTGAGTTCTATCACACGAAATCATGTTAATAATTTTGAAAATACTTTTAATTGAGAATAATTAATAGTTAATTCATTCCCTCCCCCAATCTTAAATTTTTAAATATCAACATAATTAACATGGGAAGAAAGAAAAGACATAAAAATATAACTCATACATTAATACGTTGGGCTTTTCATACCTTTAGGCGTTTAAGCAGGTTTTTCTTCATAAAGTAGAATAGTCGGCCTGAAATAATTAACAGCATTTCTATACATAAATATGAGTTAGAAATTTGTAAGGGAAGAAGTTTAAAAAACATACCATAAACTATGCACACAACATTAACATCCAATTGTTACAATCACAGATTAAACTAGCAAACCAAACACTTACAAACTTTACTATCACATCACATACATCACAAATCAACATAAAGTCTGCTACAAGTACAACCAAATACACATTACATCACAGATACTAATCAGAGAGAATCTCATGTACATCACATATATAAAGAACAATTACAAAATAAATTGAAAATAAAACTATAAAACTATAAATCTTCATCTGCAAGAGCTCCACCATCATCAGGTTCTTTAGACTGGTATGGAGAAATCAGGGTAAGTAGAAAATATAGCACTAGTGTCTCCCTAGAAAAATCTCATCTGTGTGTCATGATAAGCAATCTCATATTCTCTTCACCGCACTTGATAATCATCATTTATCTTGTTCCTTACTTCTAGTCCCTCTACTCTCGTGTTCAACCTTTCCAACTGATCCATAACATCATGCAGAGTAGGCTCCCTAGATGTAGACGGTCTCTCATGACTAGAAGAAGGCTCATCAGCTTTCTTACTCCACTTCCGTCCTACATGGGCTTCATAGTTTTAAAAATTTAGTTTAGTGATGAGCTTCAGGGGATGAACTACCTCATCTTTATCTTCAATTTCTACACCTGCATGAATACATAAAGCATGAAACAGGCTGGGTGTCTCAGTCCACTTGTATTCTCTCCTTTTGAGCTCGTCAAAATACTTTAATGAATAACAGCCTCAATATTGATATTCTTCATGTTGTGAATACAGTACGTCAGAACACTCTATCTACAGTAACCTCGCTGTGATGGTTGGTAAGCAAAGTATTTTAGAAATGAAATAGTGTCAAGCTTTTGATGCATGATTCAAAGTAGAAAGGGGGAAATTAACTTTTTGCCTTTGTTTAACCTTCCATTCCCCTTTCCGTCAGTCAAAAAGTTTAAGATCGTATCTAATGTTCATTCATAATAGGAACATTTTTGTATTCACATGAAAAAGGCACTCTTAACTGAAAAAATGCATTAATGCGAGCAGGGGTGAATTCAACCATTTGTCCTCTAACCAGTATCTATTCGCTCTCAGAATAATACAAATTTGCATAAAACTCTCTAACAATCCCCAGCATCGCTTCAGTAGTGAAATAATAAGAAATCTCCCATTGACAATTCGCAATAAGTTCCTCAAGCATAGCTCTAAGATTTTCGTAAGATTTCTCTTGAATACATTTCTTATTGCTAAGAAATGTACTAAAGTGTGAATAAGCCTTGAAATTCACAAATTTGATTTCATCATAATCAAATTTTCTCTTCCCCTTTGATATTCTTGGTGCCATTTGTCTAAAATATCAAATTTATTCAAATCAATTTTAAAATTGTAATGTAATGGAGTCCTAGTTAAATTTAAAAAGATAAGAACTCAAAATCCATACATAATCTCCAAAGTTTCTCTAAAATCTTCAAAATTTCAAATCTTCCTAATGTAGGAGATTTCTACGGTCAAATTCGAAAAAAATATAGGTTAAAGTGTAGCTTTTACTAAGAGAAGATGAAATCCAAACTTTTTCAGTCACGAAATCGCTTCAAATCCAAATGCTAGTGAGCCATAGGTGCAAAAATTGGCCTTGACTGGAGGTAGAAGACGATGGTTTGGGAAAAAATGGCGTGTGCAAAAAAATTTGGAGTTTTAAGCCTTTTTTCTGGTCTAGCACTGTTCGGTGCTAGCGACAGCGCTATTCGGCGCATTTTTTTGCACTTATGGCCAAACTCTCTGTCTTTTGGCGCGGTCCAACGTTAATAATAGCACCGTTCAGTGCTATTTCAAAAAATGGGCTTCCGACTTTCTTTTGCAATTTCGATCTTTTCAAGCCCGCTCTGACGTCTAATTAGTCTAATTAAGCATTGAATAACAATCCAAATCCATGGCAAATGATATTTCTTAACACGAACAATATAAAACATCACTTTCATAAATAAAATCCAAGTTACAGATACATACACATAAAACTAAATACTACACATCGTCAAGCCATATAATTCAAAAATTCAACGTCGATCACAACCACAACACAATAAGGCTGAAAACTAAATAAGAAAGTAAATTCAAATATCACATCCAAACAAAGCAATCAAATACACAAACAAAGAAATACAATAATCAAGTCTTCATTCTTCCTCAGAACTATCATTAACTCTAAGATCTCTAATTGATTGAGCTTGAATGAACAAATTATTGAACAGACGAAAAGGAAATTCTTCAGTAGAATTTTCTTCAATCACCTTTCCTTTTCATCAACCGTGTCAAAATTCTTTCGAGATATTCAGAACGATCAATGTGCTCCTTCATTCTCCAATCCAGATGATCAAAGAAATCAGTAGATTATTGATTGCATTCATCAGGTTTTGTACTTCCTTCTCTAATTTCTTAAGATGACCTATGAACTTTCAGGAAAGTAAGGAGGAATAGGTGTGGACCTCTGAGATGGTTGATCTTCAATAATACTCATGTCATTCATATCACCAACTGCTTGGTTACTATATGCATCTGCTGGGTCTATAGGCTTCCAAGGTAGAAGTACTCTTTCCCGGTTCTTATATGGCACTTGTGATTGACTGCAGAGGAGAAATATGGAGGAAGGATGTCCAAGCCCATACTTTGATCCATGAACTATTAATCCCAAAATAGACTTAACAATAATCGAACCAACATCAATAAGCATCCCCATTTGAATACAATAGTTTAGAATAGCGTACTCCTTAGGTACTTTACTGATTTTCATTATTGGGAGAAATTTTGCACTTACGAAATAATGTAAGTTTTTCAATGTAGGGTTTAACAGTGTGGTCGAGAAACTTACATGCCTATTGTCTCATATCCCCCAATCATCACTTTCATCCATCACATATCTGTATATATCATTCATGTTGTTTGTTAGGGCAAAATTTAAATAGTGGTAGATTAGCACATTCTCAATCATATATAAATCATTAATCTTTGCAAGAGTAAATGTGACAAACCTATCTCGCTCATAGACTGATCCTTGGTTGATTCCATGAAGATTTACATAAAACTCCTTCACAACCTGGACAACTACGGCGGTAGTAGTATAACATAGCACTACCCAATCTCTCTGAATAATAATTTCATTATTATAGTGGTAGGAGAATTCTTACCTTCATTCACAAAGCCTCGCTCCATAATCAACCTCATCTTTGAAATTTTTTTGTTGTATAGGCATTGCGCTTTGAAACTGACAAACTTTTTACGATTGAAAACTTAAAATCTTGAAGTTTCTATCGAGTCAAAATCCTTTTGGATGAGATTTAGGATCTTCCTCTTCGTTTCTTTGGTATTTCTTGCATCTAGGGGCAGATTTTGGGAGTTCAAGTGGAAGAATTGCAGCCTAGAACCACTAAAACTTAAATTTAAGGATGAGAAATTGTTTTCTGAACAACGGCGTGGTCCGACGCTGATAACAGCGCCATTCGGCGCTAGTTCAAATTTTGCCAAACTTCACTTTGTCCAAATTCTTTCCAAACTTCGATTCGATTCAATTCTTAAATGTTGTTAATGATAATTAAGGAGGAATAAGACTTAAAACAAACACAAATAACACATCAATCAAAACATACTCTTTAACTATGGGTTGCCTCTCTCAAAGTACTTGGTTTAACGTCATCAGACCGACATATCTTCTAGTTATTCAGGTTGATCCAACATTAAAACCTCTTTAAAATTAGGTTTATTGCCTTCAAAATATTGTTTTAATCTTTATCCATTAACTTTGAATATTCTTCCAAATTTATGGTCTTCGATAATCACAGCTCCAAACTGATACACTTTTACAACAATGAAAGGTCCCGTCCATCTAGATTTCAGTTTCCTAGGAAATAATTTCAGTTTTGTATTGTATAGTAAAACTTTTTGTCCTGGTTCAAATTCGCTTTTGACAATATTCCGATAATGCCATATTTTTCTTCTCTCTTGTATATTCTATCATTATCATATGATTCATTTCTGATTTCTTCAAATTCTTTCAATTGTAAGAGTCTTTTCTCACCAGCATCTTTTAAATTAAAGTTCAATTTCTTTATCACCCAATATGCTTTATATTCTAATTCAACTGGCAAGTGACAAGTTTTTCCAAAGATTAATCTGTAAGGGGACATTCCTATAGGAGTTTTATAAGCAGCTTTGTATGCCCATAAAGCAGATGTCTAGCCAGTAGCGACCAATCTAATTTCTCAGGATTAATGACTTTCTCCAAAATTCGTTTAATTTCACTATTACATACCTCTGCTAAGCCATTAGTTTGGGGATGATAAAATATAGATAATCTATACAAAATATTATATTTTCCACCAATCTTTGAATCAGTTTATTCTTAAAATGTGATCCTCTAGGCATTCCATATCATGTGAAAATATTTTTCATTGAAAACCTCGAAACACTTATAGCATCACACCTAAGTGAAGCTATTGCCTCAATCCATTTTGATACATAATCAACAGCAATCAGTATATTTATATTTCTAAAAGAAGGTATAAAATGTCCCATAAAATCTAATCCCCGGGCATAAAAAATTTCAACTTCCAAAGTAAAATTAAGAGGCATTTCATTTCTTCTAGATATATTTCCTATTCTCTGACATGGATCACAAGTTTTGATAAATATATAAACATCTCTGAAAATTATAGGCCAATAAATTCTAGATTACAAAATCTTATATATAGTTATATCAATTCTGAAATGTCCACCAAAATCAGAAACATGACATTCTCAAATAATTCTTTCAGTTTATTCATAAGGCACACATCTCCAAATAATAAAATCTTTACATTGCTTGTACAGATAAGGATCGTCCCAGAAATAAAATTTAGCATCATGCTTAAATTTTTTTTGTTGTTGCATTGTTAAGTCAGGTAGTAAAGTATTACTAACAATGTAGTTTACAATAATAGAATACCATGATAAATTTCCTTCAAATAATATTATATAATTGCTCATCATAACAAGTTTCAGTGATTTCCTTTTCAAAGTCATCCCAATTAGGTTGTTCAAGTCTAGATAAATGACAGCTATTTGATTATCGACCCCTTTTCTAATAACAATCAAAATCAAATTCTTGCATTAAATGTATCCATTGAATTAGTCTTGGTTTTGCATCCTTCTTTTTCATTAAACATTTAATAGCAGAATTATCATTATACACTATACTTTTAGCTCCAATTAATTAAGATCTAAATTTTTTAAAGGCATAAACGATAGCTAATAACTCTCTTTCTGTAGTGGTATAGTTAATTTGAGCATCAATAAGAGTCTTACTAGCGTAGTATATAACTTTAAACATTTTGTCATGTCTTTGCCCTAAAACAACTCCAATAGCATAATCGCTAGCATCACACGTTGATTCAAATGGTTTCTCCCAAACAGGTGAAACTATCATAGGGGTAGTGATTAATTTTTCCTATAATAGATCGAAAGCTTTTAGCATTCATCATTAAAGTCAAACTTTCTATCTTTTTCGAAAAGTTAGCATAGAGGCTTAGTGCTTTTTGAAAAGTCTTTGATATATCGCCTGTAGAATCCTACATGTCCCAAAAAGCTTCTTACCCCTCTCACAGTTGTTGGAGGTGGTAATTTTTTATAATTTGATTCTTCACAGGATCTACTTCCATGTCATATTCAGATATTTTATGCCCAAGCACAATTCCTCCTTCAACCATAAGTTGACACATTTTCTAGTTTAGGACTAAATTTGTTCTTTCACATACCTCTAAAACATTTTCTATGTTACATAGGCATTCATCACATGAATCTTTAAATATTGAGAAATCATTCATAAAGACTTCTATTCCATCATTAATTAATTTGCTAAATATGGATGCCATACATATTTGAAATGTTGCAGGTGCATTACATAATTCAAAGGGCATTCTTCAAAAAGCAAAATTTCCATAAGGGCTAGTAAATGTTGTCTTCTCTTGATGCTCAAGAGCAATAGGTATTTGGTGATGACCGGTATATCCTTCCAAAAAGTAATAGTACTTGTGTCCAGCAAGTCTGTCTAGCATTTGGTCTAAAAAAGTTAAAGGAAAGTGATCTTTTTTGGAGGCGGCATTTAATTTTCTATAATCAATACATATTCGCCAACTAGTGACTTGTCTTGTCGATATAATTACAATTTGATAATTTGGGTCAACATTCACTCCTCCTTTCTTAGGAAAAAATGAATTGGACAAACCTAAACTCTATAAGAAATAGGATATATAATTTCAGCATCTAACCACTTCAAAAACTCTTTTTTAACCACTTCTTTCTTTATTGGGTTCAGTCTCCTTTGTGGATCAACTCTAGGTTTATGTTGTTCATTCAACAAAATTCTGTGCATAAAGATTGATAGACTGATTCCTTTAATATCAGTTATGGACCAACCAAAAGCCTTTTTATCTCTTTTTATGGTGTCCGATAATTTTTGTTCTTGATATTCATTTAAATCTGAAGATACAATGACTGGTAAAGTAGATGATTCTTCTAAAAACATATACTTCAAATGATTAGGAGGAATTTTCAGCTTAAGTTCACGAGGTTTAATGATAGATGGATTCAAACTTTTATCTCCATTTTCTATAGTATCTAATCTTTCAAATTTTTCCTGAACAAATTCTAACTCTTCATTCTTCATATCATCTAAATAATCTTCACTTTCGCTTTCATTTTCGTCCTCACATTCCAAATTTTCTTCAAATACTTCTTTAAAATGATATTCTCTCAAATAAACGCAGATCTCCATTTGAAAGCAGTCATCATCTTTTTCAGTTGAAGAGAATTTCATAGATTTTAGAATATTGAAAGTTACCTCTTGATCATTAACTCTCATTGTTAATTCTCCTTTTTGAGCATCGATCATAGCTCTCCTAGTAGCAAGGAATGGTCTTCCCAAAATAATTGAAATTTCTTTATCTTTCTCCATATCTAATACAATAAAATCCACAAGAAAGATAAATTTATCCACCTTCACTAATACATCTTCCACAACTCCTTTAGGATAAGTGATAGATCGATCAGCCAACGGAAGAGTCAATGATGTAGGTGAAATTTCTCCTATTCCCAATCTTTTGAAAGTTAATAAAGGCATAAGATTAATACTAGCTCCATGATCACATAAAGCTCTTCCAAAAAATTTCTCACCTAAATCACACGAGATAGTGAAACTACCTGGGTCTTTAAGTTTTTCAGAAAGCTTCTTTTGAATAATTGCACTACACTTACCGAAAAGTACAGCAGTCTCGTGGTCTTTAAAATTTCTTTTCTTTTCAAAAATATCCTTAATAAACTTTGCATAATTGGTGCGACTTTTTTAATTTGCAAGAATTAATGAACTCAGATTTAGATTTATATATTGATTTATATGATAATGAGTCACACAATTAACGGAAGTATACATATAGCTTAAGTAATACAGGGTTTTAGTGGAGTCCTGGAATATTGATCCCACAGGGAGGCTTTACTTTTATGATCTAGCATAGAAATCTCTTATCGAATCACAACAAAATTGCATGTGGTTTAATTCTTGAAGTAAAGACAAACAGGTTCAGTTACTATATCTACCAAAGAACATTCTAAACTTTAGTAAGTTAAACTAACACAAGACTAAATTTATAATAAAGTTTAGTTGCAAGAAAGAGTTTTCCTCCTTTCCATTCATAATGTGATGATTATTGGACATAGATCAGTGATGCAAATGTATTATGCCAAATAAGAGCATTCCTATTCTTTACCCATATTTCAGTGTATAAAGAATATTGGCTAATCCTACTTTAGTCCCCAAATCCGTGGTTAGGCTTGGAGGATACTGGCTCTCACTCCAGAGCTCCCACTTCCCTTCACCTGAAGGCTAACCCTCGCTTCAGTTTCTAAACATTAGGACCAAATTGAGGATTTCAGCATTTCACTCTGAAATCTCCAATTCTACGCCCATCAAAGTATATTTCCCTATTTATTTGCACTCAACCCCCATGAACTTCACCATTCATGGAATTTGAATGTGACCTTTACTTTTGTTGTGGAACTCATAAACTTTTTGAAACATATGTTTCCCATTAAGTTTTAATAATTCAATTGGCCAGATCAAAAAGTAAATGAAGTTCTAAGTGAAAAGGTCATCACAAATTCTCCGTAATAATTTGACACATCATTTTAATTTCACAACATCAACACATCACATGAAAAAGAGAAAGACAAATAAATCTACTCAAGACTAATGTGGAAAAGATGAAAAAACATGGATTTCGTATATAAAAACAACGTCACACAAATAAAGTAAAGTAAAGACAACTTATCTCAAACTCTTCCCCAAGCGAATCTCAAAGAATTCCTTTGGCTCCTCTTCTTTCTTCACAACAACACAGAATTCTCTCTTCAGAATAGTAAGGAAGAAGAAATCTCTCACTTTCCCTCTCCTCTCACACTCCTTTGAAGAGAAAAACACAAACCTAACTTGCTGCAAAAAATGGAAAGAACTCGCTCTCTAAACTCTAAACTCTTCTCTTTCTTTCTTCCCCCATTTAAAATGTGGCTACAAAAGTGTTTAAATTCGACCAAAACTGAATTCCCAAGAGTTTTCTCAAGCAACCTTTCAAAATTTGGCCAAATACATTGAATCTAGTTCAAATTGAGATAGGGCGCTATCTGACACTGGTAGGAGCGTTGTTTGGTGTATGATTCCGCCAAAACATCGTTACTCTCAGGAAACTGGTGTTGTCCGGCGCTAGTTCAATAAAATACACTTTTTTCCCTTTTCACTCCAAATTCTCTCCTTTTCACTTCCTTTTACTCCAAAGGCCTAAAATCATTGTACCTGTACGAAATCATCAAAAATACCTTCCTTTAAAGTGCAATATCATCAAAAATAGGTATGAAATGAATAGTAAAAAGCTATGAAATTTTTAGTGGATCAAGATTCCCCAAACTTATCTATTGCTTGTCCTCAAGTAATTCTAATTAATAAATAAAATTATTATCCACTACAATGAACTTTCTTTCTAGAATACCATAAATTTGATTTAGATAAGTACTATAGTAAAATTTTCAGAAAGATTTTTGAATAATTCAAGTAAATTCTGCAAGTGTAAGAATATCTAGTATCAAGTCTAAGAGTTCTAGCTTTCTATTCATTTCAAAAATGACTGTAGATTGTCCTACTAAGGCACTTAAAAGGATTACATGAAAAAAAGTTTATGAGAACACTACTAGTAAAGATGCTAATCCGTACACATAAGTTCAAGAAAGTAATTAAGTTTTTTCCCTTTAGGTAGGTCCAAGTGAAGCAAATTTTTGATTAGGCATCTCCTCAAGCTTCTCCTCACTTCTCTTTTCTTTTCTTTTTCTTTTTCTTTTTGCTTTTCTTTTCTTTTCTGTGAGGATTACTGTATCTGGATAGCCTTTAATGATTTTGAACTTCACCCTTCACCCTACATTTGAAACTTACCACATTCCTTTACCTTATCGGCATTTATTTAGCTTTTAAATGATTCATCATAGAGTCTTAATCATTTCCTATCACATAAAATTTTAAGATTCTTAATATTTCAAAAATGCAGTTTTTCTTACTTTGAATAGGTGATTATAGTCTTATACTTTTATACCAAATATCTTACATTACAAAATTACTTTCATTACCAAACCGTTTCATTCAATTTTATAAAATACTTAAATAAAATAAAAATATAGTTATCTGAAATTGAGTTCTATTACAGGAAATCATGTTACTAATTTTTTGAAATAATTTTAAATGAGAGCAATTAATTGTTAGTTCTTTCCCTTCCCCCAAACTTAGATATTTGAATATAATTAACATGGAAGAAAGAAAAGAACTAAATATAACTCATACCTCAATATGCTGGCTTTTCATAACTTTGAGTTTCAGCAGGTTTTTCTTCATAAAGTAGAACAGTAGACCTGAAATAAATAAGAAGAATCTCTATACACAAATATGGGGTAGATGTTTATAAAGAAGAAGTTTAAACACATTAAACAGTGCACATTAACATCCAACTGTTACTTGTACAAATTAAACTAGCAAACAAAACACATAAAAAACTTCACTATCACATCACATACATCACAAATCAACAACAAAGTCTACTACAAGTACATCCAACACACATATAACATCTAAGATACACATTATAAGGAGTCTCAGGTACATCACAAATACAAAACACAAATACATCACAAAGTTCTATGAAAAATAATAAAATACACAAACTACCAATCTTTATCTTCTGCAAAAGCTCCACCATCATCAGGTTCCTCGGGCTGGTATGGATTATACTCAGGGTAAGTAGGAAATACAACATCAGTGTCTCCCCTCAAGAATCTCATTTGTGCGTCATGATAAGATATCTCATATTCTCTCTACTGAACTTGATAATCATCATTAATTTTGTTCCTTACTTCTACTCCCTCTACTCTGGTGTTTAACCTTTTCAATTGATCCATAACATCATGCAGAGTAGGCTCCCTAGATGTAGATGGTCTATCTCGACAAGAAGGCTCATCAGCTCTCTTACTCCATTTCCATCCTACATGGGCTTCATAAGTTTTTAGATTTAATTTAGTAATAGGCTTCAGGGGGTGGACTACCTCATCATTATCTTCAATCATTACACCTGCCTAAATACATAAAGCATGAATCAGACTGGGGTATCCTAGTCCTCTTGTAGTCTCACCTTTCGATTTTGTCAAAATACTTTTATGAATAATAGCCCCAATATTTATATTCTTCATATTCTGAATACAGTAATTCAGAACAGCTCTATCAACAGTAACATCACTATGATGGTTGGTAGGTAACAATCTGGCAAAAATGAAATAATGTCAGGCTTTGATATAGGATTGAAAGTAGAAAGGGGAAAATTAACTTTCATTCTCTGCTTAATCTTTTATTCATCTTTTCCATCAGTAAAAAAGTTTATAATCTCATCCAATGCGTAATTCGTGATAAAAAATTTTTCATATTCACAATGGTATGGTGCTCTCAACTGATAAAATGCATTTATGCTGACAGGGGTGAATTCAACCATTTGGCCTCTAACTATAATTAATTCACTCTCAGAACAATACCAATTAGCATAAAATTCCCGAACAATACCCAAAATCGCATTTGTAGTGAAATAACAAAAAATCTCCCATTGACTATTAGATATCAGTTCTTTAAGCATGCCCCTAGAATTTTCAAAGACTCTTTCATGAATTCATTTCTTATTGCTAATAAACGTACTAAAATGTGAATAGGCTTTGAAATTCACAAATTTACTTTCATGATATTCAAATTTCCTCTCCCCTTGAGCTAATCTTGGAGCCATTTATCTAAAAATATCAGTTTGTTTCCAAATCAATTTTAAAATTACAATGTGATCGACTCCAACAAAAATTTAAATAGATAAGAACTCAAAATTCATGAATAATCTCCATCTCCAAAAACTTCAAAATTCCAAATCTTCCTAATGTATGAGATTTCTTCGGTCAAAATAAAAAATATTACGTTAAAGTGTAGCTCTTACCAAGAGAAGATGAAATCCTAATTTTTTTTGCCACGAAATCACTTCAAATCCAAATGCTAGTGAGCCCTAGGCGTGAAAATCATCCTTAGTTGGAGGTTGAAGACAAAGATTTGGGCAGAAATGGCGGGTCCCAGGGTTATATCATAAAAATTTTGGGCATTTTCACGTTCGAACACTATCCAGCGCTGGAAGCAACACCGTTCGACGCATTATTCTACTGAAATGGCCAAATTCTCTAACTTTTGATGTTGTCTGGTGCTGGTGGTAGCGCCGTTCGGCGCTAGTTCAAAATTGGGCTTCCAACTTTCTTTTGCAATTTCGATCATTTAAAGCTTGCTCGATGTCTAATTAGTCTAATTAAGCATTGAATAACATCCTAAAGCCTTGGCAAATGATATTTTTTAACACAAACAACACATAACATTACTTTCATATATAAAATCCATGAGTCATACACATACACACAACACTAAACATTACACATTTTCAAGCCATATAATCTTAAATTCAGCATCGCACACAACCACAACACAATAGCACTTAGAACTAAACAAACAAGCATGTCCAAAAACAACATTCAAACTAAAAAAGGTAAAGCAAAGCAAAGCAATCAGACATTCAAACACATAAATACACTAATCAAGTTTTCATTCTTCCTCTGAACTATCATCAATTCTTAGATCTCCCATTGATTGAGCATGGATAAATAAATTATAGAATGGACGAAAAGGAAATTCTTCAGTAGAATCCTTTTCAATCTAACCTTTCATTCTCTTCAATCACGTCAAACTTCCTTCAAGATATCCTGAATGATCATAGTGCTCTATCATTCTCCAATCTAGATGATCAAAGAAATCAGAAAGATTGTTGTACTTCCTTCTCTAATTTCTTCATTTTCATCAAGATGATCTGTGAACTCTCAGGAAAATAAGGAGGAATAGGTGTTAACCTTTGAGATGGTTGATCTTCAATAATGTTCATATCATTTATATCACCAATTACCTGGTTATTATATGTATCTGCTAGGTCTATAGGCTTCCAAGGTAGAAGTACTATTTCCCAGTTCTCATATGGTACTTGCGATTGACTGCAGAGGAGAAATATGGTGGAAGGATTTCCAAGCCCATATTTTGATCCATGAACGATCAATCCCAAAACAGACTTAACAATTATCGAACCAACATCAATAGGCATTCCCATTTGAATACAATAATTCAGAGTAGCACACTCCTTAGTTAATTTATTGATTTTTATTTTTGGGAGCAATTTTGTACGAATGAAGTAATGTAAGTGTTTCGACGTAGGATTTAATAGTGTGGTCGAGAAACTTACATACTTGCTATCTCTTATCTCCCATTCATCACTTTCATCTGTCAGATATCTGTATAAGTCATTCATGTTGTCCCTCGTCGGGGCAATGTTTGAATAGTGGCAAATTGGCACATATTCAATCATGTATAAATCATTAATCTTTACAGGATTAAATGTGAAAAACCTACCTCGCACATAAACTGATCCACGGTTGATTCCATGAAGATTTGCATAAAACTCCTTCACAAACGGAACAACTACAGCGGTAGTAGTACAACACAATACTTCCCAACATCTCTGAACAATAATTTCATCAATTCTAGTTATAGGAGATTCATACCTTGATTTTCAAAGCCTCGCTCTATAATCAATCCCATTTTCAAGATATTTTTGTTGAAAAGTCACTGCGCCTCGAAACTTACAAACTTTCTACGGTTCAACACTTAAAATTATTGAATTTCCATCAAGTTTAAATCCATTTGGACGAGAATTTGGGTCTTCCTCTTCATTTCTTCAGAATTTCCAGCATCTAGGGGCAGTTTTTGGATCTTATAATGGAGGATTTACTGCTAGAATCGCAAAAACTCAGATTTTAAAGATGAGAAACGATTTCCTAAACAGCGGCGCTGTCTGGCGCTAGTTCAAATTCGCTAAACTTCACTTCGTTTGAATTTTTTCCAAATTTTGATTCAATTCATTTATTAAATATTATTAATGATAATTAAGAAAGATTAAGACTTAATTAAGCAACAAAAAAACACAAATAACACATCAAAAAAAGTAAATACTTAATAACTGTGGGTTTCCTCCCACAAAGCGCTTGTTTTAACATCGTCAGCATGACATAACTTTTAGTTATTTAGGTTGATCCAACATTAAAACCTCTTTAAAATTAGGTATATTGCCTTCAAAATATGGTTTTAATCTTTGGCCATTAACTTTGAATATTTCTCTATATTTAAGGTCTTCGATAATCACAGCTCCAAACTGATACACTTTTACAACAATGAAAGGTCCTGTCCATCTAGATTTCAGTTTCCAGGAAATAATTTCAATCTTGTATTTTATAATAAAACATTTTGTCCTGGTTCAAATTCATTTTTGAGAATCTTCTTATCATGCCATAATTTTCTTCTCTCCTTGTATATTCTATCATTATCATATGATTCATTTCTGATTTCTTCCAATTCATTCAATTTCAACAATCTCTTCTCGCCAGCATCTTGTTGACCTCATTTTTGGTGAGGTCTTCTCTTCTTCTCTTTAGTACTTAGGATCTAGCCTTAGGCTTTTCCTTTGACTATCCTAGAGGATTAGAATTAGGACCCACCACTTAGAAATTCAAACCACTTCTTAACTCCCTGCAAACTCCACAAACTTGATTGTAGACCCCTAATCACCTAGAGGGTTGAAATTAAATGTGGAAGTTTAAAGGATGAGTTCCTATAGGATTCTTTGGCCTTAGGATCGCTCACAGGTGGCCTCGGTCGCAGTGAAGGGGCTGACTTACACACACACTACACCTATACACTACACTTTCACACACCTCTTAAAACCACACCCATACCCGATTTGACCTCCTGACTCATGCAGGTGATTCGCATGGATGGTCCTTAACCCCTAAGCCCTTGGCTAAGAGGGTTAGGAACAACATAGTGGGTGCCTCAAATGAGTCCCTTCATGGCTCATGTGGGCTTGATATGGCTTCATGGCTCAACCAAAATGATTTCATTCCACTTACATTCACCCAAGCTTCAATTTTCCAAATTTTCAATTTTTGACCCCGGGACCCTACACCCGCCTAGCTTACCCAAAACCTCGAAATTACCCAAATCTTCCAAAATTTCCAAATCACCCAAAATTCCCCAAAACCATTCCTAAACATTTCCTCACCAATCAAATTAATCATCCATAGCCAAAAATACCAAAAATTCCAAAAATACCTCCCAATACCCTCCAAATACCCAAAATACCCCTCTTAGCCAAAAAATCCAAAAATTCGAGAAAATTCCGAGAAAATTCCAGAAAATCCCAAATATTCCCGATTTCATTTTGTTCAACTACACCATGGCTAATTTTGTCAATTTACCCCACTTTCATCAAAATCCCCAATTTGACCCATTTTAACCCAAAGTGAACCCGATGTCGAACCAAACCTACCCAATTGACCCAGATTCCGGTCCAATTCAATTCTAAACTTCAATTCAACATCCCCAACACCAATCTAGACCAAATCCTAGTCCAATTTGATTGACATTTGAATCCAATTTCACTTTGGGCCTTAAAGCCCAATTTGAACCCATGACCCAAGTTAGCCCAAAAACCAGGACACTTCTTCACAGTGAGCCAATCCCCAAATTGATTGGTCCTACACCTTCACTGAACCAAGAGGAGAAGTTTCCCACTGAAAGCCCCATCTCCAGGCCACCCAGTTGCTCCAGCCTCCATGCTTTGTGATCGGCTGTGGTCACTTTCATAGCTAGACAATTCACCAGGCCAAGGGACTTCATCTGGAGCTTACTTGGACCCAATCGAAGGTGACACGACTCTCGGATCGAAGCTTCACTTCTCCGAGCAAAGGTATGGACTCCCTCTTCTTCCCGAGCTTCCGAGAGATTCTCATTTTAATTTGAGTCAATTTAAATGCATGTTTACCGTATGGATGTATTCGTCTCTTCAAGACGAATCCATAGAGCATAAGAACACGAAAATCCGTTGAGAATCGAGTGAGAAATTAGGGTTAGAAGGTTGACGGTCACGGGTGCACACCAGTCGTAGATGATGACCAGGAGCCGTTGGATCGCGCGTGTATCGAGCGGACGGTTCAGATTGCGCCGGATCAGAGAATGTTACGTGAACCGCGGGTCCCGGGACGGCTGACTCAGATGGCGGGGCCCAATCACAGCGCGACTCGTACCCCTTCGGTGCTGCCGATGTTTCGCTGGCGCCGCGTGGATAAGTAGATAAATAGGGTATTTAATGTATTTATTAAATATCAGAAACTTTGAAAATTCATAACTTTGTGTAGAAAAATCAGTAAAATAAAACAAAAATACCTTATTGCTCAGTGAACAGGGGAGAATAATGTAGAAAAGAAATCATTTAATTTCATCCAGTATTTTATTTTTAATGATTTATTTACCCTCTGCATTGTTTTAATTCTCCATGCATATAGGAAATTCACCATGGCATGAGACCATAGGGCTTTTGAAGCCTCTGAATTTGGGAACATTCCCTGAATTTTCCAAAGTTAGAAGCCATCCCTATGAGAAGTTATTGATTTTTCAAATTCATGTTACTTGTTTTGAGTATTTTAAATCCAATAATTAGCATGTTGTGAAATAAATTCTAGGAAAATTTGGTGATGTTTCTTATGACCGGAGGACCCTAGGAAAAATAGGTTTTGAATTAATTCACTTGGAATAACCCTAATTGGCTTAAACACCCTAAATAGGTTCTTAATTAATTAGAGCTAATCATACATCAAATTGACTTGAAATCAATTCTCCACTGACCTTTAGGATCAGAGGAATCCACCAAAAAAGTTTGAAGTCAATTGGGTTTGGTTAGCCCTATCAAATGGGTTGATTAAGCCATTTAGCCAATTTAAATTTTGAAAATTCATAACTTTCAAAATACTTTTCAAAAATTCACCAAATTGGTTTTGGAGCCTCTCTGATATTAGGGGAATTTAAGAAAATTAAAATATCAATTTTCTAAAAAAGTTGATTTTTTGCATTATTTTAATGTTTTAATAATTAAAAAATAATAAAAATCACAAAAATAATAAAATTCACCAAAATGTCACATTTTGAATTTTAATCACTTAGGAACAAATCCCATATTTTTCCTAGGTCTCTATGGTGAGTTATTAAATTTTAAAGCCCTAGGGTAATTTTAAAATAAAAAAAATGTATTTTCTAGTATTTCTATTAAAATAATTCTAATAAATCAAAGAAAAATCAGAAAATTATAAAAATTGATTCTCTGATTTCCTTGATATTAGAGAGATTTTTGAAAAATATAAAATTCATTTTTCAAACTTTATTTTATTTTTAAATTAATTAATACTCCAAAAATCAAAATAATTATAATAAAAATAATATAACTCAAAAAATCACCAAAATTGGTCCAAGTGGTCCTCTGGTCATTAGGAATGTCCCATAATTTTCTTAAGGACAGAAACTTTTCCTTGGTCATATTATTAAATTTTCCTTGGAAATCTCTATTTTCTACCAAAAATAATTGCATAAATAAATTAAATACAGAAAAATCACATTTTCTCCTCTAATGTCTTTATTGACATATGAGTGAAGTCACATAAAAATTTCAAGTTCATTTGAGCTCAATTTAATGAGTTATGAAATTATTAAGCTTGAAGGGCAAAATGGTAATTAAAATTTTAACCCTTAATTAAAACTTTAGGCTTAATAAAATGAAAAGGTAAAATATTTGATCTTAATCTGATTTGGATGATTGAAATTTAAATAATTAAAGGGTAGAAACCTACTAAACAATTTAAAAATAATTAAAATAAACCTTAATAAAACAATTAATTAAATTTGGAAGAATAATAAATTTGGAATTATTAAAATAGGGATGTTATTAGGAAGAAATCTGTTCTTTAATTTAAGAATCCCTAAATTAATCATCCCAATAATATTTAATTCCTAATTAAAATGATAATCCAAGTTTAAGATTTAAAATGCTAAAAGACCTAATCATTAAATTAAGTTAAGGTTAAATTATTTAAAGCAAACCCTTTTAAAATAAAATATTAAATTAAATTAAATTAAATTAAAACACATTAAATTAAATCAAATTAAATTAAATTAAATTAAATTAAATTAAATTAAATTAAACTAAATTAAATTAAAACTAAATCAAATTAAATTAAATCAAATTGAATTAAATTAAGCTAAAGCATATTATATTAAATTAACTTAAATTAAATTAAATTAAATTAAACCACATTAAATTAAATTAAATTAAGTTAAATTAAATTAAATTAAATTAAATATAACATCACCTAAGACATGAAGAATTCAAAAATAAACCTAAAACAACTTGAACACTATTCCAAACTTAAATCCATTAACTAAAATTAAATCATAAACCACTTGAACATCCATTTGCCCTCGAAAGTTCGTGATGTCATAACTCTTAAAAAGGAGTGTTAAAAGAAGCGTTACTTCACTTATAGGATATTCAAATGTCCTAGTTCACTGAGCAAGATAACAAAACTTAAACTCCCGGACGATTAATCCATTTGTATAATTAAATTCACTTGGACTTAGAATAATCCTAGAAATGTCGAAAAGATGTTTAAGATTCGTCTTAAGCACTTCCTCAATATGATAGGATATTTATAAGAACAATTGAACTTAGTTGTTCTTTGATGAAGAAAATCGTCCTCAAACTAAAATACAAGAACCTAGACGTCATAGGAAATGACTAGCTATAGGATTAGGAACTTGGTAGAAAATAATAACCCTTCCCTTAGCTTTACCTAGGAACTTACTTTAAATGCTTAAATATTCTAATTGTGTTTTAAGTGTAGCTTGGGATGACGGGAAGACCCTCTAGGTACGCTTTTATTTTATTGCAATTTACCTTGTTGCAATTTATTTAATCGCATTGCACTTACTTTTCTTGCATGATAAACAACTGTTGCATGAAAACCTACACCTTTAGGATAGACCCTAAAACTGAAACCAAAACTAAATTAAAAGTCATTACAAGATAAAACTCACCGCCACAACATTTCAAAATATAAGACAACTCAAAATTTAATCACAAACAGAACAACAAAACTACAACTACAATTAAATTAAAACGTCTTGTTGGATGATCGGGAATACCTCGGATGATGTAACCTACGTGTTGCTAACGGGATTTCCCACGGTCTAAATGAAAGTGTGGAACTCATTCAGTTGAGTTTAGCAAATTCATCTGGACTAAGTGAATCCGATAAAAATAACGATGCGGAAGGATGGAACCGTGGGATCTTAACCGGTGTTGTTATAATCAACTTTAAGATTTGTTTAATTAAAATATTAAAAACACCTGGATTTTAAGATCTTCTCTAAACCAGAACACTTCTCTCATCCCCGATTTATGATTTCTAAAACCAAACCTCTCGCAACAACAAGGAGCTCGGAGCATGGTGGGCAGCACGGCCATCGTCATCAGCAAAACTCGAGTCTACTTCAGCAAAACTTTCTTAGAATTAAATAACCAAACCATAGGACTTCGAGGTAGTTTGCCTAGTGCAACATAAATCCTCAACCTTTTTTAGGCATTTGCATTGCAAATTAAGCCCTAATCGGTCTTAGGACTCCGAGGTAGTCGTTTGGTACGACATAAACCCTCATATCTTCAAGTGCTATTTGTATGATTTTATCATACAAATATAAGTCCAAATTAACTAAAATTGGCAAGATTGAAATATAAGATAATATTAGGACTTTCCTAAATTCAAGCCGAAACAATAGGATAGTGTGGGAAGTTTCCAAGATTCTTCTTGGATCCTCGGCTTCTCCTACTTCTCTTCCTTTCGGACTCTCGAAAATAAATGTTCCAAATTTGAGCTAATCCCTTCGAAATTTCAAAATTCAATCCTTTGAAAACCTTAAACTTTGAAATTCTCGAGAGCAAAACTACCGATTATTATCGAGAGTTTTCTTAGGTGATTCCCGTCACTTAAGATGTAATTAACTATAGGGGCTTGCCCTTATAGGGAATTTTAAGAACCTGAGTAATATAAACCCCGCTTAATTCATTTATATTAAGCGGGGAATTTGTCGGCTTATAAAATTTGTTCGCGGACCAAACGGATGTCACAAATCTTCTAGTTTATTTAATCGAGCCCCATCATCAAGCAATGTGTCTATTCTTCGGGATAGATACATGGTTTGTGATACGGTGCTCGTTTATATAAACTATTCGGGATGTGAGATCAGCTTGATTTCATATCTTAAAATCTTCAAATTTAAAATTATTTTCAAAATCAAATATTACTTTTCAAATTATTTATTTAAATTAAAATTAAAATATGCCGACAATTTCTGGCGACTCCGCTGGGGATAATTCCTCTCTCCATTTTTTAATCAAATAGTTCTGCTTTCAAAAATCGGTAGTGTATCCATGTCCCTAGCAGATCAAACTACCCTTCTTTCCGTTGGAATACTATGTTCATTTCTACCTTGAATGAGTATAGCCAACATTCTCTCGGATCTAGGAGCCACTCGTTTAGACACCCCTAAACGAGAGAGGTTCCAAGATCCTTTTACCTCATTTCGAGGTGGGGTGGACCCACAATAGGTGTTAGTTTAGGAGTGATCCTTCGAGTCGAGAAGTCTTGCATAAGACTTTCTTTTCCTTTCTAATTCTGAATCAGATTCATTACCTTCTCTACACCTTTGAACATTCCGTTCTAAATAAACAAACCCTCTAATGAATGACTCTTTTAACAAATATACATGAACAAGAATGTGTTCGGACACTTTTCGTTTCCTTTCTTCTCGTCCCGATGAGAAGAAGCATAACTCGGGACTGATAATCGAATCTTCCTTACGAAATGGAAGCCCCAAAGCTGATTTTCTCCTTCACCAATGGATCGGACTTCACTGTTTACAAGGATGAACTGCCCGACAATGGGATCATCCGGTTTGGACAAGGGTTCGAAAACACAAATGTCAAGATCGCTGACGTTACCCTTTTCGCACTAATGGACAAAGTGCCAGAAACTGAGAAACCCATGATTGAGTTCAACCTTAAATCAACTCAAGAGTTTCCTCCCCGCAAAGGGTTCCAGCTGAGAGGAATACTACCGTCCATAGGAGGACCGTTATCTCTACCCCACCGGTCTAGTCGTCTCTCGCACCTACCCCGGCTCCCGCCAAACCGAAGGGGAAGGAAGTTCAAATTTGCAACGAGCATGTTACCGTGGAGGGTACAGATTTCCGTGCAAGACCTTCGTTTTCGAAATCGGGTCCAGCTTAAGGGTTCCACCCCTAACACGGACTCGCAGGAGAAACAGAGGCGGGAAGATTGCCGGGAAGGCCGAGCCGCCGAAGTCGCTTTCTTAGAAGAGATCCCCGAGTACACACCACTACCCGAATACATACCATTGTCCGAATATACACCCCTTTTGGAAGGAAGTAGATTCCATCCCTTTCCGCCGCAGTCGACGAGGAAAATGTCCGCAGGATTGCCTCTACATTACCTCGGCCCGCATACTATAGCGACAACGTAAAAGAAAAGGGCTAGGGTTACACCACTTGCTCGACTACTGATCGTGATTGAAAAGTTAGCAAAGAAAGAAAGATGCACTGTATCAGAAATTTTAAGAAGGAGAGGGCGGGTGCCGGCCAAATCCCGTCTTGGGCCGCGAGTAGAATCTGCTATCGCTGCAGAAGAGCCTAATAAGAAGATGCAGGCTAGTCCACCTATTGTTGTTTCAGGTTTACAGATCAGGGAGGATACCACCTTCCAACGATTCACCGACGGACCATCCGGTCCTAGGCCTTCTACTTGCTAGAAGGATGGTATGGCGTCCCACTACCGGCCAATTAAGACCGAAACAACGACCAGAAAAGGAAAGTCTCGTCAGGAGACTTGAGTCCGAAGAAAGTGCTACCGCAGTAAAGGGGACTCATGAGAAAGAAACCCGACAATTATCACATGACAACTGCAAGGATGTACAGAAAAGACCACTGGAAGATGCTATGGAAAAGCTAAGAACTGATATTCGGCGACTAGCAAGAGAGAGAGAAGAGAAATTCGGAGATGAAGTTGACTCGTCAGAGTTCATGGATGATGAATATGCAGAAATTAACATGGTTGAGACACGAGCTTCGTCGGCTTCACAAGGTGCTCCTGCAGCCGCAGAAAGAGAGGAGCCGGAAGTAATGAGGAGGCAGCTTCAAGAGAAAGATGATACGATCGCCCAAATGGTGAAAAGGATGGAAGAGATGGCTGTAGCCCTAACCACTCTCCGGAGTCGAGTTCAACCCCAAAGGGAAACACCCCGGAAGTTATTCACATTGTAGACGGAGGAAAGGAGATTACATCCGTCAACGGGGATGATCAATTAAAGAAGGATGCAACACAAAGCATGATTCCGGAAACGAATATCAAGAGCTTGGTGGAACAACGAGTGCGAGAAGCCTTGGCACAATCAAAGAGCGGGACATCCATTCGGATCGGTAGACCTTACCCCGAAGAATTCGACGCCGTCCAATATCCGAAAGGCTTTGTACCACCTCCGTTCAAGACCTTTGATGGAACCGGAAACCCTCGGCAGCATGTTGCACATTTTCGTGCCAGTTGTTGCAATGCCGGCGGAAGTGATGCTTTACTCTTCCGACAATTTGTCAGCAGCCTGTCAGGGATCGCCTTTGATTGGTATGCGGAATTACCGAACGGATCGGTAAAGACATTTTCAGAACTAGAGAACCTCTTCATCAAGCGATTTGCCGGAGCTCAGCACCACATCACTATAGGTGATTTAGTGGTAGAGAAGCAGAAGCCGAATGAAACTCTGGTAGACTACATACTTCGATGGAGGAATCTAAGTATGAAATGTGAGCCACAGTTACAAGAACAGCATGCAGTCGGCATTTTACTTAAGAGCATCCATGGCCCGATAGCACTTCTCCTCAAGGGATTTACTATTAAGACTTTCGAGAAATTGTTAAGTAAGGCCGGAAGCTTGCAAGAGGAGGCGAAGCAATTAAGTTTCACCGATAAAACAGACAAACAGAAGCCCGTGAAAACCTTTGAAAAGAAGTCCGGGATCGTCGCAGCGAGTCGATAAAGGCAAGCAACCGATACAAATATCGTCGAACGGCCGCAAGCAACCTCGACGGAATTACCAACAACCCCGACCCAGCTATCGGTCATCTCAACGGTATGAACAACCGCCTCGTCCACAACGTACGTTTAGGGAGTTCCTAAGCGAGGAGTATCCGTTCAAGAATGAGGCGATACCGAAAATGTTCCGCAGCTCGATGAAGACTCCAGATTTCCAACTCGCCGAGCCTAAAAGACCAGAAGAAGTCGACAAGAGAGGTGATCCCAACTTTTGCCCTTACCACCGGATGCTTGGGCACAAGATAGAAGATTGTATTACCTTCAAGAGTTGGCTCAACGACAATCTTCGGAAAGGGAATATAACGATCCCGAAAGAATACATGAAGGAACCCCAGAAAGGAGGTTCCGTCAATGTTATCTCGACGGATTTCATTGTTCCGATAGATCCTTATGCGACTGATGATGGATCGACTACCGCTTGGACAAAGTCTTCGAAGAAGATTTTAGATCACATCCAAACCGCTTCGGTGCAAGCTTCAATTCAGAGTTCGAAACCTGTCAAGTCGGCGCTATCACTTGCGATAGAAGAACCGCCTCAACAAGAGATGACTGAAGAAAAGAAGAAAATTGACGAAGAAGAGAAGACCGAGGCACCTAAGGCTAGACTAGGGGCTGCTTATCCTAGGATAGTTGTTTCCGATTCGGGGAGAAATCCCTCGAACCTCCGACTCCGTATGATTATTTGCTCACTCCGGTGGGATCTTATAATGATGAGGGTTATGGCGTTGGCTACGTTTTGACTATTTCTAACGATTACGTAACTAGCGACAATCAACCTAATCCAGACGTCGATTCCGATACAAATGACATTTCTCAAATCATACACAATCTCGACGATCATAATGATGAAGAAGACATCCACCAGGAAGGCTACGAGAGTTCAACAAGCAACGAATCTATTTACGAGTTTCGAGGAACTCCAATCACAATAGAGTTAGAGCCTTCAGACTCCGAAGCTAATCCCGAAAGAACCCGTCGTTCCGATTCGGGAGGAGACACCAACAAACTCAATGCTAAATTCGAAGAAATCACGAAGTCAACTTAAGAAGTGGAAGAGTGCTACCTCCGAGAATGGGTCCAAAGGACAAAGGAAAGCAGGTGGTTGTTCAGGAAGAACCAACCCCGGCAGAAGAAATACCCATTCGAGAAGAAAACAACGCACATGAAAACAAAGTGGATTACAACGTGCTAGCCCATCTTAGGAAACTACCAGCCAAACTGAGCATCTACGACGCTCTCATCTTATCAAAGGAGATGAGAGAAGCTCTGATCAAGGCCTTACTTGATCCAGAAATTTGCTTAGCTCAAATGGCTGGAGATTCCCTAGATGAGGTTTGCTCGTTAAAGGAACAGCGAGGTGTTACCTTCACGGACAATGACCTACTACTTGGGACAGCAGACCACAACCGACCGTTATACATTTCAGTTACAATTGGGAAGTTTACACTCTCCAGAGTATTGGTGGATCCAGGAGCATCAATCAATATAATGAATCTTCGAACGCTAGCATACTTGGAAATTGATGCTCGCGAGCTCGAAGCGGACAAAATGTTATTAAGAGGATTCAACCGTAGAAGGAGAAAGAGCCCTCGGATCAATAACACCGCTAATGAAGACCGGTGACTTAGCAAAGACAACCGCGAAATTTCACATAATTGATTCAGAAACGTCGTTCAACGCTCTACTGGGCCGACCATGGATACATGAAAACTGGATGGTACCATCATCTCTACATCAATGCATTAAATACTACGATGGAGGGGAACAGTGTATTAAAGGTGACTTACAACCGTTCTCCGTACATGAAATCGGAATCCATGAAGATGCGACTTATTATGCACCTCCGAAGAAAACAATCTTCTCCAGAGATACCATAACAAATGAAGCAAAGGAAATTTGGGACAACGAAGAACCCGAAATTCTAGTCCAACAGTCACTCACCACTCCCTTACGGCAAGATGGTGAAGGTCTCTCCACAACTAGCATCCGAGGTCGAGGCCGGGGACGAGGTCGTGGCAGAGACATTAGGAAGATTGGACAGAGGAAACCAGCCATCAATGTTGATTGGGAAGATAGTTCTGAAGAAGAAAAAGAAATCAAACAAGAAGCAGCGACAATAAGTCGGAAGAAGCCGCAATTCAGAATCCCTCTCGAAGATGAAAGAAACGAAGAATATAAATCGATGTACGAGAAGATTAACCACTATGTACATACTATGACCCTGACCCCGATCCATTCTAATAAGATCGAGGGTATGGAGGTCAAAGAGGTACGTAGCGGTGGTGCAAAGCCCATCAAATTCTACCGTGGTGCTCCTTCCTCCAAAACCGAAAATAATGTACAATTTGAAGATGCTACTTCATCGGAATTAATGGAATTGCCTTTTGAGTGGTACTCTCCCTGTGTTCAAAATTTAATTCAGCGTGGTTTCTTACCTCGACAATGGACAAAAGGTCGATCACAACATTTTGAAAAATTATGGAATAACTCCGGTCGTCCAACCCATGCAAAACATGGTCTCGGATTCGGCACAGTAGGATCAGTTGACGATACTGAATTTTGCATGGTTGTCACTTGCGAGTCTAATGAAAACTGCATGGAAACTACAGAAGAACTCGAAGATTTACAAATTGGAGATGCTCCACCAGAGTTCGAAGAAGAGATCAAATCTACAATAGATGAGTTAACGGAAATTAACTTAGGTACTAGCGAAGAACCTAGACCTACCTTTGTTAGCTCCTTACTCAATAAAGAAGACTCCGAAGAAATAATCAAGTTATTAATGGAATTTAAAGACTGTTTTGCTTGGAGCTACGATGAGATGCCAGGTTTAGCTCCAGAGGTCGCAGTCCATAAGCTAGGGGTGGATCCTGCTTCTGTTCCAGTCAGACAAGGTCCCGGAAGAATGCGTCTAGAAATCGAACAACAAGTCATAGCTGAAGTTAAAAAGCTAATAGACGCTAAATTTGTCCGTGAAGAACAATACCCGACTTGGCTAGCCAATGTGGTACCGATCGGGAAGAAGAATGGTCGGATCGGAATTTGTGTGGATTTCGGAGATTTAAACAAGGCATGTCCGAAAGATGAATTCCCTCTACCGATCCCGAAATTAATGATTGACATTGCTTCGACACATGAAATATTTTCGTTCATGGATGGATCTTCGGGATACAACCAGATAAAAATGGCTCCGTAAGATGAAAAACTTACGGCATTCGAACGCCGATCGGAGTATATTGCTACACGAGTAATGCCATTTGGATCGAAGAATGCAGGAGCAACCTACCGGAGAGCGATGACAAGAATTTTTGATGATCTCATCCACAATCAAGTCGAATGCTACGTGGATGATGTGGTCATCAAAAGCAAAGTAAAGGAAAACCACTCGTATGATTTGAGAATTGTTTTCGAACGATTAAGACAATTTAACCTTAAGATGAATCCCTTAAAATGCGCCTTCGGCGTCACCTCCGGGAAATTCTTAGGATTCGTTGTCCGACATCGTGGAATTGAAATCGACCCGGAAAAGATTGAAGCTATCTTAGAAATGCCGCCTCCCGTAACCTTAAAACAACTACGATCTTTTCAAGGGAAGCCGGCATATCTTCGACGCTTTATCTCAAACTTGTCGGGTAGGTGTCGACCTTTCTCGGCACTAGTTAAAAAGGACGCCAAATTTATTTGGGAAGAGAAATGCCGGAGGGCCTTCGAGGACATTAAGCAATATTTAATGACACCTCCTGTCTTAGCGACCCCGGTCTCGGTGTAGACCGCCGATACTTTATACCGCGGCTTTAGACGACTCTCTCGGAGCCCTGTTAGCCGGAGTCGATGATGAGGGTAAAGAAAATGCTCTTTACTACCTAAGCCGTCGTTTACTTCCGACGGAAATAAGGTATCCCGCAATTGAAAAGCATTGTTTGGCCCACGATCTTCGCCGCTCAAAGCTCGAGCACTACATGCTTTCTCATAAGGTCAACTCTGATCTCGAAATTTAATCCATTGCAATACTTGATGACCCGTCCAACGCTTTCCGGCGGACTTGCCGGATGGTCGATGATATTATCGCAATTCGATATAACTTTCGTGCCTCTTCGTGCCGTAAAGGGACAAGTCTTAGCGGACTTCCTCGCGAAGCACACCCTTTGCGGCAGAATCGCCTCTCAATGACGATTTGCCGGATGAACAAATAATGAGCTTAGAAGACCCCGATGATCGACGTTGGGAATTGTATTTCGACGGAGCATCTTCGACACACAAAGACGAAGAATCGCAAGTGATAAGTACCTGTGAAGGCGGGGATCGGACTAATCTTTATAACACCGGAGCGGGGGATGTTAAGATATTCCTACCATTTAACGAGCCGTGTACAAATAGCGAAGCGAATACGAAGCCCTCATAACGGGACCGGAATTAACTATTCAAATGGGTATAACGGACATCAACATCTACGGGGATTCGCGAGTTAATCATTCAACAGATCGTCGGACAATACGGAATTTTAAAACCAAGACTCGAGCAATACTTCCGAGTATGCCATACAGTTCGTTGGAACGATTCCGAATGTGACGATCTACAAAATTCCCGAGAAGAAAAAGCTTTAGCGAGATGCGTTAGCCCGCCTCGCAAAAGAATTTGCTCGCTTACAAGATGAATCGATAGAAGTGTCAATTCACGGACATCGGGTCCTATCACGGCTCGACATAGACACCATACACAAATCGAGAAAAGGAAAAAGGATCAATTGCGGCAGATGACGTGAAAACACGGAAGATTGGCGACGACCATTAATGGACTACACCGCAAACGAGAAAACTACCGGACGATAGGTCGTTAGCCCATCGAGATCAAGAAAAGAAGCGTCCTATGCATTAATAAACGATACGTTATACGGAAGGTCTTTTGATCAAATGTGGCTAAGGTGCCTAAGCGGGTCCGAGGCCCGTGAAATTGTTAAAGAGGTGCATTCGGGACTCGTGGCGCTCACCGGTCGGGTCCAAAGATGAAAATGAAAATTAAAAGACTAGGGTACTACCGGCCCTCGATGATGACCGATCGCATGAAAATCGCCGAGAGCGTCACCGGTGCCGAGTGCACGGAGTGGTTCTACACCAACCTCCAAATGTGCTACATCCGACAATTGCGTCGTGGCCATTTGAATGTTGGGGCACGGATATAGTGGGTCCGATAGAACCGCCATCTTTGAAAGGACATCGCTTCATTCTTGCAGTTCTGATTACTTTTCCAAGTGGGCGAGGCGGTTCCACTTAGAGAAGTAAAAGCACACCACGTGCTACAATTTTTCAAAAACCAAGTTGTCTACCGTTTCGGGGTGCCGCGCGGGATCATCTCGGATAATGGGTCGGCATTCGAAGCACGCAAATCAACAATTTTGTCGGGAGACACGGAATCGGCGGCGGTATTCAACAATTTACTACCCAAGAGCGAACGACCTGGCTGAGGCTTTTAATAAAACTCTCGTTCAAATTTTAAAGAAGACTTTAGACGACAATAAGAGAAATTGGCACGAGAAATTGTTAGAAACCTTATGGGCCTACCGGACAACCTTCGAACTCCTACTCGAAGCTACACCTTACGCTCCGGTGTATGGGTCCGAGGCAGTGTTACCTTTAGAGGTCCAGCTTCCTTCACTCAGAATTGCAGTTGCAAACAAAATCACGACAGAAGAGAATGCCAAATTACGATTAGAGGAATTGGAAAGCCTGGAAGGGAAAAGACTTGCAGCGCAGCAGAATTTAGAACTATACCAAGCTAAGATGGTTCAAGCCCATGACAGACTGGTCCGCCCGAGAACCTTCAAAGTTGGTGATTTAGTTCTCTTTCTCAAAAGACATATTCTTGCACACCGCAAGATAGGAGGAAAATTTGAACCCACTTTGGAGGGACCGTTTGTAGTTGAGGCAGTCTACTCAGGAGGCTCCTACCAGCTAGTGAACTGCCAAGGAGAACGACATATGCTTCCGATCAACGGACGATACTTGAAAAAGTATTACGCTACCTGATGTTTCTAAGGAATGAATTTTCCATCCCTAGAAGCATGGGTGAAGTAATTACTTATGACTGGGTCCGAACCCAAAATAATAAAAATGTGCTAAAATAAATAAAATCATGATAATAAAGTTTTCTTTGTTCTCTCTTCCAAATCAAAATCTCTTTCCTGATCTTATCCCACTTCATTCCTGTTAAATTGAAAAATACAAAAGTAATAATAAAAAACTGTCTTTAATAAACATTTTCTTAATGTTCTTGTTCTTAGTACAACCCACGATCCTTTTCCTTGTCTTTTCGCGGGGAAATGTCGAGCGGGCGGTTGGTCCTGAACTTTAGAAATGGCGTAAGCCTTGCACTCGACGAAAAGAGGGTGAAAGATGGAGCGATAATAAAGATTGACTCGGACTTCGCACCGACGGGCCTGCAATACGAGGAAAGTGACCGGGTCCCGGTTGACCGAGAGGAGCCGCCTAGTCGGACGATAATGAAAGTGGGTGGCCCAAGCCACCAATCCAACGAGTAAGAAAAGAAAAACGGACACCGAAGGAGACAAGAGAATCAAGTCCGTAGTCGCTACGGCGGAGGGCGAGCTTGTCGGCGCCGCGCCCACGAAATTCAGGGAAATACGAAGAGCTACTCTCACGGCAACTCAACGAAGAAATAAAAATCGCCGTATCCGCAAGATGTTAACTAAATTAGCAGCGGACCAGCGCGACGAGGCAGTTGCTATTGCCAGTACATACACTTCAAGGACACCAGTTCACCAGGAACCTGAAGAAAGGAGACCAGCTCCGAGGAAAATAAAAGAAACCAGGGAAATCTCGAGAAGAACAGAAGAAAGAAGGCTACTACGCCACCAGATGAAGCCACCGGTAATGCATGACCTTGTTGCAAAAGCAACCCCGGAGGATGTCCCGACGGACATCATCCCCGAGGAGCCGAGGTATGCAGGAGAACGTGAAGGGATTGAGCCATATATCCCACGAGTACGTCACCGGGCCTCGCCATTTGCAAATTATCCCGAATACGAGCTAGAAAGAATACGGAATGTCCGGAAGAAAACTTTTGAATACTTCGAGAGAATCGAGAGGCAGGAGGATCAATATACTAGAAGGCCTCGAGTTACATACGGACGTGTTCTCGAATACGAACAACAACAAATCGTGGATCGCATCCGGGATTTGAAAAAGATGGGCCGAGCGGGCCGCTTAAGAGAAAACACTTACTCGGAACCCCGGAGATGGATGCCGGGGAAAGGGAGAATTACAATACAATGTGGATGCTGCTACAACTTCGCAGAAGACAGGAAGGGAAACCCACCGGGGATACTCCGTCATGGCCAGGTGGATCCAATGCCATTAGTCATTAAAAGGATGGTAAAAAGAATGATAACATGGAGGGTACTGCTAGCAAATTGTATACCCAACAGTTGCATAATTAACATTTACAAGAAGGGTGACTGCATACCCCCGCACATAGATCACCACGACTTTGTCAGACCTTTTTGCACAGTTTCTTTTCTGAATGAGTGTAATAACATGTTCGGATCTGACCTCCGGATAGCAGGCCCAGGTGAGTTCCGAGGGCCAGTAAAGATACCATTGCCGGTAGGTTCCGTCATGATAATGAAGGACAACGGTGCAGATATCGCTAAACATTGCATACCGGGAGTACCAGTGAAGCGGATCTCAGTTACTTTCAGAAGGATGGACGACGGGAAAGCACCTTACCACTTCCGACGGACCCGGAGCTAGAGAGCCTCCGACCTTACGAGCTGTGAGTTACATGGAAAATATCACACCTCCAACGTACATCCCTACGGCATCCTTGCCAAGGATGGCTTGGAAGGTGATGTTATTGACCATGTACCCCACTATTCAGACATGGATGTTTGACAGATACCTTTTTGGATAGATCGACAAAGATCATACATAGTCCGTTTTGAGTCTATATGGATTGTATGAGATGTATTCCAGATCGAGTTGTATGATGTATCTTCGACATGATTGGAATGAAAGTGACCATGTCACAATTTTGGCCTTCACCTCTTTTGTGCAAATTGACTGGGAAACGCCATTAAAGTTAAACGAACTTCGAACAAAGAACAAAAATAATAAAAAGTAAATAATAAAATATATAATAATAAAAATAAAAGAACAAAAAGAGGAAAATAAAAATATAAATAATAAATGAGAATTATTTTTCCTTAAAAATCCAAACATAAAAATAACTTCAAAATCCACGTGAACGCCAAATAAAATTCACATGAACATTAAATACACAACTAAAAAAATTTTGGAAAGTTAAAGGACAAACAGAATGAAAATGAATCTCAAATCGGATCCCACTCTAAATTCATCTTTTCAAACATTTTCAAATCAACTCCAAATCGAAATTTATCTCAAGAAGCTGTGAATTTCTCTGTCGGGACAACTCTTCCTCACAAGAGACCCACACTTCAACTTCAGAACCCTAAACCTTTTTTCGTCACATCGAAATCATTTCGACCTTTGTGGCCTACCTTCCTTCCTGTATGGAGATCGACCAGGTCTATTGACACGGAACCATGAGCTTCCTCTGATTTGGTTCTGATGGCATGAGACTGGGTCCCTCTTCACACAAATAAACCTTCGAGATTGGAACCAGTTTCCAATTCTCATTAAACCTTTGAGATTGGAACCAGCTTTCCAATTCTCTTTAAACCTTCGAGATCGGAACCGGTCTCCATTTCTCTTTAGACCTTCGAGATTGGAACCAGTTTCCATTTCTCTTTAGACCTTTGAGATTGGAACCAGTTTCCATTTCTCTTTAGACCTTTGAGATTGGAACCTGTTTCCATTTCTCTTTAGACCTTCGAGATTGGAACCAGCTTCCAGTTCTCTTTAAACCTTCAAGACTAGAACCCGATTCCAGTTCTCTTTAAACTTTTGAGATCAGTACCTAAATTCTGATTCTCATCCCCTTCAATCAACACTTAAACTCCGATTCTCATTCCGCGACTGGGTTCCCCGATTCCGAGTTTTCTCCACAATCCGGGATTGGAACCTCGTTTCGAATCCAAACTTCGGATCCAAATTTCCTCAAATTGATTTTAAACCAAACTTCAATCTAAATGAAAACTCAAAATCTAAACTTACACATCAAAACTTAAACTAAAACAAAACGAAAATCTAAATCGAAATTCCCCCGGATCATGTGATTTGGGACTCACCTCCTTTTCCCTTCCCTGGCGAGAGTTCGGGAGTCTCCAGGTCTCGGAGATATACTCGACACTCCCCACCGGAAATTCTTCTACTTCGTCCTAAGTTTGTCACTTGGACATCTGTGTTGGTTTTGTTGATCTTTTCGGTCAACGCCAATACGCGCGGTGTGCTTGGTTAGCACACCACACCTATTGGGGGTCCATTTGTTGACCTCATTTTTGGTGAGGTCTTCTCTTCTTCTCTTTAGTACTTAGGATCTAGCCTTAGGCTTTTCCTTTGACTATCCTAGAGGATTAGAATTGGGACCCACCACTTAGAAATTCAAACCACTTCTTAACTCCCTGCAAACTCCACAAACTTGATTGTAGACCCCTAATCACCTAGAGGGTTGAAATTAAATGTGGAAGTTTAAAGGATGAGTTCCTATAAGATTCTTTGGCCTTAGGACTGCCCTGGGTGGCCTGGTCTGGTGAAGGGGGCTGACTTACACACACACTACACCTATACACTACACTTTCACACACCTCTTAAAACCACACCCATACCCAATTTGACCTCCTAACTCATGCGGGTGATTCACATGGATGGTCCTTAACCCCTAAGCCCTCAGGCAAGAGGGTTAGGAACAACATAGTGGGTGCCTCAAATGAGTCCCTTCATGGCTCATGTGGGCTTGATATGGCTTCATGGCTCAACCAAAATGATTTCATTCCACTTACATTCACCCAAGCTTCAATTTTCCAAATTTTCAATTTTTGACCCCAGGGACCACTACACCTGCTAGCTTTACCCAAAACCCTCGAAATTACCCAAATCTTCCAAAATTTCAAATCACCCAAAATTCCCCAAAACCATTCCTAAACATTTCCTCACCAATCAAATTAATCATCCATAGCCAAAAATACCAAAAATTCCAAAAATACCTCCCAATACCCTCCAAATACCCAAAATACCCCTCTTAGCCAAAAAATCCAAAAATTCAGAAAATTCCCAGAAAATTCCAGAAAATCCCAAATATTCCGAATTTCATTTTGTTCAACAACACCATGGACTAATTTTGTCAATTTACCCCACTTTCATCAAAATCACCAATATGACCCATTTTAACCCAAAGTGAACCCAATGTCAAACCAAACCTACCCAATTGACCCAAATTCTGGTCCAATTCAATTCTAAACTTCAATTCAACATCCCCAACACCAATCTAGACCAAATCCAAGTCCAATTTGATTGACATTTGAATCCAATTTCACTTTGGGCCTTAAAGCCCAATTTGAACCCATGACCCAAGTTAGCCCAAAAACCAGGACACTTCTTCACAGTGAGCCAATCCCCAAATTGATTGGTCCTACACCTTCACTGGACCAAGAGGATAAGTTTCCCACTGAAAGCCCCATCTCCAGGCCACCCGGCTTGCTCCAGCCTCCAAGCTTTGTGATCGGCCGTGGTCACTTTCATAGCTAGACAATTCACCGAGCCGAGGACTTCATCTGGAGCTTACTTGGACCCAATCGAAGGTGACACAACTCTCAGATCGAAGCTTCACTTCTCTGAGCAAAGGTATGGACTCCCTCTTCTTCCCGAGCTTCCAGAGATTCTCATTTTAATTTGAGTCAATTTAAATGCATGTTTATCAGTATGGATGTATTCGTCTCTTCAAGACGAATCCATAGAGCATAAGAACACGAAAATCCGTTGAGAATCGAGTGAGAAATTAGGGTTAGAAGGTTGACGGTCACGGGTGCACACCAGTCGTAGACGATGACCAGGAGCCGTTGGATCGCGCGTGTATCGAGCGGACGGTTCAGATTGCGCCGGATCAGAGAATGTTACGTAAACCGCGGGTCCCGGGACGGCTGACTCAGATGGCGGCGCCCAATCACAGCGTGACACGTACCCCTTCGGAGCTGCCGATGTTTCGCTGGCACCGCATGGATAAGTAGATAAATAGGGTATTTAATGTATTTATTAAATATCAGAAACTTTGAAAATTCATAACTTTGTGTAGAAAAATCAGAAAAATAAAACAAAAATACCCTCTTGCTCAGTGAACAGAGGAGAATAATGAAGAAAAGAAATCATTTAATTTCATCCAGTATTTTATTTTTAATGATTTATTTACCCTCTGCATTGTTTTAATTCTCCATGCATATAGGAAATTCACCATGGCATGAGACCATAGGGCTTTTGAAGCCTCTAAATTTGGGAACATTCCCTGAATTTTCCAAAGTCAGAAGCCATCCCTTATGAGAAGTTATTGATTTTTCAAATTCATGTTACTCTTTTGAGTATTTTAAATCCAATAATTAGCATGTTGTGAAATAAATTCTAGGAAAATTTGGTGATGTTTCTTATGACCAGAGGACCCTAGGAAAAATAGGTTTTCAATTAATTCACTTGGAATAACCCTAATTGGCTTAAACACCCTAAATAGGTTCTTAATTAATTAGAGCTAATCATACATCAAATTGACTTGAAATCAATTCTCCACTGACCTTTAGGATCAGAGGAATCCACCATAAAAGTTTGAAGTCAATTGGGTTTGGTTAGCCTCATCAAATGGGTTGATTAAGCCATTTAGCCAATTTAAACTTTGAAAATTCATAACTTTCAAAATACTTTTCAAAAATTCACCAAATTGGTTTTGGAGCCTCTCTGATATTAGGGGAATTTAAGAAAATTAAAATTTCAATTTTCTAAAAAAGTTGATTTTTTGCATTATTTTAATGTTTTAATAATTAAAAAATAATAAAAATCACAAAAATAATAAAATTCACCAAAATGTCACATTTTGAATTTTAATCACTTAGGAACAAATCCCATATTTTTCCTAGGTCTCTATGGTGAGTTATTAAATTTTAAAGCCCTAGGGTAATTTTAAAATAAAAAAAAATGTATTTTCTAGCATTTCTATTAAAATAATTCAAATAAATCAAAGAAAAATTAGAAAATTATAAAAATTGATTCTCTGATTTCCTTGATATTAGAGAGATTTTTTAAAAATATAAAATTCATTTTTCAAACTTTATTTTATTTTTAAATTAATTAATACTCCAAAACTCAAAATAATTATAATAAAAATAATATAACTCAAAAAATCACCAAAATTGGTACAAGTGGTCCTCTGGTCATTAGGAATGTCCCATAATTTTCTTAAGGACAGAAACTTTCCCTTGGTCATATTATTAAATTTTCCTTGGAAATCTCTATTTTCTACCAAAAATAATTACATAAATAAATTAAATACAGAAAAATCACATTTTCTTCTCTACTGTCTTTATTGACATATGAGTGAAGTCACATAAAAATTTCAAGTTCATTTGAGCTCAATTTAATGAGTTATGAAATTATTAAGCTTGAAGGGCAAAATGGTAATTAAAATTTTAACCCTTAATTAAAACTTTAGGCTTAATAAAATGAAAAGGTAAAATATTTGATCTTAATCCGATTTGGATGATTGAAATTTAAATAATTAAAGGGTAGAAACCTACTAAACAATTTAAACATAATTAAAATAAATCTTAATAAAACAATTAATTAAATTTGGAAGAATAATAAATTTGGAATTATTAAAATAGGGATGTTATTAGGAAGAAATCTGTTCTTTAATTTAAGAATCGCTAAATTAATCATCCCAATAATATTTAATTCCTAATTAAAATGATAATCCAAGTTTAAGATTTAAAATGCTAAAAGACCTAATCATTAAATTAAGTTAAGGTTAAATTATTTAAAGCAAACCCTTTTAAAATAAAATATTAAATTAAATTAAATTAAATTAAAACACATTAAATTAAATCAAATTAAATTAAATTAAATTAAATTAAATTAAATTAAATTAAATTAAATTAAAATTAAATTAAACTAAATTAAATTAAAACTAAATCAAATTAAATTAAATCAAATTGAATTAAATTAAGCTAAAGCATATTATATTAAATTAACTTAAATTAAATTAAATTAAATTAAACCACATTAAATTAAATTAAATTAAGTTAAATTAAATTAAATTAAATTAAGTATAACATCACCTAAGACATGAAGAATTCAAAAATAAACCTAAAACAACTTGAACACTATTTCAAACTTAAATCCATTAACTAAAATTAAATCATAAACCACTTGAACATCCATTTGCCCTCGAAAGTTCGTGATGTCATAACTCTTAAAAAGGAGTGTTAAAAGAAGCATTACTTCACTTATAGGATATTCAAATGTCCTAGTTCACTGAGCAAGATAACAAAACTTAAACTCCCGGACGATTAATCCATTTGTATAATTAAATTCACTTGGACTTAGAATAATCCTAGAAATGTTGAAAAGATGTTTAAGATTCGTCTTAAGCACTTCCTCAATATGATAGGATATTTATAAGAACAATTGAACTTAGTTGTTCTTTGATGAAGAAAATCGTCCTCAAACTAAAATACAAGAAGCTAGACGTCATAGGAAATAACTAGCTATAGGATTAGGAACTTGGTAGAAAACAATAACCCTTCCCTTAGCTTTACCTAGGAACTTACTTTAAATGCTTAAATATTCTAATTGTGTTTTAAGTGTAGCTTGGGATGACGGGAAGACAATCTAGGTACGCTTTTATTTTATTGCAATTTACCTTGTTGCAATTTATTTAATCGCATTGCACTTACTTTTCTTGCATGATAAACAACTGTTGCATGAAAACCTACACCTTTAGGATATACCCTAAAACTGAAACCAAAACTAAATTAAAAGTCATTACAAGATAAAACTCACCGCCACAACATTTCAAAATATAAGACAACTCAAAATTTAATCACAAACGAACAACAAAACTACAACTACAATTAAATTAAAACGTCTTGTCGGATGATCGGGAATACCTCGGATGATGTAACCTACGTGTTGCTACCGGGATTTCCCACGGTCTAAATGAAAGTGTGGAACTCATTCGGTTGAGTTTAGCAAATTCATCCGGACTAAGTGAATCCGATAAAAATAACGATGTCGGAAGGATGGAACCGTGGGATCTTAACCGGTGTTGTTATAATCAACTTTAAGATTTGTTTAATTAAAATATTAAAAACAACTGGATTTTAAGATCTTCTCTAAACCAGAACACTTCTCTCATCCCCTGATTTATGATTTCTAAAACCAAACCTCTGCAATAACAAGGAGCTCGGAGCATGGTGGGCGGCACGGCCATCGTCATCGACAAAACCCGAGTCTACTTCAGCAAAACTTTCTTAGAATTAAATAACGAACCATAGGACTTCGAGGTAGTTTGCCTAGTGCAACATAAATCCTCAACCTTTTTTAGGCATTTGCATTGCAAATTAAGCCCTAATCGGTCTTAGGACTCCGAGGTAGTCGTTTGGTACGACATAAACCCTCATATCTTCAAGGCTATTTGTATGATTTTATCATACAAATATAAGTCCAAATTAACTAAAATTGGCAAGATTGAAATATAAGATAATATTAGGACTTTCCTAAATTCAAGCCAAACAATAGGATAGTGTGGGAAGTTTCCAAGATTCTTCTTGGATCCTCAGCTTCTCCTACTTCTCTTCCTTTCGGACTCCTGAAAATAAATGTTCCAAATTTGAGCTAATCCCTTCTGAAATTTCAAAATTCAATCCTTTGAAAACCTTAAACTTTGAAATTCTTGAGAGCAAAACTACTGATTATTATCGAGAGTTTTCTTAGGTGATTCCCGTCACTTAAGATGTAATTAACTATAGAGGCTTGCCCTTATAGGGAATTTTAAGAACCCGGAGTAATATAAACCACCGCTTAATTCATTTATATTAAGCGAGGGAATTTGTCGGCTTATAAAATTTGTTCGCGGACCGAACGGATGTCACAAATCTTCTAGTTTATTTAATCGAGCCCCATCATCGAAGCAATGTGTCTATTCTTCGGGATAGATACATGGTTTGTGATACGGTGCTCGTTTATATAAACTATTCGGGATGTGAGATCGGTTTGATTTCATATCTTAAAATCTTCAAATTTAAAATTATTTTCAAAATCAAATATTACTTTTCAAATTATTTATTTAAACTAAAATTAAAATATGCCGACACATCTTTCAAATTAAAATTCAATTTCTTTATCACCCAATATGCTTTATATTCTAATTCAATTTGCAAGTGACAGGTTTTTCCAAAGATTAATCTGTAAGGGGACATTCCTATAGCAGTTTTATAAGCAGTTTTGTATGCCCATAAAGCAGTGTCTATTCTAGCAGACCAATTTAATTTCTCAAGATTAATGAGTTTCTCTAAAATTCATTTAATTTCACGATTAGATACCTCTACTAAGCCATTAGTTTGGGGATGATAAGTTGTAGAGATTCTATGCATAATATTATATTTTTCCACCAATCTCTAAATCAGATTATTCATAAAATGGGATCCTCCATCAGTGATGATTTCTCTAGGCATTCCATATCTTGTGAAAATAATTTTCATTAGAAACCTTGAAACACTTCTAGCATCACACTTAGGTAAAGCTATTGCCTCAATCCATTTTGATACATAATCCAAAGGGCATTCTTCTAAAAGCAAAAGTTCCATAAGGGCTAGTAAATGTAGTTTTCTTTTGATCCTCAGGAGCAAAAGATATTTGGTGATAACCGGTATATCCATCTAGAAAGTAATAGTACTTGTGTCCAGCATGTCTGTCTAGCATTTGATTTAAAAAGGTTCAAGGAAAGTGATGTTTTCTGGTGGCGACATTTAATTTTCTATAATCAATACATATTCGCCAACCAGTGACTTGCCTTGTCGGTATGATTTAATCTCAATCATTTACATTAATAGTCACTCCTCCTTTCTTGGGAACACAATGAATTGGGCTCACCCAAACACTATCAGAAATAGGATATAAAATTCCAGCATCTAACCACTTTAAAATCTCTTTTTAACCACTTTATTCATTATTTGGTTCAGTCTCCTTTGTGGATCAACTCTTGGTTTGTGCTGTTCACCCAATAAAATTCTGTGCATATAAATCAAAGGACTGATTACTTTAATATCAGTTATGGATCAACCAAAACCTTTTTTGTATCTTTTTAAGGTTTCCAATAATTTTGGTTCTTGATATTCATTTAAATACGAAGATACAATAACTGGTAAGGTAGCTGATTCTCCTAAAAACATGTACTTTAAATGATTAGGAAGAATTTTTAACTTATGTTAAAGGGTTTAATGTCAAACTTTTAACTCCATTTTTCATAGTATCCATTCTTTCAAAATTTTCTTGAACAAAGTCTAACTTTTCGTTCTTCATATCATCCAAATCATTTTCATTTTCACCTTCATTTTCATCCTCACATTCCAGATTTTCTTCAAATACTTCTTTAAAATAATCTTCAATCAAATAATCACAGACTTCCATTTGATAGTACTCATCACCTTTTTTAATTGAAGGTTACTTCATAGATTTCAGAATGTTGAAAGTTACCTCTTAGTCATTAACTCTCATAGTTAATATTCCTTTTTGGACATCAATCATAGCTCTCCCAGTAGCAAGGAATGGTCTTCCCAAAATAATTGGAATTTCTTGATCTTCCTCCATATGAAATACAATAAAGTCCACAAGAAAAATAAATTTATCCACCTTCACTAATACATCTTCCACAAATCCTTTAGAATAAGTGATAGAATGATCAGCCAGTTTAAGACTCACAGATGTACGTAAAATTTCTCCTATTCCTAATCTTTTAAAAGTTGATAAAGGCATAAGATTAATATTAGCTCCAAGATCACATAAAGCCCTTCCAAAAAATTTTCCACCTATAGCGCACGAGATAGTGAAACTACCTAGGTCTTTATGTTTTTCAGAAAGCTTTTTCTGGATAATTGCACTACACATACCGCTAAGTGCAACAGTCTCGTGGTCTTTAAACTTTCTCTTCCTTTTAAGTATATCCTTCATAAACTTTGCATAATTAGGCATCTTCTCTAATGCTTCAACAAAGGGAATATTAATTGTCAATTTCTTAAGAGTTTCCAAAAATTTTGCAAATCTGTTATCCCTGTTCTGTTTCTTTAGTCTTTAAAAAAAGGAGGAGGTGGTTTTTCAATAGTTATCTTCATTGGTTCTATCAGATATTTGTCTGGATATATCTTATTAGAGCCTTTCTCAATGTTCCTTCCTCTCTTTCAACTTCGACTTCTTTTTAAACTCCTGGTTCCAATTCTTTTCCACTCCTTAATTGAATAGCCTTAATTTGCTCTTTTTTTATCTTTCGGGTTGATCTCAACATTGTTAGGAAGATTCCCAGAAGGTCTATTATTAAGCGCAGTAATGATATGTCACAATTGATTTTCAATGTTCTTCATCAAAATGTTTTGAGCTTGAATTTAATTACCCATATTCAGAATCATTTCTTCAGTAGACCACTCCTTTTCCTTAAATTGTTGATTACTATTAAAACCAAGAGGATAATACGGTCTAAATTTGGTATTTCTTTGGTTGTTCAGATTTCCAACTGGATTCATAGGATTGTTTCTCCATTGCGAGTTAACGAAAGCATTGGTATTATTCCACTTGAAGTTCGGATGATTCCTCCAACTAGGATTTTAATAATTTGAATAAGGAGTATTGACTTTATTATGTATAGCATTCAAGGTTTCTTAAGACATTTGTGAGTCTATCATCTGTCCTGATGAATTTTCTTCTAACACTGGGGGTGTTGGAGAATATTTCATTCTCTATTAATCTATTTTCTTAGAAAGTGTAGCAATTTGAGAGACTATCATAGTTATCGCATCTTAATCATGAATACTAGCTATTCTCTTAGGATTTACCTGCTCAGAGGGCCATTGAAAATTATTAGTAGCCATCTCTTCAATTAATGAATATGCTTCATCAAAAGGTTTTGACGTTAATGATCCATCAGCAGCAGCATCGATAATCGATCTCAATGATCCTACTAATCCATTATAGAAGGTTTGAACTATTAAACTGTATGGTAAAGCATGGTGTGGACACTTCTTCAGAAGATCTTTAAGTCTTTCCAAAGCTTCATATATGGATTCTCCATTAGACTGACTAAAAGATGTGATATCATTTCTCAACTTAGCAGTTTTGGAAGGAGGAAAATATTTCGACAAAAACTTTTGTGAAAGCTCTCCCCAAGTTCAAATAGATCCATGTGCTAATGAATTTAACCACGCTTTAGCCTTATCCCTAAGTAAAAAAAGAAAAAAGTCTAAGTCTAATAGCATCATTCGACACTCCATCATATTTAAAAGTAGCACATAGTTCTAGAAAACTAACGAGATGTAAGTTAGGATCTTCATTAGGTGTTCCTCCAAATTGATTATTTTGTACCATTTGGATATTAGCAGGCTTAAGCTCAAATAAATTAGCAGCAACATCAGGATTTTGAAATGTTAAGTGAATTTCATCTGCTGTTGGATTAACATAATTCATAAAGGTCTTGGTATAGTTTCATTTTGATTGTTTAAATTGATCGCCATTTTGTGAGGATTTATAGATTATTTTTGTTGTTTTCGAACTTTTCTAATAGTACGCTCTAATTTAGAATTGTAAGGTACTAAACCTAGAGATCTGATACTACACATACAAATACAATACACACACACTAACAATAAACAGACACACACAACTATGACTTGCAATTCAAATATCTGATTTCCAATACTACAAAAATAAATTTTAACAGTTACTTTTTCTTTTACCTTGCCTCCGCGGAACGACGCCAAAAACTTGGTGCGAATTTTTTAATTTGCATGAATTAATGAACTCAGAGTTAGATTTATATATGGATTTAAATAATAATGAGTCACACAATTAATGTAAGTATATGTATCGCTCAAATAATACAGGGTTCTAGTAGAGTCCTGAAATATCGATCCCACAGGGAGGCTTTACTTTTATGACATAGCACAGAAATCTCTTATCAAATCACAACACAATTACAAGTGGTTTAATTCTTGAAGTAAAGACAAACCGGTTCAGTTACTATATCTACAAAAGCACGTTCTAAACTCTAGCAAGTTAAACAAACACAAGACTAAATTTATAACAAAGTTCAATTGCAAGAAAGAGTCTTCCTCATTTCCATTCATAATGTGATGATTATTGTGACATAGATCAGTGATACAAATGTATTGTGCCAAAAAGGATCATTCATATTCTTTACCCATATTTCAGCGTATAAAGAACATTGGCTCATCCTAAGTTTAGTCCCCAAATTCGTGGTTAGGCTGGGATGATACTAGTTCTCACTCCAGAGCTCCCACTTCCTTTCACCTGAAGGCTAACTCTCACTTCCATTTCTAAATATTAGGACCAAATTGAGGATTTCAACCAATCACTCTGAAATCTCCAATTCTACGCCTATCAAAGTATATTTCCTTCTTTAATTGCACTCAACCCCAATTAACTTCACCATTCATGGAATTTTAATGTGCCTTCGCTTTTGTTGTGGAACTCATAATCCTTTCGGAACGTATTTTTCCCAACAAGTTTTATCAATTCAATTAGCCAGATCAAAAAGTAAATGAAGTTCTAAGTTAAAAGGTCATCACAAATTCTCCATAATAAATCAGCACAACATTTCCATTTCACAGCATCAACCCATCACATGAAAACCAGAAAGACAAAGAAATCTATTCAAGACTCAGGAGGAAAAGATGAGAAAACATTGATTTCATATATAAAAATAACGTCATACAAATAGAGTAAATTAAAGACAACTTATCTCAAACTCTTCCCCAATCGAACCTCAAAGAATTCCATTGACTCTTCTTCTTTTTTCACAACAGCACAAAATTCTCTCTTTAGAATAGTAAGGAAAAAGAAATCTCTCACTTTCCCTCTCCTCTCACACTCCTTAGAAGAGAAAAATACAAACCTAACTTCCTACATAAATTGGAAAGAACTCACTCTCTAAACTCTAAACTCTTCTCTTCCTTTCTTCTCCCCTTTGAAATGTGGCTCCAAAAGTGTTTAAATTCGGCCAAAACTGAATTCCTAAGAGTTTCCTCAAGAAACCTTTCATCATCCAGCCACATATATTGAATCTAGTTCAAAATCAGAATAGGGCGCTGTCCGGTACTGCTGGGAGTGCCATTCGGTGCATTATTTTGCCAAAACATCATAACTCTCTGGAAACTGATGATGTCCGGCACTTGTGACAGTGCAGTTTGGCGCTAGTTTAATAAAATGCACTTTTGTCGTTTTTTGCTCCAAATTCACTCCTTTTCGCTTCCTTTTGCTCCAAATGCCTAAAATCATTGTACCTGCAAGAAATCATCAAAAATACCTTCCTTTAAAGTGCAATATCATCAAAAATAGGTATGAGATGAATAGTAAAAAGCTATCAAATTTTCAATGGATCAATAATCAGGCATCTTTTTTAATGATTCAAAATAAGGAATATTAATGGTTAATTTCATAAGAATTTCCTAAAACTTTGTAAATCTATTATCCCTATTCTGTTTCTTTAGTCATTAAGGAAATGAAGGAGCTGGTTTTTCAACAGTTATCTTCATTGGTTCTAGCAGATATTCGTCTGGATATATCTTATGAGAAACTTTATCAATGCTCACTTCCTGTCTTTCAACTTCGACATCTTTTTGAACTCTTAGATCCAATTCTTTTCCACTCCTTAAATGAATAGCCTTAATTTGTTCCTTGTTTTGATCTTTTGTGTTGATCTCAACATTACTAGGAAGATTTCTAGAAGGTCCATTTTTAAGTGCAGTAAAGATATGTCCCAATTGATTCTCAATGTTACTCATCGCAACATTTTGAGCTTGAATTTGATTATCCATATTCAAAATAATTTCTTTAATAGACAACTTCTATTTCTTAAATTATTGATTACTATTAAAACCATGAGGATAAGAAGGTCTATAATTAGTATTACCTTACTTGTTCGTATTTTCAATTGGATTCATAGGATTGTTTCCTCATTGCGGGTTAACAATAGCATTTGGTGTTTTTCCAGTTGAATTTTGGGTGATTTCTCCAACTAGGATTATAATAATTCGAATAAGGAATATTGACTTTGTTATTTATGACATTAAGGGTTTCATAAGGTATTTGAAGTCTATCATCTGTCCTGATGAATTTTCTTCTAACACTGGGTGTGTTTGAGAATAATTCATTTGATACTGATCTATTTTCTTAGAAAGTGCAGCAATTTGAGAGACTATCATAGTTATCGCATCTGAATCATGAATACTAGCTACTCTCTTAGAATTTACCCGCTCAGAAGGTCATTGAAAATTATTAGTAGTCATTTCTTCAATTAACGAATATGCTTCATCAAAAGTTTTAGACGTTAATGATCCACCAGCAGCAGCATCGATAATCAATCTCAAAGATCCCACTAATCCATTATAGAGGGTTTAAATTATTAAGCAGACTAGTAAAGCATGGTGTGGACACTTTCTCAGAAGATCTTTAAATCTTTCCCAAGCTTCATATATGTATTCTCCATCAAACTGAGTAAAAGATGTGGTATCATTCCTCAGCTTAGCAGTTTTGGAAGGAGGAAAATATTTTGATAGAAACTTTTATGAAAGCTCTCCCCAAGTTTTGATAGATCTAGGTGCTAACAAATTTAACCATGCCTTAGCCTTATCCCTTAATGAAAATGGAAAAAGTTTATGCCTAACAACATCGTTCCACACTCCATCGTATTTAAAGGTAGAACACAGTTCTAGAAAACTAGTGGGATGTAAGTTAGGATCTTTATTAGGTGTTCCTCCAATCTAATTAATCTGTACCATTTGGATAATAGCAGGTTTAAGCAAAAATGAATTAGCAGCCACATCAAGGTTTTGGATAGTTAAGTGAATTTCATCTGCGGTTGGACTAGCATAGTCCATTATTGGTCTTGGTATATTTTCATTTTGATTGTTTAAGTTGTTCGCCATTTTGTGAGGATTTCCAGATTTTTTTTGTTGTTTTCAAAATTATCTAATAGTACGCTCTAATTCAGAACGGTAAGGCACTAAACCTATAGATCTGATACCACGCATACAAACATAATAAGCACACAAACAAGAAATAAACAAAATTATGACTTGTAATTCAAATATAAGATTTCAAATACTACAAAATTAAATTTTAGCAGTTACCTTTCCTCCCCGGCAACAACGCCAAAAACTTGGTGCAACTTTTTTAATTTGCCAAAATTTATGAACTCGGATTTATATATATCTTGATTTAGCTTTATAATGAGTCACACAATTAAACACAAGTATACGTATGACTCGACTAATACAGGGCTCTAGTGGAGTCCTGGATATCGATCCCACAGGGAGGCTTTAATTTAATGGCGTAGCACAGAAATCACTTATTGAATCACAACACCATTGCAGTAAGTTCAATTCTTAAAATAAAGACAAACTGTTGTAGTTAATATTTCTACCAAAGTACGTTCTAAACTTATAGCAAGTTAAACTAGCACAAGACTAAATTTTTAACAAAGTTTAGTTGCAAGAAAGAGTCTTCCTCCTCTCCAATTATAATACGATAATTTTTTATGACATATACCAGTGATGCAAATGTATTGTGCCAAATAGGAGCATTCCTATTCTTTACCCTTTTCCAAGCGCATAAAGAAAATTTGTTAATCCTAGGTTTAGTCCCCAAATCTGTGGTTAGGATGAGAGGATACTGGCTCTCACACCAGAGCTACCACTTCCCTTCCCCTGAAGGCTAACTCTTTCTTTGGTTTCCAAACCTTAGGACCAAATTGAGGATTTCAGCCTGTCACTCTGAAAGCTCCAATTCTACACCGATCAAAGTATATTTCCTTATTAATTTACACTCTATCCTCATGAACTATGTCACTCATTCATGGACATTGAATGTGACCTTCACTTTCATAGTGGAAGTCATAATCTTTTTGAAACATATGTTTCCCAACTAGTCTTAACAATTCTATTGGCAAGATCAAAAAGTAAATGAAGTTCGAAGTGAAAAGGTCATCACAAATTCTCCATAATAAATCGGCACATCATTTTCATATCACAACATCAACAAATCACATGAAAAGGAGGAAGACAAAGAAATCTACTCAAGACTCATGAGGAAAAGATGACAAAACATGGATTTTATATATGAAAAACGTCATACAAACAGCATAAAGAAACGACAACTTATCTCAAATTATTTCTCAAGCGAATCTCAAGGAATTCCTTTGACTCATCTTCTTTCTTCATAACAACACACAATTCTCTCTTTAGATAAGTAAGGAAGAAGAAATCTCTCACTTTCCCTCTTCTCCTACACTCCTTAGAAGAGAAAACACAAAACCTAGATTTCCTAAACAAAATGAAAAGACACACTCTCTAAACTCTCTCTACACCCTAAGCTCTCCACCCCTCTCTCTAAATATGCTCCAAAGTAGTTTAAATTCAACCATAACTGATTTCTCAAGAGTTTCCTCAAGCAACCCTCCAACATTCAGCCAAATACATTGAATATAGCTTGAAATCGGGACAGGGCACGGTTCGAAGCAGGATAAGGCACGGTTTGGCGCATTATCCCGCCAATTGGTTGCAACTCTATAAAATAGCGTGGTGTGGCGCTAGTGATAGCATCGTTCGGCGGTAGTTCAATAAAATACACTTTTGGCCCATTTTTCTCCAAATTTGCTCCTTTTCGCTTGCTTTTGCTCCAAAGGCCTAAAATCATTATACCTGCATGAAATCTTGAAATTTTCCTTTCTTTAAAATGCAATATCATCAAAAAAATGTATGAAATGAATAGTAAAAAGCTATCAAATTTTTAGTGGATCAGCAGATAAATCTTAAGAGAGTAGCTAGTATTCATGATTCTGGCGTGATAACTATGATACTCTCTCAAATTGATGCACTTTCTAAGAAAATAGATCATTATGGAATGAATTATTCTCCAACACCCCTAGTGTTAGAAGAAAATTCATTAGAACAGATGATAGACTCTCAAACACCTTATGAAACCCGGAATGCCATAAATAACAAAGTCAATAATCCTTATTCAAATCATTATAATCCTAGTTGGAAGAATCACCCAAACTTCAACTAGAATAATACCAATGTTGTTGTTAACTCGCAATGGGTAAACATGTCTATGAATCCAGTTGGAAATCCGAACAACCAAGGAAAAACTAATTATAGATCTTCTTATCCTCCTAGTTTTAATAGCAACCATCAATTTAAGGAAAATAAATTTTTTACTAAAGAAATAATTCTGAATATGGATAATCAAATTCAAGCTCAAAATGTTGCGATGAAGAACATTGAGAATCAATTGATACATATTTTTACTACGCCTAATAATACACCTTCTGGAAATCTTCCTAGTAATGTTGAGGTTAACCCAAAAGATCAAAACAAGGAGCATAATAAGGCTATTCAATTAAGGAGCGGAATAGAATTGGAAATAAGAGCTCAAAAAAAAGTTAAAGTTAAAAGATAGGAAGTGAACATTGAGAAAGGTTCTAATAGGATATATCCAGACGAATATTCAATTGAACCAATGAAGATAACTATTAAAAAACCACGTCCTACTTTTCCTCAAAGACTAAAGAAACAAAAGAGGGATAATAGATTTGCAAAGTTTTTGGAAATTCTTAAGAAATTAATGATTAATATTCCCTTTGTTGAAGCAATAGAGCAGATGCCTGATTATACAATGTTTATGAAGGATATTCTTAAAAAGAAAAGAAAGTTCAAAGACCATCAGATTGTTGTACTTAGCGTTGAGTGTAGTACAATTATTTAGATGAAACTTCCTGAAAAACTTAAAGACCTTTGTAGTTTCTCTATCCCGTGTGCTATAGGTGAGAAATATTTCGACAGAGCTTTAAGTGATATGGGAGCCAGTATTAATCTTATGCCTTTATCAACTTTCAAAAGATTGGGAATAAGAGATATTTCACCAACATCATTGACTCTTCAGTTGGTTGATCGTTTTATCACTTATCCTAAAGGAGTTGTAGAAGATGTATTAGTGAAGGTGGATAAATTCATCTTTCCTATGGACTTTATTGTATTAGATATGGAGGAAGATAAAGAAATTCCAATTATTTTGGGAAGACCATTCCTTGCTACTAGGAGAGCTATGATCGGTGTTCAAAAAGGGGAATTAACTATGAGAATTAATGATCAAGAGGGAACTTTCAATATTCTGAGTCTATGAAATTTCCTTCAACTGAAAAAGATGATGAGTGCTTTTGAAAGGAAATCTACGATTGTTTGAGAGAAGATCATTTTAAAGAAGTAATTGAAAAAAATTGGAATATGAGGATGAAAATGAAAGCGGAAGTGAAGATTATTTGGTTGATATGAAGAATGAAAAGTTAGAATTTGTTCTGGAAAGATTTGAAAGATTGGATACTATGGAAAGTGGAGATAAAAGTTTAGTTCCATCTATCATTAAACCCCATGAATTTGAGCTGAAAATTTTCCCTAATCATTTTAAATTTATGTTTTTTGGAGAATAATCTACCTTACCAGTCATTGTATCTTTAGATTTAAATGAATATCAAGAACAATAATTACTGGACACCTTAAAAAGATACAAAAAGCCTTTTGGTTGGTCCATAGCAGATATTAAAGGAATCAGTCCATCGATCTGTATGCACAGAATTTTGTTGAATGAACAACATAAACCTGAGATTGATCCACAAAAGAGACTGAACCCAATAATGAAAGAAGTGGTTAAAAAAGAGATTTTAAAGTGGTTAGATGCTGGAGTTATATATCCTATTTCTGATAGTGTTTGGGTTAGCCCAATTCATTGTATTCTTATGAAAGATGAGTGACAGTTGAAATAAATGAATGAAATGAAATTATACAGACAAGACAAGTCACTAGTTGGCGAATATGTATTGATTATTGAAAATTAAATGCCACCACTAGAAAAGATCACTTCCCTTTACCTTTTTTAGACCAAATGCTAGACAAACTTGCTGGACACAATTATTATTACTTTCTGGATGGATATACCGGATATCACCAAATATTTATTACTCTTGAGGATCAAGAGTAAACTACATTTACTAGCCCTTATGCAACTTTTTCTTTTAGAAGAATGCCCTTTGGATTATGTAATGCGCCATGCTGAGATTCTCTTAACACTTATCAAAAGATGTATGATGTCCATATTTAGCAAATTAATAGATGATGGAATAGATGTGTTTATGAATGATTTCTCAGTATTTGGAGATTCATTTGATGCATGCTTATGCAACTTATAAAAAGTTTTAGAGGTATGTGAATGAACAAATTTAGTCCTAAAATGGGAAAAGTGTTAATTTATGGTTACAGAAGGAATTGTGCTTGGGCATAAAATATCTGAATATGACATGGAAGTAGATCCTGTAAACATTTAAATTATATAAAAATTACCACCTGCAACAATCATGAGAGAAGTAAGAAGCTTTTTGGGACATGTAGGATTCTACAGGCAATATATTAAAGACTTTTCAGAAGTTACTAATCCTCTATGCCAACTTTTGGAAAAAGATAGAAAGTTTGATTTTAATGATGAATGCTTAAAAGAATTCAATCTAATAAAGGAGAAATTAATCCCTGCCCTATAATAGTTTCACCTGACAGGGAGAAACCATTTGAATCAATGTACGATGCTAGTGATTATGCTATTGGAGTGGTTTTAGGGCAAAGGCACGAGAAAATGTTTAAAGTTATATACAACGCTATTATGACTCTTACTGATGCTCAAATTAATTACACCACTATAGAAAGAGAGTAATTAGTTATCTTTTATGCATTTGAAAATTTTAGATCTTACTTTATTGGAGCTAAATGTATAGTGCATCCCGATCATTCTGCTATTAAATATTTAATGCAAAAGAAGGATGCTAAACTAAGACTGATTCGATGGATACTCTTAATGCAAGGATTTGATTTTGAGATCATTAATAGAAAAGGGGTCGATAATCAAATAGCTGATCATTTATCAAGACTTGAACAACCTAATTTCACTATATTTGATAGGGAAATAATAGAAACTTTTGTTGATGAGAAACTATATAATATTTATGAAGGAAATATACCGTGGTATGCTGATATTGTAAACAACATCGTTAGTAATATTTTACATCTGGAATTAACAATGCAACAACGAAAAAAACTTATACATGATGCTAAATTTTTTTTTGGATGATCCTTATTTGTATAAGCAATGTAAAAATCTTATTATTAGGACTGAAAGAGTTATTCGAGAATGTAATGATTCTGAATTCGGAGGATTTTTCGGAATTGATAGAACTGCACGTAAGATTTTACAATCTGGATTTTATCGGCCTACTATTTTCAAAGAAGTTTATAGATTTATCAAAACTTGTGATCGATGTCAGAGAATAGGCAATATATCTTGAAGAAATGAAATGTCTCTTAATTTTACTTTGGATGTTGAAATTTTTTATGATTGGGGATTAGATTTTAGGGGACCATTTATACCTTCATATGGAAATATATATATACTAATTCCTATTGATTATGTATTAAAATGGAATGAGCCAATAGCTTTCCCTAAGTGTGATGCAAGAAGTGTTCAAGGTTGGATACACCGGCAGATTCAACACCAAATTCAGAAGAAATAATTGAAGTAAATTTAAGAAGTGGAAAAATTTTACCTCCGAGAATGGGTCCAAAGGATAAAGGAAAGCAGGAGGTTGCTCAGGAAGAGCCAACTCAGGCAGAGGAATTGTCATTCGGGAAGAAACCGAGGAACACGATAATAAACTGGACTACAACGTGCTAGCCCATCTTAGGAAGCTACCAGCCAAACTAAGCATATACGACACTCTGATCCTGTCAAAGGAGATGAGGGAAACTCTGATCAAGGCCTTACTTGATCCAGAGATTTGTTTAGCTCAAATGGCCAGTAATTCCTTAGTCGAGGTTTGCTCGTTAAAAGAACAACGAGGTGTTACCTTCACGGACAATGATCTACTACTGGGAACTGCAGATCACAATCGACCGTTGTACATTTCAGTCACTATTGGAAAGTTTACGCTCTCCAGAGTGTTGGTTGATCCAGAAGCATCAATCAACATAATGAATCTTCAGACGCTAGCATATTTGGAAATTGATGCTCGTAAGCTTGAAGCAGACAAGATGTTATTAAGAGGCTTCAATCAAAAAGGAGAAAGAGCTCTTGGATCGATAACACTACTAATGAAGACCGGTGATTTAGCAAAGACAATCGCAAAATTCCACATAATTGATTCTGAGACATCGTTCAACGCTCTACTGGGTCGACCATGGATCCATGAAAACCAGATGGTACCGTCATCTCTGCACCAGTGCATAAAGTATTACAAAGGAGGGGAACAGTGTATCAAAGGTGACTTGCAACCATTCTCCGTACACGAGATTAGAATTCATGAAGATGCGGCCTACTATGCGCCCCCCGAAGAAAACAATCTTTTCCAGAAATACCATACTAAATGAAGCAAAAGAAGTCTGAGACGATGAAGAACCTGAAGTTCTAGTTCAACAGTTACTCACCACTCCCTTACGGCGAGATGGTGAAGATTTCTCCAGAACTCGCACCAGAGGTCGAGGCCGGGGACGAGGACGTGGAAGAAATATTGGAACAGTTGGACAGAAGAAATCGGTCATCGACGTTGATTGGGAGAGCACTTCTGAAGAAGGAGAAGAAATCAAGAAAGAACCAGTGACAATAAGTCAAAAGAAACCCCAGTTCAAGATCTCTCTCGAAGATGAAAAGAATGAAGAATATAAATCAATGTCCGAAAAGATTACCCATCATGTTCATACTATGACCCTGACCCCAATCCATTCTAATAAGATCAAGGGTATGGTGGTCAAAGAAGTATATGGTGGTGGTACTAAGCCAATCAAGTTTTACCGTGGTGCTTCTTCTTCCAATACTGAAAAAGACGTACAATTTGAAGATGTTACTTCTTCCGAATTAATGGAATTATCTTTTGAGTGGTACTCTCCCTGTGTTCAAAACTTAATTCAACGTGGTGTCTTACCTCGACAATGGACAAAAGGCCGATCACAACACTTTGAAAAATTATGGAATAATGTCTGGTCGGCCTCCCAATTCAAAACATGGTCTCGCATTCGCCACGAGTATGATCAGTTGACGATACGGAATTTTGCTTGGTTGTCACTTGCGAACCTAATAAAGACTGCTTGGAAGCTTCAGAAGATCCCGAAGATCTACCAATCCGAGATGCCCCACCGGAATTCGAAGAAGAAATCATATCTAAAATAGACGAGTTAATGGAAGTTAACTTAGGTACTAGCGAAGAGCCTAGGCCAACCTTTGTTAGCTCCTTACTCAATAAAAAAGACTTTGAAGACATAATCAAGCTACTAATGGAATTCAAGGACTGTTTTGCTTGGAGTTACGACGAAATGCCAGGATTAGCTCCAGAAGTCGCAGTTCACAAGTTAGGAGTAGATCCTACTTCTGTTCCAGTCAGATAAGCTCCTAGAAGAATGCGTCTAGAAATTGAGCAACAAGTAATAACCGAAGTTAAGAAGCTAATAGACACTAAATTTGTCCGTGAAGAATAATACCCTACTTGGTTAGCCAACGTGGTACCAGTCAGAAAGAAGAATGGTCAGATCAGAATCTATGTGGATTTCAGAGATTTAAATAAAGCATCTCCAAAGGATGAATTTCCACTACCAATCCCAGAACTGATGATCGACATTGCTTCAACACATGAAATATTTTCATTCATGGATGGATCATCAGGATACAACCAGATAAAGATGGCACCAGAAGACAAAAAGCTCACGGCATTCAGAACGCCGATCAGAGTATATTGCTACACAGTAATGCCATTCGGGCTAAAGAACGCAGGAGCAACATACCAAAGAGCGATGACGAAGATCTTTGATGATCTCATTCACAATCAAGTTGAGTGCTACATGGATGATGTGGTCATCAAAAGCAAACTGAAAGAAGATCACCTGTATGATTTGAGAATTATTTTCGAACGACTAAGACAATACAACCTTAAGATGAATCCCTTAAAATGCGCCTTCGGCGTCACCTCCGAGAAATTCTTAGGATTTGTTGTCCGACATCGCGGGATTGAAATTGATCCGGAAAAGATTAAAGCTATCTTAGAAATGCCACCTCCTAAAACCTTGAAACAACTACGATCCTTTCAAGGAAAGTTGGCATATCTTCGACGCTTTATATCGAATTTGTCAGGAAGGTGTCAGCCTTTTTCTGCTTTGGTTAAGAAGGATGCCAAGTTTACTTGGGACTCCAAATGTTAACATGCCTTCGATGACATTAAACAATACTTAATGACACCTCCTGTCTTAGCAGCCCCAGTCTCAGGTAGACCGTTGATACTTTATACCGCGGCTTTAGACGACTCCCTTGGAGCCCTGCTAGCCCAGGTCAATGATGAGGGAAAAGAGAATGCTCTCTACTACTTAAGCCGTCGTCTAATCCCGACGGAAGTAAAGTATCCTCCTATCGAGAAGCACTGCTTGGCCCTGATCTTCGTCGCACAAAAGCTCAGGCATTACATGCTTTCTCATAGGGTCAACCTTATTTCGAGGGTTAATCCGTTGCAATACTTGATGATCCGACCGACGCTTTCTGGAAGACTTGTCAGGTGGTCAATGATAACTTTCATTCTTCTTCGCGCCGTAAAGGGACAAGTCCTAGTTGACTTCCTTACAGCACACCCTTTACCGGCAGATTCGCCTCTCGATGATGATTTGCCTGACGAGCAGATAATGAGCCTAGAAGACACTGATGATCGACGTTGGGAACTATACTTCGACGGTGCGTCCTCAGCACAGAAGAACAAAGAATTGCAAATGATAGTGCCCGGTAAGGCAGGAATCGGACTAATCTTTATAACACCGGAGCGGGGGATGTTAAGATACTCCTACCACTTAACAGAACCATGCACAAACAACGAGGCAGAATACGAAGCCCTCATAATAGGACTAGAACTAACCATTCAAATGGGAATAACGGACATCAACATCTACAGAGATTCTCAGTTGATCATTCAACAGGTCGCCGGACAATACAGAATTTTAAAGCCAAGACTCAAGCAGTACTTTCAGTATGCCCTGAAACTGTTGGAACAAATTTCAAACGTAACAATCTACAAGATCCCTAGAAAAGAAAATGCTCTTGCATATGCCCTAGCTCGCCTTGCAAAGGAATTTGCCTGCTTGCAAGATGAGTTAGTTGAAGTGTCAGTTCAAGGACGACAGGTCCTATCACAGCTCGACATGAATACGATACACAAATCAACAAAAAAAATAGAAGAAACAATTGCAACAATGGATGTAAAATGCGAAATTGGCAACGACCGCTAATAGACTACTCCGCGAACAGAAGCCTACCGGATGATAAGTCATTAGCTCATCAAATCAAGAAAAGAACTCGTCTTACGCATTAATAAACAATACATTATACGTAAGGTCTTTCGACCGGATGTGGCTAAGATGCCCGAGCGGGTCCGAGGCTCGTGAAATCATTAAAGAAGTACATTCGAGACATTGTGGCGCTCATCGATCGGGTCTCGAAAATGAAAATGAAGATTAAAAGACAAGGGTACTACCGGCCCTCAATGATGACCGACCGTATGAAAGTTGCCAAAAGTTGTCACCAGTGCCAAGTGCACGGAGTGGTTCTACATCAACCTCCAAATGTGCTACATCCGACAATTGCGTCGTGGCCATTTGAATGTTGGGGCACAGATATAGTGGTCCGATAGAACCGCCTTCTTGAAGAGGACATCACTTCATCCTTGTAGCTACGGCACTACTTTTCTAAATGGGCGAAGCGGTTCCACTCGTAGAAGTAAAGGCACACCACGTGTCATGGCTTTTCAAAAATCAAGTTGTCTACTTGTTTCGGAGTACCGCGCAGAATCATTTCAGATAATGGGTCCGCATTCAGAAGCACAAAAATCAACAATTTTGTCAGAAGACATGAAATTGATTGGCGATACTCAACAATCTCCTATCCAAGAGCAAACGGCTTGGCCGAGGCTTTTAATAAAACTCTCGTTCAAATTTTAAAGAAAACTTTGGACGACAACAAGAGAAATTGGCACGAGAAGTTGTTAGAAGCCTTATGGGCCTACAGGATGACTTTCAGGACTCCTACTCAGTCTACGCCTTACGCTTTAGTGTACGGGTCCGAGGCAGTTTTACCTTTGGAAGTCCAGCTTCCATCACTCAGAATCGCAGTTGCAAACAAGATTACTACAGAAGAAAATGCCGTACTACGACTGGAAGAACCGGAAAGCTTGGAAGGGAAAAGACTTGCAGCGCAGCAAAATTTGGAACTGTATCAAGCCAAGATGATCCAGGTCCATGATAAACTGGTCTGCCCAAGAAATTTCAAAGTCGGTGACTTAGTTCTTGTTCTGAGAAGACCTATTCTAGCACATCACAAGATAGGTGGTAAGTTCGAACCAACATGGGAAGGGCCGTTCATGGTCAAGACAGTCTACTCAGGAGTCCTACCAACTGGTGAATTGCAGTGGAGAGCGACCCATGCTTCCAATCAATGGACGGTATTTAAAGAAGTATTACGCAACCTGATGTTTCGAAGGGTGGCCTCTAATATAAAATCTTACCCCTAGAAACACGGGTGAAGTAATCACTTTGTGAATGGGTCTGAACCCAAAACAAAATAAAATGGATAATAAAAAAATCTCATCAACGAAAATATTAAAAAAAGAAAACATGGGAAATCGTAATAATAAAATGTCAATCTTTTCTTTTAAAATCCATTCATTCCTAATATTTTCTCATCACTTCCTACTTCCTTTAAATTTAAAAGAAGTGAATAAGAATTTTTAAATGTTTTTTCTTATTGTTCTTGTTCTTAGTACGACCCCCGATCCTTTCCTTGTTTTTTCGCAGGGAAATGTCGAACGGCGGTCGGTTCTAAACTTTAGAAATGGCGTGAGTCTAGCACTTGATGAAAAGAGGGTGAGGGATGGAGCAAGTGATAGAGATTGACTCGGACTTCACACCACTCGGCTTACAATACGAAGAAAATGATTGGATCCCAGTTGATCGAGAAGAACTTCACAGCTAGACAGTGATGAAAATGGCTGGCCCGAGCCACCAATCCAACAACAAGAAAAGAAAAGCAAACGCCGCGCATGAAATCGGAGAAGATAAGAAAGTTAAGTCCATGGTTGCCACAACAGAGGGTAGGCTTGTCAGCGCCACGCCCGCAGAAACTCAAGGGGTAAGAAGAGCTACTCTCACTGCTACCCAGCGAAGAAATAAGAATCGTCGCATTCACAAAATGTTGACCAAGTTAGCAGAAGATCAACATGAACAGATAGTGGATACTGTTAGTGCAAATGCTCCAAGGAGACCGGTTCGTCAGGAACCAGAAAGAAGAAAGTCAACTCCAAGAAGGTCGGAACAGATAAAAGAGATACCAAGAAAAGCAGAAATAGAGTCGATACCTCGATGCCGAGCATATGTACCGGATTCGAAGAGTCTTGTTGCGAAAGCAACCCCGAAGGATGTCCCTACAGAGACTATCCCCGAGGAGCTGAGACATGCAGAAGAACGTGCCGGGGTTGAGCCATACATCCAGTAGTACGTTACTAGACACCGAGGACTTCAGATAATCCCGGAATACGAGCTGGAGAAAATCCAGCTAGTCTAGAAAAAAACCTTTGAGTACTTTGAAAGAATTGGAAACAAGAGGGTCAACATCTTGGAAGGCCTCGAGCTGCATACAGATGTTTTCTCAGACTATGAGCAACAACAAATTGTGGACTGCATCTTAGAGCTTCAGAAGATGGGTCGAGCGTACCGTCTAAGGGAAAGACTTATTCAGAACCCCGGAGATGGATGCCAGGGAAAGGAAGAGTCACAATACAATGCGGATGTTGTTATAACTTCGCAGAGGACAGAAAAGGAAATCCACCAGGGATACTACACCGCAGTGAGGTGGATCCAATGCCGAGGATAATTAAAAGAATGGTGAAAAGAATGGTAACGTGGAGGGTACTGCCGACAGATCGCTTACCCAACGGTTGCATCATCAACATTTACCGTAAAGGCGACTGCATACCCCCACACATAGACCACCACGACTTTGTCAGACCTTTCTGCACAGTTTCATTCGTCAACCAATGCAATATCATGTTCGGATATGACATCCGGATAGCAGACCCGGGTAAGTTCCGAGGGCCGGTGGAGATACCACTTCCGGTAGGTTCCGTCATGATATTAAAAGGAAATGGAGCAGACGTCGCAAAACATTGTATACCAGGAGTGCCAGTGGAGCGGATCTCCGTTACTTTTAGAAGGATGGACGATAGAAAGGCGCCTTACAACTTCCAGCCAGATCCAGAATTGGAGAGTCTCCGGCCTTACGAGCTGTAAGTTACATGGGAAATAGCACACCTCCAATGCACATCCATGCGGCATTCTTGCCAAGGGTGGCTTGGAAGGTGATGTTATTACCCTTGTTTCTTACTATTCAGACATGGATTTTTGATAAACGCTTTTGGATGTATCAACAAGAAGTTTATACAATCCGTTTTAGATTTACATGGATTGTACGAGACATTAAATTTCTGAGGAAAGTGTCATCGTGACTAGATCAAGTTGTATGATGTACTTTCAGCAAGTTAGAATGAAAACGACTACGTCATATTTTGCCTTCACCTCTTTTTGTGCAAATTGACTGGGAAACTCCATTAGAGTTAAATGAACTTTGAACGAAGAACAGAAGAGAAAAGAAAATAAAAGAGAACATTTCCTAAAAATCTAAATAGTAAAATGAACTCCAAATTCACATGAACACTAAATGAACAACAAAAATAAAATCAGATCGCTAAAGGACAAATGAAATGAACCTAAATCTCAAATTGAATTCCAGCCTAAATCCATCTTTTCAAACCCTCCAATTCTTCTTCAAATCAAGATCTACTTCAGACCTCCTTTGAAGCCCTCTCTCGGGATGACTTCAGAACCATGAGAAATTTTCGATTTGGTTCTGATGGCATAGATTCATAGCCTTCGCCAGATAATCAAACTTTGATTGATTCTCGTGGGATGTGGAACACTTTCACATCTCATTTCAATCTCCCGCTAAATTCAAATCTCCACAGTACATTTCAATTCTACACTTCCGAGGCTGGTACCTAAATTTCAGTACTCATTTCGAGATCGATACCTAAATTTTGATTCTCTTTTCGAATTGATACCTAAATTTCAATTCTAATTTCCGAGACTGGTACCTACATTCCAGTTCTCATTTCGAGATCGATACCTACATTTCGATTCTCATCTGAATTGATACCTACATTTCAATTTAAAATTTTCGAGACTGGTACCTACATTCCAGCTTCTCATTTCGAGATCGATACCTACATTTCGATTCTCTTCGAATTGATACCTACATTTCGATTCAAAATTTCGAGACCGGTACCTACATTCCAGCTTCTCATTTCGAGATCGATACCTACATTTGGATTCTCATCTGAATTGATACCTATATTTCAATTCAAAATTTCCGAGACTGGTACCTACATTCCAGTTCTCATTTCGAGATCGATACTTACATTTCGATTCTCATCTGAATTGATACCTACATTTCAATTCAAAATTTCTGAGACTGGTACCTATATTCCAGATCTCATTTCAAGATTGATACCTACATTTCGATTCTCATCTGAATTGATACCTACATTTCAATTCAAAATTCCCGAGACTGGTACCAACATTCCAGTTCTCATTTCGAGATTGATACCTACATTTCGATTCTCATCCGAATTGATTCCTACATTTCAATTCAAAATTTCCGAGACCGGTACTCTACATTCCAGCTTCTCATTTCGAGATCAATACCTACATTTCAATTCTCATCCGAATTGATACCTACATTTCAATTCAAAATTTCGAGATCGGTACCTACATTCCAGCTTCTCATTTCAAGATCGATACCTACATTTCGATTCTCATCTGAATTGATACCTACATTTTAATTCAAAATTTCCGAGACTGGTACCTACATTCCAGTTCTCTTTCGAGATCAGTACCTAAATTCTAATTCTCATCCTTTTCAATCGACACTTAAACTCGGATGCTTACTCCAAGGCTGCTACCTAAAATCCAGTTTTCTTCGCAATCCCGAGTTTGAAACTCGGGTTTCAATTCTCATTTCAAATCCAAATTTCCTCAAACTGATTTTAAATCAAACTTCAATCTAAATTGGAACTCCAAATCAAAAATCTAAACTCACACATCAAAACATGAACATGAAATGAAACGAAATCTAAATCAAAATTCTCCAAATCTTGTGATTTGGAATTCACCTCCTTTTCCTTTCCCCAGCAAGAGTTCAGGAACCTCCAGTCTTGGAAATATACCTGATACTCCCGAGTGGAAATTCTTCTACTTGGTCCTAAGTTTGTCACTTGGACATCTGTGTTAGTTTTTTTTATCTCTTCGGTCAACGCCAATATGCGCGGTGTGCTTGGTTAGCACACCACACCTATTGGGGGTCCATTTGTTGACCTCATTTTTGATGAGGTCTTTTACTTCTCTCTTTAGTACTTAGCATCTAGCCTTAGGCTTTTCCTTTGACTAATCTTAGAGGACTAGAAATGGAACCCACCACTTAGAAATTCAAATACCTCTTAACTCCGTGCAAACCTCACAAGCTTGATTGTAGACCCCTAATCACCTAGAGGGTTGAAATTAAATGTGGAGGTTTAAAGGATGAGTTCCTTATAGGACTTTTTGGCCTTAGGAATACCCCGGTGGCTCGGCTCGGTGAGGGCTGACTTACACATATACTACACTCTCACACACACACTCCAAATCCTCAAACCCACACTCTCACCCAACTTGACATTTTGACTCATGTGAATAATTCATATAATGGTCCTTAACCCCTAAGCCCTTGGCTAAGATGGTTAGGAACAACATGTTGAATGCCTCAAATGAGTTCTTTCATGGCTCATGTGGACTTAATATGGCTTCATGGCTCAACCAAAATGATTCCATTTCACTCACACTTGCTCAATTTTCATTTTTCCAAAATTTCAATTTTTGACCCCTGGGGCCCTGGACCCACCAAACCTATTAAAAGCCCTTGGAACTACCCAAAACCACCAAAATTTCCAAATCACCCAAAATTTCCTAAAATTAATCTCAAACATTTCCCCCACCACTCAAATTGACCATCTCCAACCAAATATACCAAAAATTCCAAAAATACCCCCAATACCCTCCAAATTACCAAAATGCCCCTCTTGACCCAAAAATCCAAAAATTCAGAAAATTCCCAAAAACATCCAGAAAATCCCAAATATTCCCAATTTCACTTTGTTCAACTACACCATGGGCCAATTTTGTCAATTTAACCCACTTTTGTCAAAACCCCCAATTTGACCCATTTTAACCCAAATGAACCCAATGTCAAACCAAATCACCCCCAATTGACCCCAATTTTTGTCCAATTCAATTCTAAACTTCAATTCAATATCCTCAATATCAATCTAGACCAAATCCAAGTCCAATTTGATTGAAATTTGAATCTAACTTCACTTTTAAGCTTAAGGCCCAATTTTGGCCCATGACCCAAACTTAGCCCAAACCAACCCAATTCAACTCCAATTAACCCCAAACCTTTTCTAAACCTTCCCTAACATCCCCAAAAACAAAACACTAACATAATTTGACCAAAATTTGGACCCAAACCCTACTCAAATTCAACCCAAACCCAAAATCCCTTAAATGGGCCTACACCCAAACCTAACCCAAATAAGCCCAAATCCCAAAATCAAAACCCAACCAAAGTTGAAACCTCTTTGAAACACTCCCATAAACATTTCTTAATGATAATTTTACATCAATTTCAACATTAGCCCAACCATAGCCCAAGTTAGTCCATTTTGACCCATTTTGACCCTACCACCAAGGGGACCCAAATTAGACTCAATTCAATTCCAAACCACCTTAAATTTGTCTCAAATCACTCATGACACATCCTTAAACTAAACCCAACATTGATTTGGCATGGCCATTTGCAAAATTTTCATCTAAAAGTCCACTTCTAAAGGAAATTCAAAAGCCCATTCCTAACCAAACTCAAAAGCCCAAGCCCATCCTAAAGCTCACATTACAATCTCATCTCATCTTTACTTAATTAAAATCATTCCTAAGTCCTAAATAAGCAATCAAATCTTTGTAAACAAATCCATATGACAAACCATCCAAATTTTACACCAAAATACCAAAATTCCTTAAACCCATTTCCATGAAACCAAGCCAACTTTTCCCAAGCCAAATATGAGCCATGAAGCCATTCTTAAGCCACATGCAAGCCAATTGAGTTATTTACATGTGACCTTACCACATTGGGCAAAAGGAGGAGGTCCTTTAAGCACTTCCTAAAAGTCATTAACCTTACTCATGATTCCCCTTAACCCAAATTTAATCTAAATATTCTTGGATGGAGACTTCTCCACTTAAGACCAGCTGACCCAACTAATTCACCCGTACCCCAAAACCAGGTCATGGGGAGGTGAACCAAGCCCAAAATCATGGGTTGACCAATTTGAGCCCAAAATGAGCCCTTACCCTTTCCATTTCAAGCCATCCTCTTTACACATGGCAACCATCAATTGAACTCACAGGAATCAAGCTCGACCTCCCTCACCTCGAGGGTGACCCATGCTCGGCCGGCCGGCCACCACAACCACGGAAAACACCATGGCCGAGACCTTGGAAGGAGCCAAACATTGAAATTCTCTCTGCCGAGCCGCCTCATGCCCAGCGGCCATCGGAGCCGTTCTTCCCTCGCCCGCAGTAGTCGATCCCAGCCATTAACCCCCCCCCCCTGGGAGGCCCTCCAGCCAACTCTATTTAAACCCCCTCACCTCTCGGCCATGGGAGGAGTTGCACAAAAACCATACAGAAACTCTGCCAAAATTGTTCCAGATCATCCTCCACACTTAGAGCAATTGATCCCCAGTGACAATTTGCCCTAATTCCCACCAATAGAGCCCAATTTCTCAGCCCAAAATTCCACCCAAAACCAGGACATCTCCCAATTCTCCACCAAAATCAAATTAAACTCACCCACACCCGCACAAGACCAAGAGAAGGAGTTCCCCGATGAAAGCCCCTCTCCAGTGCCACTCATCCGCTCTCAGCTCTCCAAAGGTTGTGATTGGGTCTGGTGGAAATGAAGTCTAGGCAATTCCCCAGGACCAGAGACTTCATCTGGAGCTTACTTCGACTCAATCGAAGGTGACACAACTCTCAGATCGAAGCCACACTTCTCTGAGCAAAGGTATGAGCTCTCTCATCTTCCCAAGCTTCCATGAATTCTCCATTTCTATTGCCTTAATTTCATGCAACATAAACCGTATGGATGTGTTCTTCTCTTCAAGATGAATCCATAGAGTATAAGAACGTAGAAATTGGTTAAGAATCGAGAGAGATATCAAGCCTGGAAGATGGACGGTTCTCGGGCTAGGAGGCCTGGGGATGATGAACGGATGCCGTCCATTTGATACACGCGCGGTGGACTGGTCCAGATTGAGTCGTATGAGGAGACGAACGATACAACGGGCCACGTGGCATCCTAGGTCGGATGGTGGCGCCGAACCGTGCAGTAGCTAAGGCCGACGCGGCGCCGCGTGGATAAGTAGATAAATAGGGAATTTTCTTATTTATTAAATACCCGTAACTTCAAAAATGCATAACTTTGTGTAGAAAAATCCTAAAAACAAAATAAAAATACCCTCTTGCTCGCGTGAATGGAGGAGAATAATGTGGAAAAGAAATCAAGTCATTTCATCAAGTATTTTATTTTTAATGATTTATTTACTCTCTCGTGGTATTTTAATTCTCCATTTGCATAGACAATTCACCATGGCATGTGACCATAGGGCTTTTGAAGCCTCTGATCTAGGGAACATTCCCTGAATTTTCCAAGGTTAGAGGCCATCCCTATGAGAAGTTATTGATTTTCCAAGTTCATGTTACTATTTTGAGTATTTTAATTTCAATAATTAGCATGTTGAGAAATAAATTCTAGGAAACTTTGGTGATGATTCTTATGACCAGAGGAACCTAGGAAAAATAGGTTTTGAGTTAATTCACTTGGAACAACCCTAATTGGCCTAAATACCCAAAATTGAACTTTAATTAATTAGGGTTAACCACTTATTAAATTGACTTGAAAATAATTCTTCACTGATCTTTAGGATCAGAGGAATATCACATAAAAATTTGAAATCAATTGGAAATGTTTAAACCCACTAAATGGATTAATTAAGTCACATAACCAAAATTAAACTTTAAAAATTCATAACTCACAAAATACTTTTCAAAAATTCACAAAAATAGTTTTGAGGCATCTCTAACCTCAGGGGAATTTAAGAAATTTAAAATTGTAATTTTTAAAAAAATTGATTTTTGGCTTGTTTTAATATTTTTAATAATTAAAAAATAATAAAAATCACAAAAATATTAAAATTCATAAAAATGTCACATTTTAACTCCTAATCACTTAGGAACAAACCAAATATTTTTCCTAAGTCTCTAGGATAAGATATTGAATTTTAAAAGCCTAAAACAATTTTTGAATTAAAAAAATGTATTTTCCAACCTTTTCACTAAAATAGTTCTAATAAATCAAAAAAAAATCAGAAAAATATAAAATTTATTTCTCTGGACTCCTTGAGGCCAGAGAGATTTAAGAAAAATATAAAATCCATTTTTCAACTTTAATTTTATTTTAAAATTAATTAATACTCCAAAAGTTAAAATAATTCTAATAAATAAAATATAATTCAAAAAATCACTAGAATTGGTCCAAATGGTCCTCTAGTCATTAGGAACATCCCATAATTTTCTTAAGGACAGATACATTTTCTTGGTCATGTTATTGAATTTTCTTTAAAAACTCATATTTTCCATTAAAAATAATTACATAAATAAATTAAATACAGAAAAATCACATTTTTTCCTCTAATGTCTTAATTGACATGTGAGTGAGGTTACATAAAAATTTCAAGTTCATTTGAGCTTAATTTAGTGAGTTATAGAATTATTAAGCTTCGAAGGGTAAAAGGGTAATTAAGATTTCAACCCTTAATTAAAATTTTAGGATTAATCAAAAAGGGGAGGGTAAAATATTTGATTTTAAACTGATTTTGGATGATTGAAACTTAAATGATTGAGGGTAGAAACCTACTAACCATTTCAAATATAATTAAAATAAAACTTTAATTAATTAATTAATTGAAATTTTGGAAGAATAATAGAAATTGGAATTATTAAAGTAGGGATATTATTAAGAGGATATTTATTCTTTAATTTAAAAATCCCTAAATAAATCACTTCAATAATACTTAATTCTTACTTAAAAAAAATTAAAATAATAATCCAAATTAAAATTAAATTAAAAATTAAATTAAATTAAATTAAATTAAAATTAAATTAAATTAAATTAAAATTAAAATGAAATTAAAATTAAATTTAAATTAAATTAAATTAAATTAAATTAAAATCAAAATTAAATTAAAATTAAATTAAAATTAAATTAGATTGAATTAAAATTAAATTGAATTAAATTAAATTAAAATCATTTAACAACAAACCTAAATGAAATCATTAAGAGTTAAACCAAACACTTAAAGTAAACTTAAAACATGAATACTATTACAAACTTAAACTAATTTTTTATAATTAAGTCAAAATTAAAATTAAATCATTAAGTTTAAAATCATTAAAACACTTAATAAGTCGATTTGCCCTTTTAAAGCTCTTATTATTATTATAACTCTTAAATGAAGTATCAAGTGAAGTGTTACTTCACTTATAGGATATTCAAATGTCCTAGTTCACTGAGCAAGATACAATGTTTAACTAAACCCCTGGATGATTAATTCACCTGTGCAACTAAATTTACTTGGACTCGAAATAATCCCAGAAGTATTGAAAAGATGTTTAGGACTCGTCCTAAGCACTTCCTCAATATGATGGGATGTTTTAGAAGAATAATTGAATTTAATTGTTCTTTGATGAAGAAAATCATCCTTAAACCAAACCAACAACCTAGATGTTATAGGAGATGACTAGCTATAGGATTAGGAATTTGGTAGACAACTAAAACCCTCCCTTTAGCTTTACCTAGGTATCTGTTGAAATATTTAAATGTCTTAACATGTGTTTTAAGTGCAACTTGGGATGACAGGAAGACCCTCCAGGTACGCTTTTATTTTATTGCAATTTACTTTATTGCAATTTACTTACATGCACTGTACTTTACTTTTCTTGCATGATAAACAAGACTGTTGCATGAAAACCAAAACCTTTAGGATAGTCCCTAAACTGAAACCAAAACTAAATTAAAAGTCATTACAAGATAAATATCACCGCCACAACATTTCAAAATATAAAACAACTTAAAATTTAATCACAAACAGAACAACAAAACTATAACTTTAACTAAATTAAAACGTCTCGTTGAATGATCGGGAATACCTCGGATGATGTAACCCACGTGTTGCTAACGGGATTTCCCACGGTCCAAATGAAAGTGTGGAACTCATTCAGTTGAGTTTAGCAAATTCATTTGGACTAAGTGAATTCAATGAAAATAACGGTGCCTGGATGACGGAACCGTGGGATCTTAATCGGTTATGTTATAATCAACTTTAAGATTTGTTTTAATTAAAATATTAAAAACACTTGGATTTTAAGATTTCTAAACCAAAACACTTCTCTCACCTCCTGATTTATGACTTATAAAACCAAACCTCTACAACGACAAGGAGCTTGGAGCATAGTGGGCAGCATGGCCATCGTCATCAGCAAAACCTGAGTCTACTTCAGCAAAAATTTCCTTAGAATTAAATAACCAAGCCATAGGACTTCGAGGTAGTTTGCTTAGTGCAACATAAATCCTCAACTCTCCGTTAGGCTTTTACATAATCATGTTATGCAAATTAAGCCCTAACCAGTCTTAGGACTCTGAGGTAGTCGTTCGATACGACATAAACCCTCATATCTTCGATGCTATTTGTATGATCATGTCATACGAATATAAGTCCTAACTAATTAAAATTGGCAGGATTATAACATTAAATAAGATCCCAAATTGAAGCCAAACAATAGGATAGTTTGGGAAGTTGCCAAGATTCTTCTTGGATCCTCAACTTCTCCTACCTCTCTTCCATTGGACTCTTAAAATAAATTGTTCCGAATTTGAGCTAATCCCTATTGAAATCTCCAAAATTCAATCCTTTGAAAACCTTAAACTTTGAAATTCTTGAGAGCAAAACCACTGATCATTATCGAGAGTTTTCTTAAATGATTCCCGTCATTTAAGATGTAATTAACTATAGGGGCTTGCCCTTATAGGGAACTTTAAGAACCTGAGTAATATAAACCCTGCTTAATTCATTTATATTAAGCAGGGGAACTTGTCGGCTTATAAAGTTGGTTCGCAGACCAAATGGATGTCACAAATCTTCTAGTTTATTTAATCGAGCCCCATCGCCAAGCAGTGTGTCTATTCTTCGGGATAGATACACGGTTTGTGGTGCGGTGCTCGTTTATATAAACTATTTGGGATGTGAGATCGGTTTAATTTCATATCTTAAGATTTTCAAACTTAAAATTACTTTCAAAATCAAATACTACTTTTCAAATTATATATTTAAATTAAATTAAAAATTCGCCGACAACTTCTATAGGCGACCCCTTTTCAAAAATACAACACAAACCTAAAAATATGCCGACATAAACTGTTAATGAAAATCAATGACTTAGCAAAGACAACCGCAAAATTCCATATAATTGATTCTGAGACATCGTTCAACTCTCTACTGGGTCGGCCATGGATCCATGAAAACCGGATGGTACCATCGTCTCTGTACCAGTGCATAAAATATTACGAAGGAGGAGAACAATGTATTAAATGTGACTTGCAACCATTCTCCGTACACGAGATTGGAATTCATGAAGATGCAGCCTATTACGCACCTCCAAAGAAAAAAATCTTCTCCAGAAATGTCATACCAAATGAAGCAAAGAAGTGCAAGACGATGAAGAGCCTGAAATTCTAGTCCAATAGTTACTCACCACTCCCTTACGGTGAGATGGTGAAGGTTTCTCCAGAACTCGCACCGGAGGTCGAGGCCGGGGACGAGGTCTTGGAAGAGACGTTGGAACAGTTGAAAAAAGAAACAAGTCATCGACGTTGATTGGGAGAACAGTTCTGAAGAAGAAGAAATCAAGAAAGAAGCAGCGGCTATAAGTCAGAAGAAACCACAGTTCAAGATCTCTCTCGAAGATGAAAAGAATGAAGAATATAAATCAATGTACGAGAAGATTAACCATCATGTACATACGATGACCCTAACCCCGATCCATTCTAATAAGGTCGAGGGTATGGTGGTCGAGGAAGTGCATGGTGGCGGTACTAACTCGATCAAATTCTACCGTGGTGCTTCTTCTTCCAAAACTGAAAATGATGTACAATTTGAAGATGTTGTTTCATCTGAACTAATGGAACTGCCTTTTGAGTGGTACTCTCCCTGTGTTCAAAATTTAATTCAACGTGGTGTCTTACCTCGACGATGGACAAAAGGTCAATCACAACATTTTGAAAAATTATGGAATAATGCCAGTCGGCCTCCCAATTCAAAACATGTTCTTGGATTTGGCACAGTAGGATCACTCGACGATACGGGATTTTGCTTGGTTGTCACTTGCGAGCCTAATGAAGACCGGCTGAAGCTTCAGAAGATCTCGAAGATCTACCAATCAGAGACGCTCTGCTGGAATTCGAAGAAGAAATTAAATCTACAATAGACAAGTTAATGGAAGTTAACTTAGGTATTAGCGAAGAGCCCAGGCCGACCTTTGTTAGCTCCTTACTCAATAAAGAAGACTCTGAAAACATAATCAAGCTATTAATGGAGTTCAAAGACTATTTTGCTTGGAGTTACGATGAAATGCCAGGATTAGCTCCAGAGGTTGCAGCTCACAGGCTAGGAGTGGATTACACTACTCGTTCCGGCCGACAAGCTCTGAGAAGAATACGTCTAGAGATTGAACAACAAGTAATAGCTGAAGTTAAGAAGCTAATAGACGCTAAATTTATCCGTGAAGAGCAATACCCAACTTGGTTGGCCAATGTGGTACCGGTCAGAAAGAAGAATAGTCAGATCAGAATCTGCGTGGATTTCAGATATTTGAATAAAGCATGTCCAAAGGATGAATTCCCGCTACCAATTCCAGAATTGATGATCGACATCGCTTCAACACATGAAATCTTTTCTTTCATGGATGGATCTTCGGGATACAACCAGATAAAGATAGCACCGGAAGATGAAAAGCTCACAGCCTTCAGAACACTAATTGGAGTGTACTGCTACACAGTGATGCCATTTGGATTGAAGAATGCAGGAGCAACCTACCAAAGAGCAATGACAAGGATTTTTGATAATCTCGTTCACAACCAAGTCGAGTGTTACGTGGATGATGTGGTCATCAAGAGCAAATTAAAGGAACATCACTTGTATGATTTGAGAATTATTTTCGAGCGATTAAGACAATTTAACCTTAAGATGAGTCCCCTGAAATGCGCCTTCGGCGTCACCTCTGGGAAATTCTTAGGATTTGTCATCCGACATCGTGGAATTGAAATCGATCCGGAGAAGATTAAAGTTATCTTAGAAATGCCACCTCCTAAAACCTTGAAACAACTACGGTCCTTTCAAGGGAAATTGGCATATGTTCGACGCTTTATCTCGAATTTGTCAGGAAGGTGTCAGTCGTTTTCTGCTTTAGTTAAGAAGGATGCCAAGTTTACTTGGGACTCCAAATGTTAACATGCCTTCGATGACATCAAACAATACCTAATGACACCACCTGTCTTAGCGTACCCGGCCTCGGACGACCGCTGATACTTTATACCGCGGCTTTAAACGACTCTCTCGGAGCCCTGCTAGCCCAGGTCAATGACGAGGGAAAAGAAAACGCACTCTACTACTTAAGTCTTCGTTTATTTCTGACGGAAGTAAAGTATCCTCCTATTGAGAAGCACTGTTTGGCCCTGATCTTCGCCACACAGAAGCTCAGGCACTACATGCTTTCTCATAAGGTCAACCTTATTTCGAAGTTTAATCTGTTGCAATATTTGATGACCCGTCCAACACTTTCTGGCAGACTTGTTAGGTGGTCAATGATACTATTGCAATTTGATATAACTTTCATTCCAATTCGTGTCGTAAAGGGACAAGTCCTAGCAAACTTCCTCGCAGCACACCCTTTACCGGCAGAATCGCCTCTCAACGACGACTTGCCAGACAAGCAGATAATGAGCCTAGAAGACCCCAATGATCAATGTTGGGAACTGTACTTCTACGGAGCATCTTCAGCACAGAAAGATAAAGAATCACAAATGATAGTGCCTGGTAAGGCAGGAATCGAACTAATCTTTATAACACCGGAGCGGGGGATGTTAAGATATTCCTACCACTTAACAGAACCGTGTACAAACAACGAAGCAGAATATGAAGCCCTCATAACAGGATTGGAATTAACCCTTCAGATGGGGATAACAGATATCAACATCTACGGGGATTCTCAGTTGATCATTCAACAGGTCGCCAGATAATACAGACTTCTAAAACCTAGACTCAAATAGTACTTTCAGTGCGCCATGAAACTGTTGGAGCAAATTCCAAATGTAACAATCTACAAGATTCCCAGAAGAGAAAATGCTCTCTCAGATGCATTAGCCTGCCTTACAAAAGAATTTGCCTGCTTACAGGATGAGTCAGTTGAAATGTCAATTCAGGGACGGCAGGTTCTCTCACAGCTCGACATGGATACAATACACAAATCAGAAAAAGTAGAAGAAACAATTGCAGTAGTAACAGAAAATACAGAAGATTGGCGGCAGCCACTAATAGACTACTTGCAAACAGGAAACCTACCAGACGATAAGTCGATGGCCCATCAAATCAAGAAAAGAACTATGTCTTACGCATTAATAAACAACACGTTATATAGAAGGTCTTTTGATCTGATGTGGCTAACATGCCTGAGCGGGTCTGAGGCTCATGAAATTGTCAAAGAAGTACACTCAAGACTTTGTGGCGCTCATCAATCGGGTCCGAAGATGAAAATGAAGATTAAAAGACTAGGGTATTACTGGCCCTCGATGATAACCGACTGCATGAAGGTTGCCAAAAGTTGTCACCAGTGCCAAGTACATGGAGTGGTTCTACATCAACCTCCAAATGTGTTACATCCGACAATTGCGTCGTGGCCATTTGAAGGTTGGGGCACAGATATTGTGGGTCGGATAGAACCGCCTTCTTCAAGGGGACATCGCTTCATTCTTGCAGCTACATATTACTTTTCCAAGTGGGCAGAAGCTATACCACTCAGAGAAGTGAAAGCACATCACGTGCTACAGTTCTTCAAAAATCAAATCGTCTACCGTTTCAGGGTACCTCACAAAATCATTTCGGATAATGGGTTCGCGTTCAGAAGTACGAAGATCAATAATTTTGTCAGAGGACACGGATTGATTGGCTTATTCGACGATCTGTTACCCGAGAGCAAACGGCTTGGCCGAGGCTTTTAATAAAACTCTCGTCCAAATCCTAAAGAAAACTTTGGACGACAACAAAAGAAATTGGCACGACAATTTGTTAGAAGCCTTATGGGCCTACAGGATGACTTTGAGGACTTCTACCCAGTCTACACCTTACGCTCTAATGTACGGGTCCGAAGCCGTCTTACCCTTGGAAGTTCAGCTTCCGTCAATCAGAATTGCAGTTGCAGAAAAGATCACTACAGAAGAAAATGCCAAACTACGACTAGAAAAATTAGAAAGCTTGGAAGGAAAAAGGATTTCAGCACAGCAAAATTTGAAACTGTATCAAGCCAAGATGATCTAGGCCCACGATAAACTAGTCCGTCCAAGGACATTTAAAGTCGGTGGCTTGGTTCTAGTTCTCAGAAGACCTATTCTTGCACACCGCAAGATAAGAGGTAAATTTGAACCAACATGGGAAGGGCCATTTGTGATCGAGACAGTCTACTCATGAGGTTCCTACCAACTGGTGAATTGCCGTGGAGAATGACCTGTGCTTCCAATCAATGGATGATATTTGAAGAAGTATTACGCAACCTGATGTTTCGAAGGATGAACTTTAAAAATGAGGTCTCATTCCTAGAAGCACGGGTAGAGTAATCATTTGCGACTGGGTCTGAACCAGAAACATAAAAAAAAATGGATGATAAAAAAGAAAATCATTAACAAAAAAAAGTGTTAAAAAAAACGTGTGAAATTGTAATAATAAAATGTCAATCTTTCCTTTTAAATCAATTCATTCCTGATCTTTCCCTCATCTCTTCCTACTCTCTTTAAAATTTAAAAGAAGTAAATAAAATTTTTCATTAACAAATGTTTTTCTTATTGTTCTTGTTCTTAGTACAACCCTGATCCTTTCCTTATTTTTTTACAGGGAAATGTCGAACGGGCGGTTGGTTCTGAACTTTAGAAATGGCGTGAGTCTAGCACTTGATGAAAAGAGGGTGAGGGATGGAGCCGTGATCGAGATTGACTCTGACTTCACACCAGCCGAGCTACAATATGAAGAAAATGATTGGACCCCGATTGATCGGGAAGAGTTCCATAGCCAGACAGTGATGAAAGTGGGTGGCCCAAGTCAGTAATCTGCTAGCCAGAAGAGAGAAGAAAACGCCGCTCTTGCAACAAGAGAATATAAGAAAGTTAAGTCCGTTGTTGCTACAGCAGAGGGCAGGCTTGTCAATGCCATGCCCGCTGAAATCCAAGAGGTAAGGAGAGCTACTCTCAATGCCACCCAGCGGAGGAACAAGAATCGCCGCATTCGCATGATGTTAACCAAGTTAGCAGCAGATCAACATGAAGAGACAGTTGCTACTGTCCTTACAAATACTCCGAAGAAATTGGTTCGTCAGGAACCAGAAAGGAGGAGATCAACTCCAAGGAAAGCATAACAGATAAAGGAAATTCCAAGAAGAGCAGAAATAGAATCAGCGCCTCAACGCCAAGCAAATGCACCAGTTCTGAAGAGTCGTGTTGCGAAAGCAACCCCGGAGAATGTCCCGACAGAGACTATCCCCGAGGAGCCAAGACATACAGGAGAGTGTGCCGGGGTTGAACCATACATTCTCCAGTACGTTACTAGACCTCGCCGATTGCAGATAATTCCAGAATATGAGTTGGAAAGAATGCAGAATCTTGAAAAGAAAACTTTTGAATACTTTGAGAGAATTCGAGGCAGGAGGATCAATTTCTTAGAAGGCCTCGAGCTACATACAGATGTATTCTCAGATTACGAGCAGCAACAAGTTGTAGATTGCGTCGTTGAACTTCAGAAAATGGGCCGAGCCGGCCGCCTGAGGGAAAAGACCTATTCAGAACCCCGAAGATGGATGCCAGGAAAAGGAAGAATTACAATCCAATGCGGATGTTGCTACAACTTTGCGGTAGACAAAAAAGGAAATCCACCAGGAATACTCCGTCACAGTAAGGTGGATCCGATGTCGAATATTATTAAAAGAATGGTAAAGAGGATGATAACATGGAGGGTATTGTTTGCAGATTGCATACTCAACAGCTGCATCATTAACATCTACAAGGAGGGCGACTGCATACCTCCACACATAGACCATCATGACTTCGTCAGACCTTTCTGCACAGTGTCTTTTGTCAACCAATGTAACATCATGATCGGATCTGACCTCCGGATTGCAGACCCCGGTGAGTTCTGAGGGCCGGTGGAGACACCACTACCGGTAGGTTCCGTCCTGGTGTTGAAAGGAAATGGAGCGGACATCGCAAAACATTGCATTCCAGGAGTGCCTGTTGAACGAATCTCCATCTCTTTCAGGAGAATGGATCATAGAAAAATGCTTTTCCACTTTCAGCCTGATCCAGAGTTAGAGAGTCTTCGGCCCTACGAGCTGTGATTTACATGGGAAATATCACACCTCCAATGCACATCCATACGGCATTCCTGCCAAGGATGACTTGGAAGGTGATGTTATTGTCCATGTATCTCACTATTCGTACATGGATTTTGACGAATGCTTTTAAAAGAAACTTGAAGAATCTTACACAATCCGTGTTGGATTTATATGGATTGTATGAGATATTGAATTCTCAAGGAAAATATCATCATGTTTTGGAGCAATATGTATGATGTATTTTCGACGAGATCGGAATGAAAACGACCATGTCATGATTAGCCTTCACCTCTTTTTGTGCAAATTGACTGGGAAATGCCATTAAGTTAAATGAACTTCGAACAAAGAACAAAAGGAAAATAAAAATAAATGAGAACTCTTTTAAAAATCTGAATGTCAAAACGAACCCTAAATAAATGTGAACCATAAATTGAAAATCAAGCTAAAATCAAATCACAATAAGCGACTAAGATAAATTCCTGAATTTGAAATCCCCAGCCTTCGGCTACTCTCAAATATTTTTTTGACTCTCCATATTTCCTTTCCTCTTTTGAGAAGGTCGACTGAATCTACTGACACAGAACCACGAAAATTTTCGATTTGGTTATGATGACATGGATTCATATCCTTTGCCAAATAATCAAACTCTGATCGATCCTCGTGGGACGTGAAACACTTTCACTTCTCATTCCAAATCTTCCGCTAAACTCAAATCTCCACAGCAAATTTCAGCCCTTTAAACCTTCGAGACTGGAACCAGATTCCAGTTCTCTGTAAACCTTCGAGATCGGGACCGCATTCCAGCTTCTCTTTAAACCTTCGAGACGGGGACCGGATTCCAGTTCTCTTTAAACCTTCGAGATCGGAACTAGATTCCAGTTCTCTTTAAACCTTCGAGACCGGTTAAACCTTCGAGACCGGAACCGCATTCCGGTTCTCTTTAAACCTTCGAGATTGGAACCGCATTTCGGTTCTCTTTAAACCTTCGAGATCGGTACCAAATTCCGGTTCTCTCCTTTCGAGGTCGGTACCAAATTCGACTCTCTTCCCGAGATTGATACCAAATTTCAACTCTCTCCTTCCGAGGCTGGTACCAAATTCCAGATCTTATTTCGAGATCAATACCTAAATTCTGATTCTCATCCTGACTCATGTAGGTAATTCATATGGATGTACCTTAACCCCTAGGCCCTTGGCTAAGAGCGTTAGGAACAACATAGTGAATGCCTCAAATGAGTCCTCTCATGGCTCTTATGGGCTTGATATGGCTTCATGGCTCAACTAAAGTGATTCCATTCTACTCACACTTGATCAACCTTCATTTTTCCAAAATTTCAATTTTTGACCCCCGGGGCCCTAAACCCACCAAACCAACCAAATGCCCTTGAAATTGCCCAAAATTTGCAAAATCACCTAAATTATCCAAAGTTCCTCAAAACCAATCCTAAACATTTCCCACCATTCAAATTGATCATCCTTAGCCAAATATACCAAAATTTTCCAAATACGCCCCCAATACCCTCCAAATACCCAAAATTCCCTTTTAACCAAAAAATTCCAAAAATTCAAAAAATTCCCAAAAAAATTCGACAAAATCCCAAATATTCCCAATTTCATTTTGTTCAACTACACCATAAGCCAATTTTGTCAATTTAACCCACTTTTACCAAAACCCCCAATTTGACCCATTTTTAACCCAAATGGACCCAATGTTAAACCAAATCAACCCAATTGATCCCAATTTTGATCCAATTCAGTCTTAAAATTTAATTAAATATCCCCAATATCAATCTAGACCAAATCCAAGCCCAATTTGATGAACATCTGGATCCAATTTCAATTTGAAGCCTAAGGCCCAAATTTTGGCCCATGACCTAATCCTAGCCCAAAACAACCCAATTCAACCCCAATTGGCCCCAAATCTTTTCTAAAACCTTCCTAACATCCCCACAAACAAAACACTAACTTGATTTCCCCCAAATTTGGACCCAAACTCCACCCAAACTCCACCTAAACCTAACCCAAAACCAAAATCCCCTAAATTGGCCTAAACCCAAACCTAACCCAAATGGGCCCAAATCCCAAAATCAAAGCCCAACCAAAGTTGAAAACTCTTTGTAACACTCCCATAAACATTTTTCAACATTAATTTTACATCAAATCTAACATTAGCCCAACCTTAGCTCAAGTTAGCTCAATTTGACCCACTTTGGCCCCCTTACCAAAAAGTCCCAAATCAAACCCAATTCAACTCCAAATCACCTCAAATTTGTTTCAAATTTTTCATGAAACATCCCTAAACTAAACCCAACATTTGTTTGGCCCAATCCTTCACAAAATTTCCATCCACCAATTTGTTTTTAAACCTAAGGGCCCACTTTCTTAAACCATTCTAAAAGCCCATTTTCATCAAATCCAAAAGGCCCAAAGTCAATCCAAAGCCTACATGACACTTTCACCTCATTATCCTTTTGATTTAAATCACTCCCTAAGTTTCAAATTCATCATTAAAATTTTCTAAACTAAGCCATGTGCCAAATCACCCCCAAATATCTAAAATCCTTAAAACCCATTTCCATGAAATTGACTAAGCTTGGCCTCAAGCCAAATGGAGGCATGGAGCCATGCATAAGCCATATGTAAGCCATGAGGAGCCATAGAATTGTCATCACTCCCTAAATGGCAAACGGAGGAGATCCTTTAAGCACTCCCTAAAAGTCATTAGCCCTACCGATGATTCCCCTTAACCCAAAACTAATCCAAATAATCTTGATGGGGACTTCACCACTCTTCATAAGCTGACTCACCCGACCTCCTCGACCCCAAAATCGAGCTTTGGATGGTGCACCAAGCCCTAAGCCATAACTTGATCCATTTAAACCCAAAATGACCCTTCCCCCTTACCACTTAAATCAAACCTCTTTACACTTGGCATTGGCCAATCGAACCCACAAACTTCAAGCCCCGACCCTCCCGATCGAGATGGTGACTCGACCCCGGCCGGCCGACCACTGTGTCGCCGGAAAACAGCATGGCCGAGAGGTCTAAATGGATTTAAAAATTCAATTTGAACTAGCTGAGTTGTCCCATGCCCAATGGCCATTGCAGCTGTTCTTCTCTTCACCAGAGTAGTTGATCCAAGCCATCAATTGCTCCTGGGAAGCTCTGGCCATGGCTATTTAAACCAGCCACCCCCTCTCGGCCAAAAGGTTGGCTGAAATAAACCTTCATAGAACCCCTCCAAACTCCTCACAGAGCTTCCCCTAGCCAAGAGCAATCCATCCCCACTGTTCTCCTGCCCTAAATCCCATTGATTGAGCTCAATTTTGGAGCTCAATTCTCAGGCCAGAACAGGACATCTCTCAAACCTCCAACAAAATCAAATTAAACCCACCCACACCTACACAGGACCAAGAGAAGGAGTTCCCCAATGAAAGCCCCCTCTCTATGCCACCCAATTGCTCTAGCCTCCAAGGTCTGAAATCGGGTCTGGTCACTTTCATACTTAGACCTTTCACCAAGGCCAGAGGCTTCATCCCTAGGCTCTTCCAGCTCCAACGAACGTACCAAGCACATTCAGTTGAGGCCTCACCTCCTGAACCAAGGTATGGAGACATCTCTTTAACCCGAGCTTCCAGCGATTCTCCATTTCGTTTGCATTGATTTCATAGCATGTAAACCGTATGGATGTGTTCGTCTCTTCAAGACGAATTCATATAGTATAAGAACACAAAAATCCATTGAAAAATGAGGGAGATATTAGGGTTTGAGTGTAGACGGTCATGAGTGCACACCAGTCAGAGACGATGACCAACCGCCGTTGGATCGAGCGTGTATCAACTGGACGGCTCAGATTGCGTTGGACCAGAGAACGGTACGTGAACCGCGGGCCCCCGGAGCACTGAGTCAGATGGCGGTGTCGAATAGGGAGGCGACGCGTGGGCTTTCGGAGCTGCCGAGGATTAGTCGGCGCCGCGTGGATAAGTAGGAAAATATGGATTTTTTTTATTTAATTAAATGCCTAAAACTTAGAAAATCCATATCTTTGTGTAGAAAAATCACAAAAATAAAATAAAAATACCCTCTTGCTCAGTAAACAAAGGAAAATAATTTGGAAAAAGAAAGAATTGAGTTAATTTGATGAGCATTTTATATTTAATTAATTATTTACTCATTTCAGTATTTTAATTCTCCATTTGCATAGACAATTCACCATGGCATGAGATCATAGGGCTTTTGAAGCCTCTGATCTTGGGAACATTCCCTGAATTTTTCAAGGTCAGAGGCTATCTCTATAGCAAGTTATGTATTTTTCAAGTTTATGCCACTGTTTTTGGTATTTTAATTCCATTAATTAGCATATTGCTTAGAAAATTCTAGAAAAATTTGGGGAAGTTTCTTAGGACCAGAGGAACCTAGGATAATTATGTTTTGAATTAATTCATTAAGAATAACCCTAATTGGCCTAATTACTCAAAACTGAATTTTAATTAATTAGGGTTAACCACACATCAAAAGAACTTGAAAATAATTCTCCACTGATCTTTAGGATCAGAGGGACCTCACATAAAAATTTGGAATCAATTGGAAATGTTTAACCACACTAAATGGATTCATTAAGTCACGTGAGTAAAATTAAACTTTGAAAATTCATAAACCCAAAAAAAAACATTTTAAAAATTCACCAAATTGGTTTTGGGACTTTTCTGGTAATAGAGGAGTCTTAAAAAATTAAAATTGGAATTTTCTAAAAATCTTCATTTTTCACCATATTTTAATATTTTAATAATTAGAAAATCATAAAAATCACAAAAATATTAAAATTCATAAAAATGTCATATTTCACCTCCTAATCACTTAGGAACAAACCAAATATTTTTCCTAAGCCTCAAAGTAATGATATTGAATTTTAAAGCCCTAAAACAATTTTTGAATTAAAAAATGAATTGTTCAACATTTTCACTAAATTAATTCTAATAAATCAAAGTAAAATCAGAAAATTATAAAACTTATTTCTCTGGACTCCTTGAGGTTAGAGAGATTTAATAAAAATATAAAATTCATTTTTCAACTTTAATTTTATTGTATAATTAATTAATACACCAAAATTAAAATAATTATAATAAATAAAATAAATTTCAAAAAATCACCAAAATTGGTCCAAGTGGTCCTCTGGTCAGTAGAAACGTCCCATAATTTTCCTAAGGATAGAAACCTTACCTTGGTCATGTTGTTGAATTTCCATTGAAAATCCCTATTTTTCACAAAAAATAATTATATAAATTAAATTAAATTCAGAAAAATCACATTTTCTCCTCTAATGTCTTAATTGACATATGAGTGAAGTGACATAAAAATTTTAAGCTCATTTGAGCTCAATTTGATAAGTTATGAAATAATTAAGCTTAAAAGGGCATATTAATAATTAAGAATTTTAACCCCTAATTAAAACTTTAGGTTTAATCAAAATGGGGGGTAAAATATATGATCTTAATTCTTTCTTAGATGATTGAAACTTTGGAAAATAAAAGGGTAGGAACTCATTGATCACTTTTAACAAACCAAAAAAAAAATGAAACCTTAATTAATTAAATAATTTGAATTTTGGAAGAATAATTAATATTTTGGATTATTAAAATGGGGATATAATTTAGAGAGACTATAATCACATAAACTAAAATCCCCAACTGAATCACTTTAATTATATTTTACTCTTAATTAAACTTAAGATGATAATTGAAATTAATAAATTAATAATAAAGAAAGGTAACCCTTAATTAAATTAAAACATAAAACATTAAATAACTTGATAATTAAATTGAAATAAATTTAAAACATTAAAAAAATTATTAATTTCAAAAATCACTTGAAAGCAAATTTAAAACAAACTTGAAACATCAAAATCAATTTTAAAAAAAAAAGATAATTCATTATTAAAAAATCAAACCAATTAAAAGTTAATCTAGAATATTGCAATTAAATTAAAATTAAATTATTAAAGTCTAAATTAAATAATTTAAACTCCTCTTTAAATTCAAATAGTTTAAAACACAAAAGAATAAAATAACTTGAACACTATTCCAAACTTAAATTCATTAAAATTTTATAACTAAATTAAATCACCTTAAAACATTAATTCTAATTTTGAATCGTTAAAACTCTTAATGAATTGATTTGCCCCTAAAGACTTTTATCATTATAACTCTTAAATGGAGCATCAAGTGAGGTATCACTTCATTCACGGGATAATCAAATGTCCTAAGTTTACTGAGCAAGAGTTAAAACTTAACTAAAAATTTCTGGATGATTGATTCATCTCTACAATGAAAATTCATTTAGACTCGAAATAATCTCAGAAGTATTGAAAAGATGTTTAGGACTGGTCCTAAGCACTTTCTCAATACAATGAGGTGTTTTAAGAAGAATAATTGAACTTAATTGTTCTTTGATGAAGAAAATCATCAAAAAAATATAAAGAACCTAGACGTCATAGGAATTGACTAGCTATAGGATTAGGACTTTAGTAGACAACCAAAACCTTCCCTTAGCTTTACCTAGGTATTTGTAATAAACATTTAAATGCTCTTAACATGTGCTTTAAGTGTAGCTTGGAATGACGGGAAGACCCTCCAGGTACGCTTTTATTTTATTGCAAGTTACTTACATGCACTGCGCTTTACTTTTCTTGCATGATAAACAAGATTGTTGCATGAAAACTGAAACCTTTAGGATAGCCACAAAACTGAAACCAAAACTAAATTAAAAGTCACAAATTCACCGCCACAACAATTCAAAATATAAAACAACTAAAAATTTAATCACAAATAGAACATAAAACTACAACTACAACTAAATTAAAATGTCTTGTTGGATGATCGGGAATACCTCGGATGATGTAACCTACGTGTTGCTAACGGGATTTCTCACGGTCTAAATGAAAGTGTGGAACTCATTCAGTTGAGTTTAGCAAATTCATCTGGACTAAGTGAATCCGGTAAAAATAACGGTGCCGGAATGATGGAACCATGGGATCTTAACTGGTGTTGTTATAATCAACTTTAAGATTCCCCTAATAAAACATTAAAGACATTTGACCTTTAAGATTCTTCTAAACCAGAACACTTCTTTCATCTCCTAATTTTCACCTTCTAAAACCAAACCTCTGCAACAACAAGGAGCTTGGAGCACGGTGGGCAGCACGACCATCTTCTTCAGCAAAACTCGGGTCTACTTCAGCCAAACCTTTCTTAGTTTTAAATAACCAAGCCATAGGATTTCGAGGTAGTTTGCTTAGTGCAACATAAATCCTCAACTTTTTGTTAGGCATTGGCATAATTAGGTTATGCAAATTATATCCTAACCGGTCTTAGGATTCCGAGGTAGTCGTTTGGTACGACATAAACCCTCACATCTTCGAGGTTATTTGTATGATCATATCATGCAAATATAAGTCCTAATTAATTAAAATTGACAGGATTACAACACTAAATAAATACTCTTAAATTGAAGCCAAACAATAGGATAGTTTGGAAAGTTGCCAAGATTCTTCTTGGATCCTCATCTTCTCTTACTTCTCTTCATTTGGACTCCTGAAATAAATTGTTCCAAATTTGATCTATTCCCTATTGAAATTCCAAAATTCAATCCTTTGAAAACCTTAAACTTTGAAATTCTTGAGAGCAAAACCACTAATCATTATCGAGAGTTTTCTTAAATGATTCCCGTCATTTAAGATGTAATTAACTATAGGAGCTTGCCCTTATAGGGAACTTTAAGAACCCAGGTAATATAAACCCTACTTAATTCCTTTATATTAATCAAGGGAATTTGTCAGCTTATAAAATTGGTTCGCAGACCAAACGGATGTCACAAATCTTCTAGTTTATTTAATCGAGCCCCATCGTCAAGCAATGTGTCCATTCCTCGGGATAGATACACGGTTTGTGATGCGGTGCTCGTTTATATAAACTATTTTGCGATGTGAGATCAATTTGATTTCAAATCCTAAAATTTTTAAACTTAAAAATTATTTTCAAAACCAAATTCTACTTTCAAGTTATATATAATTATAAATTAAACACACAACCTAAAAAAATACGTCGACAGGCTTCTAGAATCTCATTTTTCACATTTTTTGTAACTCCGGCACCTAAGAGCTAACTAGGCGGGGCTTAGCCGCCAGTGCTCAATTTAGCACAGGTCTACCAAATGTCTAAATTTTCATTCTGACTCCTCTAAGTCATCAAATAAGATCAAATAAACTCTATTTAGTTTAAAAACTCCAAATTACTACCACTAAAAACATAAAAACAAAGCAAACAAAGCACATAAAACAAACATAAAGCAAAGCACACCGATAATTATGGGGTTGCCTCCAACAAAGCGCTTGGTTTAATGTCTTCAGCCTGACAAACCCATAACACTTTCTGAGTGACCCAACATCAAATTCTTATCAGACTTAGATTGCTCAACTGAAAACTAATCAGTACAAACCACCTTCTCTTATTGAACTAGCCATGGGGGAGTGCACCAAGCCCCAAAAGGATAGGTTGACCCAAATCGAAGCCAAAATGGCCTCTTCCCCATTCCTTTGATTCAACACCTTTACACATGGTAATGCCCGATTATTTATAAATGCAAACCCGGCCTCCACGATGACAACGGTGACGATACTGACGGCCGGCTCTACCTTGGCCAGCGGGAAACCACCGGACGAGAGCTCGCATGTGAGCCCAGGCTTGGAATTCTCTTTCTTGGTACCCATCTGATAGCACACCCATGTTACATTCTTCTCTGCAGAGCGAGTGATCCCAACCCTGGCACCACACGGGGCTCCTGCGCCCTCTCTATTTAAACACCGCCCTTCTAGGCCATGAGGGTGCTAAAAAACAAACCTTAAGGAAACTCGCAAGTGTTCCGGACTACTCCCCGCGCATAGAGAACTTGATCCCCCGCTGAAATCCCTGCCATTTCTCTCTGTGGCCTGATTTCGAGTTGGAAATCAGCCAAACCGAGGACACTTCTCCGAGTGAGCCAATCCCCAAATTGATTGGTCCTACACCTTCACCAGACCCCGAGGAGAAGTTTCCCATGAAGCCCCATCCCCGAGGCCACCCCGGTTGTTCCCGGCCTCGAGCTTTGTGATCGTCTGTGGTGCTTTCCTTAGCTAATTCACCGGGCGGACTTCATCTGGAGCTTATTTGGACCAAATCGAAGGTGGCCATGACTCTCTCGGATCGAGCTTCACTTCTCTCTGACAGGTATGAACTCACTCTTCTTCAGGAGCTTACGAGATTCTCGTACAATTTGAGTCAGTTTCGTATGTTCTCGTATGGATGTGTTCGCCTCCTCGAGACGAATCCATGCAGAGCATAAGAACACAAAAATCCATTGAGAATCGAGTGAGAAATTAGAAATTTAGAAGGTTGACGATCATGGGTGCACACCGGTCGTAGACGATGGCCCGAGGCCCGTCGGATCGAGCGTGTATCGAGCGGACGGTGGATCCCGAGCGGACGCGCGATGGTGCATGAAGCCGCCAGGCCACAGATGACGGGGTCGGATCGCCGGCGCGAATCGGGAGACGACGCGTGGCCTTCCAGTGCACGGGGATGGCGTGGCACGCGTGGATAAGTAGGGAAAATGGTATTTTTACATTTAATTACCGAGAACTGAAAAATTCATAAATTTGTGTAGAAAAATCTAAAATAAAATAAAAATACCTGCTCGGTGAACGAGGAGAATAATGTGGAAAATCATTTAATTTCATCGAAGTATTTTTATTTTTAATGATTTATTCTTTATCTGCATTGTTTAATTCTCCGTACATATAGGAAATTCATATGGCATGAGACAAGACTTTTGAAGCCTCGAATTTAGGAACATTCCCACACAATTTTCCAAGTCGGAGGGTAAATCCTATGAGAAGTTATTGATTTTTCAAATTCATGTTACTATTTTGAGTATTTTAAATCCAGTAATTATCATGTTGTGAAATAAATTCTAGGAAAATTTGGTGATATTTTAACGCAATAGGAGGGTACTTAGGAAAAATAGGTTTTGAATTAATTCGCGGAATGACCCTAATTGGCTTAAACACCCAAAATAGGTCTTTAATTAATTAGAGCTAATCATACATAAAGTGACTTGAGTAATTCTCCACTGACCTTTAGGATCAGAGGAACCTTATAAAAGTTTGAAGTCGGTGAACTGGTTAGTACTATCAATGGGTTGATTAAGCAATTTAAGCGATTTAAACTTTAAAAATTCGTAACTTTCAAAAATCTTAAAAAAATTCAGGTGGTTTTGGAGTATACTCGATGTTAGGGGAATTTAAGAAAATTAAAATTTCAATTTTCTAAAAAAGTTAGTGCATTATTTTAATATTTTAATAATTAAAAAAAAAATAAAAATCACAAAAATAATAAAATTCACCATAATGTCACATTTTAAATTTTAATCACTTAGGAACAAATCCCATATTTTTCTTAAGTCTTTATGATGAGATATTAAATTTTAAAGCCCTAGGGTAATTTTAAAATAAAAAAAATGTATTTTCTAGCATTTCCATTAAAATAATTCTAATAAATCAAAGAAAATCAAAAAATTATAAAAATTGATTCTCTGATTTCCTTGATATCAGAGAGATTTTGAAAAATATAAAATTCATTTTTCAAACTTTATTTTACTTTTAAATTAATTAATACTCCAAAACCAATAATTATAATAAAAATAATATAATTAATCAAAAATTAGTCGAAGTGGTCACTCTTAGTCATTAAGATATCCAATAATTTTAAGAATAGCTTTAATGATAAGTATTATTAAATTTTCCTTGGAAATCCTTATTTTACGCAAAAATAATTACATAAATAAATTAAATACAGAAAAATCACATTTTTTCTCATCTAATGTCTTTATTGACATATGAGTGAAGTCACATAAAAATTTGAATTCATTTGAGCTCGATTTAGTGAGTTATGAAATTATTAAGCTTGAAGAGACGAAATGGTAATTAAAATTTTAACCACCCAATTAAAACTTTAGGCTTAATAAAATGAAAGAATAAAATATTTGATCTTAATCTGATTTGGATGATTGAAATTTAAATAATTAAAGGGTAGAAACCTATTAAACAATTTAAAAATAATTAAAATGAGCCCAGCCCAATAAAATAATTGATTAAATTTGGAAGAATAATGAAAAATTGGAATTATTAAAATAGGGATATTATTAGGAAGAGATTTGTTCTTTAATTTAAGAATCCCTAAATTAATCCTCCAAATAATATTTAATTCCTAGTAAAATGATAATCAAGTTTAAGATTTAAAATGCTAAAAGAGCTTAATCATTAAATTAAATTAAAGTTAAATTATTTAAAGCAGGCTTGTACCCAAAATAAAATATTAAATTAAAAATAAAAAAATTAAATTAAATTAAAATTAAATTAAATTAAAACACATTAAATTAAATCAAATTAAATTAAAATTAAATTAAATTAAATTAAATTAAATTAAATTAAATTAAATTAAATTAAATTAAATTAAAACAAAATCAAATTAAATTAAATCAAATTAAATTAAATTAAAATTTAAATCATATTATATTAAATTAGCTAAATTAAATTAAATTAAATTAAACCACATTAAATTAAATTAAGTTAAATTAAATTAAATTGAATTAAATTAAATATATAACATCACGCAAAGACATGAAGAATTCGAAAATAAATGCAAAAACTGACTTGAACAACATTCGAACTTAAATCAATTAACTAAAATTAAATCATAAAACATGACAATCCATTTGCCCTCGAAAGCTCGTGATGTCATAGCTCTTAAAGGAGTGTTAAATGAAGTGTTACTTCGTTCATGAGATATTGAATGTCTGGTTACGAAGCCAGAACACTTAATTTGAACTCCTGGGACGATTAATTCATTTGTATAATTAAACTCTCTTGGTGCCCAAAAGCAATCACAGAAATATTGAAAAGATGTTTAAGATTCGTCTTAAGCACTTCCTCGATATGATAGGATATTTATAAGAACAATTTAACTTAATTGTTCTTTGATGATGAAGAAAATCGTCCTCGAAATAGAAAATACGAAACACAGACGTCGTAGGAGGTGACTAGAGCATAGGATTAGGAACTTGGTAAGAAAATATAACCTTCATGGCTACTGAGCTTGCTTTTAAATGCTTAAATGTGTCTGTGTGTTTTAAGTGCGGCTTGGGATGACGGGAAGACCCTAAGAACACGCTTTTATTTTATTGCGTTATCTTAATGTAATTTATTTAACGTCGTACTTACTTTTCTTGCATGATAAACGAAGCATTTGCATGAAAACCCACACACCTTCTAGGATAGTCCTGGCGAAACCAAAACTAAATTAAAGTCATTACAAGATAAAATTCACGCATACAACATTTGAAATATAAAACAACTCGAAATTTAATCGCCAAACGAACAACGAAACTACAATGCAAACTAAGTGCAAACGTATTGTTGGATGATCGGGAATGCCTCGGATGATGTAACTGCGTGTTGCTAACGGGGATTTCCAACATGCAAATGAAAGTGTGGAACTCGTTCGATTGTGAGTTTAGCAAAATCATCTAAGGCCCAAGTGAATCGATAAAAATAACGATGTCGGAAGGATGGAGGCAAGTGGGATCTTCATAGGTGTTGTTATAATCGAGCTTTAAGATTTGTTTTAATTAAAACACTAAAAAAACACTTGGAAATTAGGACTTTCTCTAAACCAGAACACTTCTCTCATCTCGATTTATGACTTCTAAAACTAAACCTGCAACGACGAGGAGCTCGGAGCATGGTGAAGAGCTCGTGTGGCCATCGAGCATAGCACAGTGTACTTCGGCAAAACTTCTTAGAATTAGCAATAGAAGCCATAGGACTTCGAGGAAGTTTGCCTAGTGCGAGCATAAATCCTCAACTCTTCGTTAGGCATTTACATGATCATATCATGTAAATTAAGCCTGTAGGTCTTAGGACATCTCAGGGGTAGTCGTCGTCGACATAAACCCTCACATCTTCGAAATTTGTTATATGATTTTATCATACGAGAATATCGATCCTAATTAATTAAAATTAGCGAGATCGAAGATATTAAATAAACATTAGGGCTTTCCTAAATCCAAACCAAACAATAGGATAGTCGGAAATGCAGAAGTTCCACTTGAATACGCGATTTCTCCTACACTCTTCCTTTGAATTCTCAAAATAAAATGTTCCAAATTTGATCGAATTTCACATTGAGAACAAATTCAATCCTTAGAAAACTTAAACTTTGAAATTCATGAGAGGCTGAGAACTACGCCGATTATTATCGAGAGTTTTCTTAGGTGATTCCCGTCACTTGAATGTAATTAAGCATAGGGGCTTGCCCTTATAGAAATTTTTAAGAACCGAAGGAGTAATATAAACCTGTTTAATGTTTTCGTGTTGAACGGGGAACTTGTCCGGCTTATAAAATTGGTTCGCGGACCAAACGGATGTCTAAACTTCTCTAGTTTATTTAATCGAGCCTCATTATCGAGCGGTGTGTACATTCTTCGGGATAGATACACGGTTTGTGAATGCGCGCTTGTTTTATATGCGTATTCGGGATGTGAGATTAGTTTGATTTCATATCGTAAAATTTTTGAATTTAAAATTATTTTCAAAATCAAATACTACTTTTCAAATTATTTATTTAAATTAAATTAAGTGTGACAATTTACGTAGGCGACCCTTTAAATAAAACACATAACACAAAAATAAAGCGTACAATTTAAAGCGACTTCGGTAGAGGAATAGTTCCTCTCATTTTTAATCGAAATAGTTCTACTTTCGAAAATCGGTAGTGTATGCATGTCTACTAATGGATGAACACATACCCTTCTTTCGGTTGAATCTTATGTTCATTTACTGCAACGAACGAAGTATGTGACATTCTCGGATTTGGGAGCGCATTTGTTTAGACGCACTAGCGAGAGAGGTTCGAGATCCTTTTACCTCATTTCGAGTAGGGTGGATTTGATAGGTGTTAGTTTAGAATTGATCCTTCGAGTTGAGAAGTCTTGCATAAGACTTTCTTTTCCTTTCCAACTCGAATCGGAGATTCATTACCTTCTACACCTTTGAACATTCGGGTTCTAAATAAACGAAACCCTCTAATGAATGACTCTTTTAACAAATAACTCCTTCTTATAAATACATGAACAAGAATGTGTTCGGACTCTTTTCGATTCCTTTCTTTTCGTCACGATGAGAAGAAGCATAACTTGGGTCCGACGATCGGAAATACATACTGAGAAATGGAAGCCCAAAAGGCGATTTTCTCCTTCTGATAATTTGTTATTTGTTACAAGGATGAGCGCGACAATGGGATCATCGGTTTGGACAAGGATTTGAGAACACAAATGTCAAGTTGACGCGTTACTCTCTTCGCACTAATGAATGAAAGTGCGGGCGAGAAACCGTGATCGAGTTCGACGCCCAGAAGTCGGCTCGAGTTTCCTCACTTAACGAAGGGTTCAGTGAGAGGAATATACGTATGGGAGGACAGGTCTCTACTTGCTTGGTCTGTCGTCCTGCACTGCCAGGAACCATGAAGGGGAAGAAGTTGAATTTGTAACGAGCATGTTACGCGTGGAGGTCTGATTTTCGTGCAAGACCGTTTTGAAATTGGGTCCGGCTCCAGGGACACCCCTAACACGGACTCGGAGGAGAAACGGAGAGCGGGAAGATTACCGGGAAGGCGGAGAACAGCGAAGTCGCTTTCTTAGAAGAAATTCTGATGCGCTGCTACTGAATACATGCGGGTGTACGAAGTATGCACCTGTTGGAAGGAAGTAGATTCCATCCCCTTTCCGCCGCGGTGACGAGGAAAATGTCCCCGGGATTGCTTCTACATTACCTCGGCCCGCATACTATAGCGACAACGAAAGAAAAGGCGAGGATTACACGAATTTGGGGTTACGGGCTTGTGATTGAGAAGTTGATAGCGAAGAAAGAAAAATGCACGTATCGGAGATTTTTAAGAAGGATAGGGCGGGTGCCGGCCAAATCCGTCTTGGGCCACAAGTAGAACACAACATCGGCTGCGAAGGGCCAAAAAAAGAAGATGAAGGCTAGTCCACATTGTTCGAGTTTACGGATCGGGGAGGATACCATGCTCGGCATTCGGTGACGGACCATGCAGTGCGAGGCGCCTGGCTGGCCCCAGAAGGATGGTATGGCGTCCACTACCGACCCGAATTAAGACCGAAACAACGACCGGGAAAGGAAAGTCTCGTCGGGAGACCGGAGTCGAAAGAAGTGCTACCTCGGTAAAGGGGACTCATGAGAAAGAAACCGAACGGTGTCGCATGACGGCTGAGGATGTACGGGGAAAGACCCATTTGGAAGATCTTTATGGAAAAGTTTAGAGCGATATTCGGCGACTAGCGAGAAGAAGAGAAGTTCGGAGATGAAGTTGACTCGTCGAGTTCATGGATGATGAATAGCGAGTATGATGGTTGAAGCCACGGGCTTCGTCGGCTTAGCGAGTGCTCCTGCGGCGCGGAAGAAAAACCGGAAGTGATGAGGAGACGACGAGAAAGATGATACGATCGCGAATGGCAAAAAGGATGGAAGAAATGGTGTAGCCCTAGCCACTCTCCGAGTCAAGTTCAACCCCAAAGAAACACCCCGGAAGTTATTCGCATTGTAGACGGAGGAAAGGAGATTACATCGTCGACGGGGGATGATTGAGGTAAGAAGGATGCGACAGTATGATTCGGAAAAGGATATCAAGAGCTTGGTGGAACGGCGAGTGCGAAGCCTTGGCACAATCAAGAGCGGGACATCCATTCGGACGGGTAGACCTTACCTGAAGGGTCGGCATAGGCTGACCTTTGTTAGCTCCTTACTCAATAAAGAAGACTCCGATGAAATGATCAAGCTACTGAAGGAATTCAAGGACTGTTTTGCTTGGAGTTACGATGAAATGCTAGGATTAGCTCCAGAGGTTGCAGTTCACAAGCTAGGAGTGGATTCTACTGTCGTTCCAGTCAGACAAGCTCCGAGAAGAATGCGTCTAGAAATTGAACAACAAGTTATAGCTGAAGTTAAGAAGCTAATAGACGCTAAATTTGTCCGTGAAGAACAATATCCAACTTGGTTAGCCAACGTGGTACCAGTCAGAAAGAAGAATGGATAGATCAGAATCTGCGTAGATTTCAGAGATTTGAACAAGGCATGTCCAAAGGATGAATTTCCTCTACCAATTCCAGAACTGATGATCGACATAACTTCGACACATGAAATCTTCTCTTTCATGGATGGATCATCCGGATACAATCAGATAAAGATGGCACCGGAAGATGAGAAGCTAACAGCCTTCAGAACACTAATTAGAGTATACTGCTACACAGTGATGCCTTTCGGGTTGAAGAACGCAGCAGCAACTTACCAAAGAGCAATGACAAGGATTTTTGATGATCTCATTCACAACCAAGTCGAGTGCTACGTGGATGATGTGGTCATCAAAAGCAAACTGAAAGAAGATCACCTGTATGATTTGAGAATTGTTTTCGAGCGATTAAGACAATATAACCTTAAGATGAATCCCTTGAAATGCACCTTCGGCGTCACCTCTAGGAAATTCTTAGGATTTGTTGTCTGACATCGTGGAATTGAAATCGATCAGGAGAAGATTAAAGATATCTTAGAAATGCCACATTCCAAGACCTTGAAACAATTACGATCCTTTCAAGGAAAATTGGCATATCTTCGACGCTTTATTTCGAATTTGTCAGGAAGGTGTCAGCCTTTTCTGCTTTGGTTAAGAAGGATGCCAAGTTTACTTGGGACTCCAAATGTCAACCTGCCTTCGATGACAGCAAACAATATTTAATGACACCCCCTGTCTTAGCAGCCCCAGTCTCGGGTAGACCATTGATACTTTATACCACGGCTTTAGACGACTCTCTTGGAGCCCTGCTAGCCCAGGTCAATGACGAGGGGAAAGAAAATGCCCTCTACTACTTAAGTCGTTGTCTAATTCCGACGGAAGTAAAGTATCCCACGATTGAGAAGCATTGTTTGGCCCTGATCTTCGCCGCCCAAAAGCTCAGGCATTACATGCTTTCTCATAAGGTCAACCTTATCTCGAAAGTTAATCCATTGCAATATTTGATGACTCGCCCGACACTTTCCGGCAGACTCGCTAGGTGGTCGATGATACTATTACAATTCGATATAACTTTCGTTCCTCTCTGTGCCATAAAGGGACAAGTCCTAGCAGACTTCCTCGCAGCACACCCATTACCGGCAGAATCGTCTCTCAATGACGACTTGCCAGACGAGCAGATAATGAGCCTAGAAGACCCCGACGATCGACGTTGGGAACTGTACTTCGACGGAGCATCTTCAACACAGAGAAATAAAGAATTGCAAACGATAGTGCCCTGTAAAGCAGGAATCAGACTAATATTCATAACACCGGAGCGGGGGATGTTAAGATACTCCTACCATCTAACAGAACCGTGTACAAACAACGAAGCAGAATACGAAGCCCTTATAACCGGATTGGAATTAACCATTCAGATGGGGATAATGGATATCAACATCTATGGGGATTCTCAGTTGATAATTCAACAGGTTGCAGGACAATACAGAATTCTAAAGCCAAGACTCGAGCAGTACTTTCAGTATGCCATGAAATTATTGGAGCAGATTCCGAATGTAACGATCTACAAGATTCCCAGGAAAGAAAATGCTCTTACTGATGTGTTAGCCCGCCTTGCAAAAGAATTTGCCTGCTTGCAGGATGAATCAGTTGAAGTGTCAGTTCAGGGACGTCAGGTTCTCTCACAGCTCAACATGGACACGATACACAAGTCAGGAAAAGAAGAAGAAACAATTGCGGCAGTAACAGAAAATGCAGAAGATTGGCGTCAGCCGCTAATAGACGTGGCTAAGGTTCCTGAGCGAGTCCGATGCTCGTGAAATTGTTAAGGAAGTGCACTCAGGACTTTGTGGCGCTCATCAGTCGGGTCTGAAAATGAAGATGAAAAATAAAAGACTAGTGTACTACTGGCCCTCGATGATGACCGATTGCATGAAAGTTGCCAAGAATTGTCTCCAATGGTAAGTGCATGGAGTGGTTCTACATCAGCCTCCGAATGTGCTACATCTGACAATCACGTCATGGCCATTTGAATGTTGGGGCACAGATATTGTGGGTCCAATAGAACCGCCTTCTTCAAGAGGACATCGATTCATTCTTGCAGCTACAGATTACTTTTCCAAGTGGGTAGAAGCAGTACCGCTCAGAGAAGTGAAAGCACATGACATGCTACAGTTCTTCAAGAATCAAGTTGTCTACTGTTTCAGGGTACCGCGCAGAATCATTTCAGATAATGGGTTTGCGTTCAAGAGTACGAAGATCAACAATTTTGTCAGGAGACACAGGATCGACTGGCGCTATTCAACGATCTACTACCCAAGAGCAAACGGCTTGACCGAAGCTTTTAATAAAACGCTCGTCCAAATATTAAAGAAAATTTTGGATGACAACAAAAAAAATTGGCACGAGAAGTTGTTAGAAGCTTTATGGGCCTACAGAACAACTTTCAGAACTCCTACCCAGTCTACGCCTTAAGCCTTAGTGTACGGGTCCGTGGCCATTTTACCCTTAGAGGTTCAGCTTCCGTCACTCAGAATTGCAGTTGCGAACAAAATCACTACAGAAGAAAATGCCAAATTATGACTAGAAGAATTGGAAAGCTTGGAAAGGGAAACGACTTTCAGCGCAGCAGAATTTGGAACTGTATCAAGCCAAGATGATCCAGGCCCATGATAAACTAGTCCGCCCAAGGACATTCAAAGTCGGTGATTTGGTTCTAGTACTCAGAAGACCTATTCTTGCACACCGCAAGATAGGAGGTAAATTTGAATCAACTTGGGAAGGGCCATTCGTGGTCGAGACAGTCTACTCAGGGGGTTCCTACCAGCTTGTTAACTGTCGTGGAGAACGACCTATGCTTCCAATTAATGGACGATATTTGAAGAAATATTACGCAACCTGATGTTTCGAAGGATGGACTTTAAAAGTGGAGTCTCATTCCTAGAAACACGGGTAGAGTAATCCTTCATAACTGGGACCGAACCCAAAATATAAAAAAAATGGATGATAAACTAAAAATCATTAACAAAAGAAATGTGTTAAAAAGAAAATATTTGAAATGATAAAATTTTGATCTTTTCCTTTAAATTAGTTCATTCCTGATCTTTCCGCATCTCTTCCTACTTCTTTTAAAATTTAAAAGAAGTAAATAAAATTTTTCATTAATAAATGTTTTCTTATTGTGCTTGTTCTTAGTACAGCCCCTGATCCTTTCCTTATTTTTCGCAGGGAAATGTCGAACGGGCGGTTGGTTCTGAATTTTAAGAATGGCGTGAGTCTGGCACTCGAAGAAAAGAAGATGAAGGATGGAGTCGTGATTGATATTGACTCTGATTTCACACCGGTTGGGCTACAGTACGAAGAAACTGATTGGACTCCGATTGATCGGGAAGAGCTCCGCAGTCATACAGTGATGAAATTGGGTGACCCGAGTCAGCCGTCTACTAGCAAGAAAAGAAAAGCAAACACCGCTCATGCAACGGGAGAGGATAAGAAAGTTAAGTCCGTGGTGGCTACAGCAGAAGGCAGACTTGTCAGCGCCATACCTACAGAAATTCAAGATGTGAGGAGAGCCACTCTCACTCCTACTCAACGAAGAAACAAGAATCGTCGCATTCGCAAGATGCTGACCAAGCTGGCAGCAGATCAACATGAAGAGACAGTTGCTACCGTCAGTACAAATACTTCGAAGAAATTGGTTCGTCAGGAGCCAGAAAGGAGGAAGTCAATTCCAAGAACAACAGAAAGGATGAAAGAAATCCCGAGGAAAATAGAAATGGAGATAGTACCACGATGCCAGACAGAGCTACCAGTTTTAAAGAGTCTTGTTGCGAAAGCAACCCCGGAGGATGTCCCGATAGTGACTATCCCCGAGGAGCTGAGACATGCAGGAGAGCGTGCTGGGGTTGAGCCGTACATCCCGCAGTATGTTACCACACCCCGAGGACTTCAGATAATCCCGGAATACGAACTGGAAAAATTACAGCAAGTTGAAAAGAAAACTTTGGAATACTTCAAGAGAATTCGAGGCAAGAGGGTCAACATCTTGGAAGGCCTTAAGCTGCATACGGATGTGTTCTTAGATTACGAACAACAGCAGATTGTGGAGTGCATTATCAAGCTTCAGAAAATGGGCCGAGCTGGTCTTCTGAGGGAGAAAACCTATTCAAAGCCCCGAAGATGGATGCCAGGAAAAGGAAGAGTTACTATCCAGTGCGGGTGTTGCTACAACTTCACAGAAGAAAGAAAAGGAAATCCACCAGGGATACTCCATCACAGTGAGGTGGATCCGATGCCAACAATTATCAAAAGAATGGTAAAAAGGATGGTGACATGGAGGGTATTGCCCGTAGATTGCATACCCAATAGCTGCATCATTAACATTTATAAGGAGGGCGACTGCATACCTCCACACATAGACCATCATGACTTTGTCAGACCTTTCTGCACAGTCTTTTTTGTCAACCAGTGTAATATCATGTTCGGATCTGACCTCCGGATAGTGGGCCCCAGAAAATTCCGAGGGCAGGTGGAAATACCTCTACCGGTAGGTTCCGTCATGGTATTAAAAGGAAATGGAGCAGACATAGCAAAACACTACATCTCAGGAGTGCCTGTTGATCGAATCTCTGTCGCCTTCAGAAGGATGGACGATAGTAAGATGCCTTTTCATTTTCAGACAGATCCAGAGTTAGAGAGTCTCCGGCCCTACGAGCTGTGAGTTACATGGGAGATAGCACACCTCCAATGCACATCCGTACGACATTCCTGCCAAGGGTGGCTTGGAAGGTAATGTTATTGTCCATGTATCTTACTATTCATACATGGATTTTGACAAATGCTTTTGGAAGAATCAACAAGAATCTTACACAATCTGTTTTGGATTTATGAGGATTGTATGAGATACTGAATTTTTGAGAAAAATATCATCATGTTTTGGATCAAGTTGTATGATGTATTTTCAACAGATTGGAATGAGAATGATCAAGTCATGTTCTGCCTTCACCTCTTTTTGTGCAAATTGACTGGGAAACGCCATTAAGCTAAATGAACTTCGAACAAAGAACCAAAAGAGAAAGAAAATGAATAAGGAACTTTTTCTTATTAAGAATTTGAATGTCAAAATAAACTGCAAATTAACACGAACTCTAAATAGACGAAAATGAAATCGAATCACTAAAATAAATCTAAATCTCAGACTGATTTTCATTCTGAATCCTTCAATTCCAACCTTTCAATTCTCCTTCCTCTGTGTGTTAGAGGATCGACTAGTCCTATTGACACGGAGCCACGAACTTTGTTAAATTTGGTTCTGAGGGCATGGGATTGGGTCCCTCTTCATACAGATCGAATTTTCGAGGCTGGAGCCAAACTTCCAGTTCTCCTCGAGGCTAGAGCCGAACTTCTAGCTCTCTTTCAAACATCCGAGGCTGGAGCCAAACTTCCAGTTCTCTTCGAGGCTAGAGCCGAACTAGAGGCTAGAACCAAACTTCTAGCTCTCTTTCAAACTTCCGAGGCTGGAGCCAAACTTCCAGTTCTCTTCGTGGCTAGAGCCGAACTTCTAGCTCTCGTTTAAATTTCTGAAGCCGGAGCCGAACTTCCCGTTCTCTTCGAGGCTAGAGCCGAACTTCTAGCTCTCTTTCAAATTTCCGAGGCTGGAGAGAACCAGAGCCGAACTTCTAGCTCTCTTTCAAACTTCAGAGGCTGGAGCCGAACTTCCAGTTCTTTTCGAGGCTAGAGCCGAACTTCTAGCTCTCTTTCAAACTTCTGAGGCTGGAGTCGAACTTCCAGTTCTCTTCGAGGCTAGAGCAGAACTTCTAGCTCTCTTTCAAATTTCAGAGGCTGGAGCTGAACTTCCAGTTCTCTTCGAGGCTAGAGCCGAACTTCTAGCTCTCTTTCAAACTTCCAAGGCTGGAGCCAAACATCCAGTTCTCTTCGAGGCTAGAGCCGAACTTCTAGCTCTCTTTCAAATTTCTGAGGCTGGAGCTAAACTTCCAGTTCTCTTCGAGGCTAGAGCCGAAATTCTAGCTCTCTTTCAAACTTCCGAGGCTGGAGCCGAACTTCCAGTTCTCTTTTAGGTTAGAGTCGAACTTCTAGCTCTCTTTCAAACTTCCGAGGCTCGGAGCCGAACTTCCGGCTTCTTCGAGGCTAGAGCCGAAATTCTAGCTCTCTTTCAAACTTCCATGGCTGGAGCCGAACTTCCAGTTCTCTTCGAGGCTAGAGCCGAACTTCTAGCTCTCTTTCAAGTTTCCGAGGCTGGAGCCTAACTTCCAGTTCTCTTCGAGGCTATAGCCGAACTTCTAGCTCTCTTTCAAATTTCCGAGGATGGAGCCTAAACTCCAACTCTCTTCTTGAGGCTAGAGCCTAAATTCTAGTTCTTTTCAAATTCCAACTCTCTTCTTGAGGCTAGAGCCTAAATTCTAATTCTCTTCAAATCCCGAGGTTGGAACCTAGGTTCCGATGCTCACCTCAAATCCAGGATTTCCACGAAATCCCTCTTGAAATAAATCTTCAATCGAACTTTAATCGGAATTGAAACTCAAACCAAAAATCCAAACTCACACAATAAAAACTTGAAACAGAAAATAAAGCGAATCTAAAATTGAATTTCTCTAGATCTTGTGATTTAGAATTTACCTCCTTTTCTCTTCCCCAGCGAGAGTTCTGGAATCATCAATCTTGGAGGTCTACCTGGCACTCCTCAAAGGAAAATTTTCTATACTTCGTTCTGAGTGTGTCACTTAGACGTCTGTGTTGGTTCGATTGATCTTTTTTGTCAACGTCAATACACTCGGTGTGCTTGGTTAGCACACCACACCTATTGGGGGTCCATTTGTTGACCTCATTTTTGATGAGGTCTTTTCTCTTCTCTCTTCTTAGTACTTAGGATCTAGCCATAGGGCTTCTCCTTGACTATCTTAGAGGACTAGAAATGGGACCCATCACTTATAAATTCAAACACTTCTTGGTCCCTTCAAACCCCATAAGTTTGATTGTAAACCCCTAAGCCACTTGAGGGTTAAAATCAAATGTGGAGGTTTAAAGGATGAGTTTCCTATAGGACTCTTTGGCCTTAGGATTACCCTGGGTGGCCTGGTCTGGTGAGGGTAAGCTTGCACACACCACACTCTCACACACATTCCAAACCCTAAAACTACCTTTAACCAATTTGATTTCCTGACTCATGTAGGCAATTCATATGGATGGACCTCAACCCCTAGGCCCCTGGCTAAGAGGGTTAGGAACAACATAGTGAATGTCTAAAATGAGTCCTCTCATGGCTCCTGTGAGCTTAATATGGCTTCATGGCTCAACGAAAATGATTTCATTTCACTCACACTTCATCAATCTTCACTTTTCCAAAATTTCAATTTTTAACCCCGGGGGCTCTAAACCCACCAAGTCTACCAAATACCCTCGAAATTGCCCAAAATTTGCCAAATTGCCTAAATAACCCAAAATTACTCAATATCAGTCCTAAACATTTCCCCCCACTCAAATTGATCATCCATGACCAAATACACCAAAATTTCAATACCCTCCAAATACCCAAAATACCCTTTTAACCCAAAAATTCCAAAAATTCAAACAATTCGCCGAAAATTCCAAAAAATCTCAAATATTCCAAATTTCATTTTGTTCAACTACACCATAAGACAATTTTGTCAATTTAACCCACTTTTACCAAAACCCCCAATTTGACCCATTCTTAATCCAAAGTGAACCCAGTGTCAAACCAAACCACTCCAATTAACCTGAATGTTGATCCAATTCAATTCTAAACTTCAATTTAATATCCCTAATATCAATTTAGACCAAATCCAAGCCTAATCTTACCAATATGTGAATCCAATTTCAATTTGAAGCTCAAAGCCCAATTTTGGCCCTTGACTTAAACTTAGCCCAACCCAATCCAATTAAACTCCAATTAGCCCCAAATCTTTTCCAAAACCTTCCTAACACCCCCACAAACAAAACACTAACTTTATTTGTCCAAAATTTGAACCCAAACTTCACTCAAATCTAACCCAAATCAAAAATCCCCAATTTGGCCTAAAGCCCACCATGAATCCAAATAGGCCCAAATCCCAAAACCAAAGCCCATCCAAAGTTGAAAGCTCTTTGTTACACACCAATAAATATTTCTCAACATTAATTTTACATCAAATCCAACATTAGCCCAACATTAGGCCAAGTTAGCCCAATTTTCCCCACTTTGACCCTATCATTAAGGAAGCCCAAATTAAACCCAATTCAACTCCAAATTATTTCAAATCTATTCCAAATCACTCATGACCCTTCCCTAAACTAAACCCAAAATTTGTAAGGCCCAATCTTTACCAAAATTTTCATCCATCAACTTGATTTAAAATCTAAAAGCCCACTTGCCTAAAGCCTTTAAAAGCCCATTCCTAAACAATTCCAAAAGCCCAAAATTGACCCTAAAGCCCACATAACATCTATTTCCATCACCCATTTCAATTGAAGCCATCCATAAGTTTTAAATCAATGGTTAAATCATTCTAAATCAAGCCTCATGACATTCTCCCCAAAATTCATCAAAAATCCCTAAAACCTACTTCCATGAAATTGACTAAGCTTGGCCCCAAGCCAAATGGAGCCATGGAGCCATGCATAAGCCATATGCAAGCCATGAGGAGCCCTTTCCACCTCACCATGCCACTTATGGCAAGAAGAGGGGAGCCTTTCTTAAGTCTTCAATAAGATTTTTTAACCCCATTCATGATACTCTTTAACCAAAATTAGCCATCTCACCTTGGATGGGGACTTCACCACCTTCTCTTGGCTGACCCAAATGATTCCTCCCAGCCCAAAGTCAAGCCTTAGGGAGGTGCACCTAGCCTAAACCATGCCTTAGACTAAATCAAGCCAAAATAAGCCTTCCCCCCTTTCCACTTAAATCAAATCCTTTAAACATGGCCAAAGCCAATTGCTTGCACCAAACTCAATCCCTGGACTCACTGAGTCCAGATGGTGACCTGACCCTGTCGGCCAGCCGCCTGGGTCACCAAAAAATGCCATGGCCGAGATCTCCATGTGCACCAAATTCCCAAATTCTCCCTGGCTAAGCTGCCCCATGCCCAATGGCCACTGTGGTTGTTCTTCCCTTGACCAAGGCAGCTGATCCCAAGCCCTAACTCCCCCTGGGAAGCCCTCCAGCCAGCTCTATTTAAACTCCACCCCCTCTCAGCCAAATAAGGTGATGAACTAGAGCTTAAAAAAACTCTGCCATAATTGCCCCAATAACTTCCCCTAACCTAGAGCAATTGATTTCCAGTGTCCATTTGCCCTAATCCCCATTAACAGAGCTCAATTTCTCAAGAAAAATTCACCCAAAAACCAGGACAACTCTAAAACCACCACCAAAATCAAATTAAACTTACCCACACCTGCAGAAGACCTAGAGAAGGAGTTCCCCAGTGAAAGCCCCCTCACCAGGCCAGCCATCCTCTCTATCGGCCAAGCTTTGAAATCGGCCTTGGTCACTTCATACCTAGGCAATTCCCCAGAGCTAGAGACTTCATCTGGAGCTTCCTTGGGTGCAATCGAAGGTGCCACAACTCTCTAATTAAAGCTTTACTTCTCAGAGACAAGGTATGAACCCCTTTTTCCTCCCGAGCATCCAGCGATTCTCTATTTTGCTTGGCTTAATTGCATAGCATATAAACCGTATGGATGTATTCTTCTCCTCAAGAAGAATCCATAGAGCCTAAGAACATGAAAATCCATTGAGAAATGAGAGAGATCTTAGGGTTTTAATGTGGACGGCTCACGGGACACACCAGTCGTAGACGATGACCAGGCGCCGTCCGATCGCGCGTGTATCGAATGGACGACCCAGATTGCGCCGGATCGAAGGATGGAACGAGACCGCGGGCTGCGTGGCATCCGAATCAGATGGCTACGTCGAATGGGAGCGCGACGCTTGGGCTTTCGGATCCGCCGACGTTGAGTCAGCGCCGCGCTGGATAAGTAGATAAATAGGTTATTTTCTATTTATTTAAATACTCAGAAATTGAAAAATCCATAACTTTGCATAGAAAAATCATAAAAATAAACTAAAAATACCCTCTTGCTCGTTGAATCGAGGAGAATAATCTGGAAAAGAATTGAGTTAATTTGATGAGTATTTTATTTTTAATTAATTATTTACTCATTTCAATGTTTTAATTCTCCATTTGCATAGACAATTCACCATAGCATGAGACCATAGGGCTTTTGTAGCCTCTGATCTTGGGAACATTCCCTGAATTTTCCAAGGTTAGAGGCCACCTCTATGGCAAGTTATTGATTTTCCAAATTTTTATGCTTGTTTTGATATTTTAATTCCAGTAATTAGTATGTTACTTAGAAAATTCTACAAAAATTTGGGGACTTATCTTAGGACTAGAGTACCCTAGAAAAATTATGGTTTGGTTTAATTCATTAAGAATAATCCTATTTGGCCTAAATACTCAAAACTGAATTTTAATTAATTTGGGTTAACCATACATCAAAATAACTTGAAAACAATTCTCTACTGGTCTTTAGGATCAGGGGGACCTCACATAAAAATTTGAGATTAATTGGAGGTGATTAGCCCCACTAAATGGACTAATTATGTTATACGACCAAAATTAAACTTTAAAAATTCATAACTCCAAAAATACATTTTAAAAATTCACCAAAATGGTTTTGGGATTTTTCTAATGTTAGTGGAGTCTAAGAAAATTATAATTAAAATTTTTTAAAAATCTTCATTTTTAATCATATTTTAATATTTTAATAATTTAAAAATAATAAATATCATAAAAATATAAAAAATGATAAAAATGTTATATTTTGTTTCCTAATCACTTAGCAATAAACCAAATATTTTTCCTAAGTCTATAGGTTATGATATTGAACTTTAAAGGCTTAAAACAATTTTTAATATTAAAAAATGAATTTCCTTACATTTTCACTAAATTAATTCTAATAAATTAAAGAAAAATCAGAAAAATATAAAATTTATTTCTCTGAACTCCTTGAGGTCAGAGAGAGTTATGAAAAATATAAAATCTATTTTTCAACTTTAATTTTACTTTTTATAATTAATTAACACTCTTAAACTCAAAATAATCATAATAAATAAAATATAATTTAAAAAATCTCCAAAGATGGTCCAAGTGGTCCTCTGGTCAATAGGGACATCTCATAATTTTCTTAAGGACAGAAACCTTGCCTTGGTTATGTTGTTGAATTTCCATTAAAAAACCCTATTTTTCATTAAGATAATTATATAAATTAAATTAAATTCAGGAAAATCACATTTTCTCCTCTAATGTCTTAATTGACATGTGAGTGAAGTGACATAAAAATTTTAAGTTCATTTTAGCTTAATTTCATGAGTTATGAAATAATTAGGCTTAAAAGGGCATAATAGTAATTAAGAATTTTAACCCCTAATTAAAACTTTAGGTTTAATCAAAATGGAGGGTAAAATATTTGATCTTAATTTTCTCTTAGATGATTGAAATTTTGGGAAATTAAAGGGTAGGAACCCATTAATCGTTTCTAATAATCAAAAAGAAAAATGAAACCTTAATTAATTAAATAATTTAAATTTTGGAAGATTAATTGAAATTTCAATTATTAAGATGGGGAGTATAACTTAGGGAGACTATAACCCTTTAATTTAAGATCCCTAAATAAATCACTTTAATAATATTCAACTCTTAATCAAACTCAAAAAATGATAATTGAAATTAATAAATTAAATAATTAAAAGGAAAATAAACCTTAGTTAAATTAAAAGCTTACAACAATAAGTGATTTGATAATCAAATTGAAATAAATTTAAAACATTAAAATTTATTTGAAATCACTTGAAAAGCAAATCTAAAACAAACTTGAAACATCAAAATCAACCTTTCATAATTAAGAATCAAACCAATTAAAAATTAAGCTAAAATATTTCAATTAAATTAAAATTAAATCATTAAAATCTAAATTGAATAATCTAAACACCTCTTTCAACCCAAATTAATCTAATGCATTGAGATCATTTAAAATGTAAAGATTTAATTAAATTAAAACAACTTGAACACTACTCCAAACTTAAAATTATTAAAATTTCATAACTAAATTTAACCACTTTTAATCATCAATTCCAATTTTAAATCATTAAGTTCTTTAACAAACTAATTTGCCCCTAAAAGCTTTTGTTATCATAACGCTTAAATGGAGCATTAAGTGAAATGTCACTTTACTCATAGGATAATCAAACATCCTAATTCACTGAGTAAGAAACAAAATTTAATTGAATTCTTGAATGATTAATTCACCAGTTAAATAAAATTCATTTGGACTCAAAATAATCTCAGAAGTATTGAAAAGATGTTTAGGACTCGTCCTAAACACTTTCTCAATATAATGAGATGTTTTAGAAGAACAACTGAACTTAATTGTTGTTTAATGAAAAAAATCATCCTTAACAAAACACAAGAACCTAGACGTTATAGGGATTGACTAGCAATAGGATTAGGACTTTGGTAGACAACCAAAACCTTCCCTTAGCTTTACTTAGGTATTTTTCTTGCAAATTATATAAATTCCTTAACATGTGCTTTAAGTGTAGCTTGGAATGACGGGAAGACCCTCTAGGTACGCTTGTATTTTATTGCAAGTTACTTACATGTACTGCGCTTTACTTTTCTTGCATGTTAAACAAGATTTTTGCATGAAAACTGAAACCTTTAGGATAGCCACAAAACTGAAACCCAAAACTAAAATTAAAAGTCACCACAAGATAAAATTCACCGCCACAATATTTCAAAATATAAAACAACTCAAAGTTTAATCACAAACAGGACAACAAAACTGCAACTATAACTAAATTAAAACGTCTTGTTGGATGATCGGGAATATCTCGGATGATGTAACCTACGTGTTGCTAACAGTATTTCCCACGTTCTAAATGAAAGTGTGGAACTCATTCAGTTGAGTTTAGCAAATTCATCTGGACTAAGTGAATCGGATAAAAATAACGGTGCCGGAATGATGGAACCGTGGGATCCTAACCTGTGTTGTTATAATCAACTTTAAGATTCCCCTAAGTAAAAAATTAAAGACACTTGGAATTTAAGATTTCTCTAAACCAAAACACTTCTCTCATCTCTTGATTATAATTTTCTAAAACTAAACCTCTGCGACAACGACAAGGAGCTTGGAGCACAGTGGGCAGCACGACCATCTTCTTCAGCAAAACTCAGGTCTACCTCAGCAAAACCATTCTTAGAATTAAATAACCAAGCCATAGGATTTCGAGGTAGTTTGCCTAGTTCAACATAAGTCCTTAACCTTTTCATTAGGCATTTGCATAATCATTTTATGCAAATTAAGCCCTAACTGGTCTTAGGACTCCGAGGTAGTCGTTTGGTACGATATAAACCCTCACATCCTTGAGGCTCTTTGTATGATTTTATCATACAAATATAAGTCCTAATTAATTAAAATTGGCAGGATTACAACATTAAACATACTCTTAAATTGAAGCCAAATAATAGGATAATTTGGGAAGTTGCCAAGATTCTTCTTGGATCCTCAGCTTCTCCTACTTCTCTTCCTTTGGACTTTAATTGTTCCAAATTTGAGCTAATCCCTTTTTGAAACTCCAAAATTCAATCCTTTGAAAACCTTAAACTTTGAAATTTTTGAGAGCAAAACCACTGATCTTTATCGAGAGTTTTCTTAAGTGATTCCTGTCATTTAAGATGTAATTAACTATAGGGGCTTGCCCTTATAGGGAACTTTAAGAACCCAGATAATATAAACCCTGTTTAATTCCTTTATATTAAGTAGGGGAACTTGTCGGCTTATAAAATTGGTTCGCATACCAAATGGATGTCACAAATCTTTTAGTTTATTTAATCGAGCCCCATCATCAAACAGTGTGTTTATTCTTCGGGATAGATACACGGTTTGTGGTGTGGTGCTCGTTTACATAAACTATTTGGGATGTGAGACTGGTTTGATTTCATATCTTAAAATTTTCAAATTTAAAATTATTTTCAAAATCAAATGCTACTTTCTAAATTATATATATATATATATATATATATATATATATATATATATTTAAATTAAATTTAAAATCTAAAATTCGCTGACAATTCATGTAGGCGACCCCTTTTCAAAAATACAACTTAACCTAAAAATATGCCGACATCAGTTTGAGGGTGAATCAATATATGAAGCATGGGAAAGATTTAAAGATCTCCTCATGAAGTGTCCACATTATTCGATACTAGATTGGATAATAATTTAAACCTTTTACAATGAATTAGTTGGATCTCCTAGATCAATTATCGATATTGCTGCTGGTGGATCATTAATGTCTAAACCGTTTTCTGATGCTTATGCTTTAATTAAAGAAATGGCTACTAATAATTTTCTATGGCATTCTGAAAGGTTAAATCCTAAAAAGGTAGCCAGTGTTCATGACAATGATTCTTTTATAATATTAGCAAATCAGGTTGCTGCAATTTTAAGAATGATAGACCAATTTGGGATGAATTTTCTCAGCCAAATTACTTGATTGAAGAAAATTCATTAGGCCAACTGGTTGATTCTTATTCTTCACCAGAAACTTTGAATGCTATAAGTATGTCTAATAACCCATATTCCAATTATTATAACCCAGGTTGGAAGAATCATCCGAACTTTAACTGGATTACTAATAATCAGGGTGGTATTAATCAATAATGGGGGAACCACCAAGTAAACCCATTAGGGAACTGGAACAACTAAAGAAATAATAATTATATACTAACCTATCCTCCAGGTTTTAACAATGCTTTACAATTAAAGGAGAAGAAGTTGTCTATTGAAGAAGTGGTGTCACATATGGGAAATCAATTTCAAATTCAAGGAGCAACCATCAGAAATATTGAAAATCAATTGGGGCAAATTGCAAATTCATTAAGTAATAGATCCCAAGGAATGCTTCCAAGTAATACTGAAGTGAATCCAAGAGATAAAAATAAAGAGCATGTAAAAGCAATTCAATTGAGAAGTGGAAGAGAGTTGGAAAGTAGAGTTTAGAAAGAAACTGAAGTAGAGAAAGAAGGGATTGAAGAACCAAAAGAGGACGCTCTGAAAGGTTTGGAAAGACCATTTTCTCCTCCTAAGGTTGATTTGGAAAAGCCACCACTACCATTTTCTCAGAGACTTCGTCAGCAAAAGTTGGATAAGCAATTTTCAAAATTCTTGGAGATATTTAAGAAGCTTACCATTAATATTCCATTTGCTGAAGCCTTAGAACAAATTCCTAGCTATGTGAAATTTATGCAGGATATTCTCAACAGAAAGAGGAAGTTTGAAGATAATGAGACAGTTGTACTCATTGAGGAGTGCAGTGCAATAATTCAGAAGAAGCATCCTGAAAAACTTAAAGATCCTGGTAGTTTCACAATTCCATGTGCAATCGGAGACAGATTCTATGGAAAAACTTTATGAGATTTGGGTGCAAGCATTAACCTTATGCCTCTATCAATTTTCAAAAGACTGGGATTAGGAGAAATAACCCCAACTACTGTAACTCTGCAATTAGCAGATCGTTCAATCATATATCCAAAAGGAGTTATAGAAGATGTTTTGGTTAAAGTGTATCAATTTATCTTTCCTGTTAATTTTATTGTACTTGATATGGAGGAAGATAAAGAGATACCCATCATTTTGGGAAGACCTTTTCTAGCCACAGGCAGAGTAATGATAGATGTGCAAAAAAGAGAATTAACGATGAGAGTTAATGATCAAAATAGTGCATTTAATATTTCACAATCGATGAAATTTCCTGCAATAGGTAAAGATGATGAATGTTATAGGATGGATGTTATCAAAATTTGAGTTAATGTCATTTCAAGTCAACTTATGAAGAAAAACCAGAAAGATAAGAATTGGAACATAAGCAAGAAGAGGAGTTACATCATTCTGAAGATTTTCAAGAGGAAGAATTAAATTATGTTCACGAAAATTTTGAATTGTTGGATATGACTCAAAAAGATGAATCTTATGGTCCATCAATTGAAAAACCTCCTGAACTTGAGTTAAAAATGCTTCCTGATCATTTGAAGTATATTTTTTTGGGTGAATACTTAACCTTGACTGTTATAATTTTATCTCAATTGACTGAAAAAGAAGAAGAGAGTTTGCTTGAAATTTTGAAGAAGTACAAGAAAGCCTTTGGATGGACAATTATTGATATTAAAGGAATCAGTCCTTCAATTTGTATGCACAGAATTGTTATGGAAGATAATTGCAAACCTCGGGCTGATCCCCAAAGGAGATTAAATCCTATCATGAAAGATATTGTTAAGAAAGAAAATTTGAAGTGGTTGGATGCTGGAATTTCTACCCTATTTTAAATAGTGCATGGGTTAGTCCTATTCACTGTGTTCCTTAGAAAGGAGGAGTAACTGTGACTATTAATGAAAAGAATGAAATGATTCCAACAAGACAAGTTACTTGATGTCAAATATGCATTGATTATAGAAAATTAAATCTTACCACAAGGAAAGATCATTTTCCACTCCCATTTCAAGATCAGATGCTGGATAGACTGGCTGGGCATAAATACTTTTATTTTCTGGATGGATATACTTATTACCACTAAATTCAAATTGGTCTTCAGGATCAAGATAAAACTACGTTTACCAGTCCTTATGGTACGTTTGCTTTTAGAAGAATGCCCTTTGGTTTATGTAATGCCCTTGCTACATTTTAGAGATGTATGATGCTATTTTTTGTGATTTAATTGAAAAAGGGATTGAAGTTTTTATGGATGACTTTTCAGTGGTTGGAATTTCATTTAAATCATGTTTAGAACATTTGACTAAAGTTCTAAAATGCTGTGAAGAAACTAATTTAGTCCTTAACTGGGGAAAATGCCATTTTATGGTAGCAGGAGGAATTGTATTGGGACATCAAATTTTAAAAAAAGGTTTGGAGGTAGATCCTGCAAAAATTCAAGTTATCTCTAATTTACCTTGCCCGACCAATGTAAGGGGAATTAAAAGATTTCTAGGACATGCTGGATTTTACAGGCGTTACATCAAAGACTTTTCAAAGATTACAAAACCTTTGTGTCGATTATTGGAAAAGGATGCATTTTTTTTTTAATGATGATTGCCTAAAAGCTTTTGAAACATTGAAAGAAAAATTAATCACTGAACTTCTTATAGTTTCAACAAATTGGGAAAAACCTTCTGAATTAATTTGTGATGCTAGTGATTATGCTATTGGTGCTGCTTTGGGTCAGAAATATGATAAAATTTTCAAAGTAATTTATTATGCTAGTAAGACTCTTAATGAAGCTCAAATTAATTATACCACTAACGAGAAAGAGTTATTAGCTATAGTATTTGCCTTTGATAAATTTCGATCATATTTAATTGGAACTAAATATGTGGTGCATACTGATCATTATTCTATCAAATATTTATGAAGAAGAAGGATGCGAAGCTGAGATTGATTAGATGGATTCTTCTTTTGCAAGAATTTGATTTTGAGATAGAAGATAGGAAGGGTTTCGATAATCAAATTGCTGATCATTTGTCCAGGCTTGAAAATGAAAAATCTATCTGTGATGCTGAAGAAATTAATGAACATTTTCTTGACGAAAATTATTCATTGTTAATGAGTAGCGTGTTCCGTGGTATGCCGACATAGTAAACTTTATTGTCAGTAATATTATACCCTTTGGTTTGACATACCAGGAAAAGATGAAATTTATGTCTGATGCTAATACTTATTTTTTGGATGACACCTTTTTATATAAATAAGTCAAGGATCTTATAATTCGAAGATGTATAACTTTGGAAAATACTTATGAAATTATTCAAAAATATCCTGATTCTGATTATGGGGGACATTTTGGAGTTAAAAGAACTACATATAAAATCTTACAATCTGGATTTTATTGGCCTACAATTTTTAAGGATGTGAATGCTTATATTAAAAATTGTGATAGATGTCAGCGTGTAGGCAATATTTCAAGAAGAAATGAAATGCCCCTCAATTATATGTTGGAAGTTGAAATATTTGATGTATGGGGATTATATTTCATGGGTCCATTTACACCATCTTTCGGAAAATTTTATATTTTGATAGCAATAGATTATGTTTCCAAATTGATTGAAGCTATTGCTTTACCTCGATGTGATGCTCAAAGTGTTGCAAAGTTTCTAAGAAATAATATATTTTGCAGATTTGGAATACCATGAGTAATCATAATAGATGGGGGAAGTCATTTTAAAAATGCGATTATTGATAAGTTAGCAAAGAAATATCATATAAATCATCACATTGCCACTGCTTATCATCCTCAGATAAGTGGTTTGGTTAAGTTATCCAATCGTGAAATTAAAAGAATATTGGAAAAGACTATTAATCCAAACAGAATGGATTGGTCAATCAAACTGGATTATGCTTTGTGGGCCTATAGGATTACCTACATAACCCTTATAGGAATGTTCTCATATAGGCTGATTTTTAGAAAAGCTTGTCATTTTCCTATTGAACTTGAGCATAAAGCATATTGGGCTATTAAAGAGTTCAATTATAATTTGAAAGATGCTACTGAAAAGAGATTATTATAATTAAATGAGCTTGAAAAGATAAGGAATGAATCTTATGAAAATGCTAAGATTTATAAGGAAAAGATGAAGTTATGGCATGATCGGAAGATTCTTACTAAAAATCTTGTGCCAGGACAGAAAGTTTTATTTTATGATGCCAGATTAAGAATTCTTTCTGGAAAACTTAAGTCCAGGTGGATGGGTCCATTTATTGTGATAAAAGTTTATTCTTATGGAGCTGTGGATATTCAAGATCCTAAGACTGGAAAAATATTTAAAGTTAATGGTCATAGACTTAAACCTTATTTTTCAGTCGATCAACTTAAATCTGATGAGAATCTGATGTTGGGTCACTCAAAATGAGTTTTGGGTATGTCAGGCTGAAGACGTTAAACCAAGCACTTTGTGGGAGGGAACCCATAGTTATCGGTGTTCTTTGCTTTACGTTTGCTTTGTGTGCTTTATTGGGTTTGTTTTTATGTTTTGGTGGTAGTATTTTGGAGTTTTTATGTTATAGTAGTGTTTATTTGACCTTATTTTATGACTTAGAGGAGTCGGAATGAAATTTTAGACATTTGGCAGACCTATGCAAAATTGAGCACTGGCGGCTAAGCGCCGCATAGTTGGCGCTTAGGAACCGAAGTTATGAAACATGTGATAAATGAGGTTCTAGAGGCCTAGATCGTGGGGAAGTGGTTTTGGAAGTTATTTTGAATTTTTTAAACGTTTAAGGGCGGGATTATGCACTTCTATAGTCTATAAAAAGGCCTTGGATTAAGAGAAACACTTGCCCCAAGACCTATTTTCATTCCTGAGTCTTAAGAAGAGTGTTTTCAGTGCATCATGTCTTCCTGGGCAAATGATATTAAGAAGAAAGAGGAGTCTGACAAGAGTAAGTTTATTAGTGATAATGCTAAAGAGTTATTCAATGGATTTCTTGTCATTAGTATTCAGGGAATTGCAGAAAATATTATAATGATCGAAGCTCGAGTGACTCCAATCAAAGCAAAGATCAATGAAACTAACGCACATTTGGAGCATATGGGATGGCAACTCAAGATGCAATTCAATCATACAAGTCACATGGAAGAAGCAGATAAGGCGATGTTCTTGAAGAACAAGTGGTTAGAAGAAGAAGATGTAAGAGTGTTCAATCATCACCCGTTCTATCAGATTTATATTCCAGAAGGGTCAAATGGAAATAATAGGAGTTCTGGATATATTCTGCCTACTAGAGAGTGGAATTAAATGTTGGTTTGATCTTGTGATTTATTTTTAGTATTTTATGTTTTATGTGTTTGATGTTTTAAAGTGTTTAACATTTTATGTTTGTGATCTGTTGCATATTAATGTGTGATTGTTACATTTTAGTGATTTAAACTTATCATTATGCTTATTGAGTCTGTTTGTATTTAGGGAATTTCATCCAAAGTGTTTGGATAAAAATTTTTAGTTTGTATTAAGTGTGGTTTGATTTTAATGAATATAAGTTTGTGTTTGTGTGAAATTTAATTGGAATCGATGGATATTAAAGTTTGAAATTGGAGTGTTGAAGATTATTGATTAAGAGACAATTATTTTGAGAATATTTAGGGTGATTAACTAAGTGGTTTAGTGTTATTTCTTAATTGTGAAAATCTTGGCACTTGCGGCTAAGCTCCAGATTACCGGCGCTTATGCGCCAAATTTCGCGGCTAAGCGCCGAAAGCCTCGCGCTTAGACGCCAGTTCGCGAAGATTGGTTTTTAGCAATTAAAACCTGAAAATCGCCATTTTTTAACTTGCCTGTCATCTTCAACCTCTAACTTTCGTGGAAAGGAGCCTAGAGCATCAACATTTTGGATCGTTTGAAGGTCGATTTCAACAAAAATTATTAGATTTGGATTCCTTAAGGTAAGAGCACTACTCCTAAGTAAAAATTTTTTTATTTTCACCATGTATTTTGAGTATATTTTGAAAAATCTTAAAATCACTATTCATGGTGAAAATTTGAAGAAAAGGATGAGAAATTGCTTGGATTTAGTGGAAATTACTTTTGGAAGTTAATTTAGCAAGTTTAGTTTAATTTTGGAATTTATGGTGAATTTTTCGTGAATTTTTAGAAATGGCACCAAAGTCAAAGCGCTCGAGAGAAAAGACGAGATTCGATTCTGACAAATTTGTTAGTGCATGGGCTGAGGAATGTTACGTTGATGCACTAAAGTAACATAAATTGATTCCTGAGCGTGTGTTTAGTAAGCCAGGAGAGGTTATTGAGGAGATGATTGCTAAAAGGAATTGGGAAAATTACTATTTCTTCTCCGCTGTTGCTGTTGTTTCTGTGGTCAGAGAGTTTTATGCAAACTTACCTGCAGCAGAAGAAAACTTGGTGATGGTGAGAAGGTAAGAAGTACATTTTACATCTGCGGTAATCAATGTCTTTTTTCGGCTGCCTCATGATATGTTCTGTTTTTACTCGAACTATCATCCTACTGAGGAAGAGTTAGATGAGATTATGGCATTTCTTACTGACGGAAGAGGTTTGTGGAAGATCACAAATGATAGAAGAGTAAATTTTCAAGCCTTTAAGTTAAATGCCATTTCTAAAGCATGGCATTATTTTATCTCATCTAAGCTGTTGCCTTCAAACCATACTAGTGAAGTTACAAGGGAAAGAGCTGTGTTGAACTATTGCATGTAGCAAGAGAAGCCTATAGATATTGGAGCAATCATTTATGACTATATTTTAAATTGTGCCAGATCTATCACTACTGCAGGTATGAGATTTCCTTCCTTGATCCATTCATTATGTGAATGATCTGGAGTGAAATTTGAAACTTGGGAAAAGGACCTTCAGCCTTTGAAACCAATTACCAGTGTAAAGGTTGGAGCTTACACTGTACATACAGAGTTTGGCTGGAGAGGAGGATTTGGTAGGGCTTCTACTGCTTCTGTTTCTGCTTGTGCTGCTTCTACTTCTCGTGCTACTACTTCGAGAGCTTCATCATCTAGAGAATCACAGACTGGTTTGTTAAGAAAGATTCTGAAGAAGGTGAGTCTTACTCATGAGCATGTTAGAGACATTGATGGTAAAATGGATAATATGTAAAGATATATTGTTAAACATGATGAATATGAGGAGAATTAGGAGTGATTGAATAGAAGTGATATGAGTGCCCAAATGCCCCCTCATCCATTCTACATACCTTATGTGCCATCTAGAGATTGGAATGAACAAGATGATGATGATGATAAGGATGATTAGTTAATTTATTTTATGTGTTATTGAGTCTTTGTTTATGAGTTGATGTATGTTATGTCTGTTGATTTATTTTGATATTGTTTTTGTTGAAGTTTTGTAATATGCTGATTATTATTAGACTATTTTTGCATATTTATATGTATCTGTGTTGGATTGATATTCTATATGTTGTTTTGTGTGATATATGTGTAGTAGTAAATGTTTTAATTGTATGTTGTGTCAAAGTTTTTATAGTCTGTACTTTAATTCCAAAATTTTTAGGAGAATTTGGAACACTAATAAAAACTATTATTCAAAAATTGTATATTTAAAACTTTTTAAAATCTACTACTACCATTTGTTATCTAGTATTGGTGTGATTTCAGTTATTTTCAGTTGGTGTGTATTTGCTTTGAAATCCTCCACTATTGTAGAAGTCCTTTAAAATTTTGAATTTCCATTTAATGCAAAACTAAAAAAAATTTTGAATTTGATTTGTTTTTACTTCTGTTTTTAAATTGTTATACTTGCATATTTAGGATATTAAGATTCTTGCAAGCATTTTATTTTAGTTCTTAATTCTCACCCATGTATCATTTCTTAAGCATAAATGTTTTATCCTAACTAAAAATTAATGTTTGGGGGAATTTTAAAAACAAAAAATTTTCAAAAACCTAAAATTTTATTTGTTCTCAAGAAAACATAAAATTAATTTGATTTTTGATTAAAAACAATTATGTATATGAAGTTATATTAGGGGAACAAAATTTTGAATATAGAAATGAATAAGAGAATTTAGTTAAAATTTTTCGTAATAATGAAAATTTTAAAATTAAAATTTTCTTAATAAAAAAGTGTTAAATATTATTTAACTATCTACTAGTATGAAATATTGTATTTTTGGATAAATAGAAGATTTGACTTTTATTCTTCAAAGCTTAAATTTCATTATTGAGGAGTGATTTTCAAATACTGTTATTATGATTTTTAAGTGAAAGATATATATCAGACCTTTATTTTAAATGGAAGGGTGGAATTCAAAATCATTAAGGTCTATCCAGATATAGTAATCCTTGCCATATTAAAAAAAAAGAAGAAAAAAAAAAGGAAAAGAAAAAAGAAAAGATAAAGAAATAGAAAAAGAAAAAAAGAGAAAAAAGTGAAAAATGGTATGTAAAAGGGAAGAAGAAGATTGAGGATTTCAGGGCCTAATCAAAAATTGATTCCATACCTAAAGTATAAAATATAAGTTCTGAGAAAATCTAAAGCTTAAGGTTATAATATAGTAAGTAAAATTATTTTCAAATAAAGATTTTTAAGTAAGAAAAATAAATGTGTGAATCCAATATTTTGAAGAATCTACAAATATTTCTGAATTAGATAGAAAACTATATTTTACATTATCCTTTACCTAAGAACTTTCTAAACTTTAAGTTGGTTTTAATTACTGAAATTTTTTCTAAATTGGAATATTTTGTTTCTATAACAAAATTTTGTTATCTTCCTAAGAAACTCATTACATAATTTTCATGCTAAAATTTTCTATGTGATTAAGAGGCACTTGAGGACAAGTAACATTTTAAATTTGGGGGATTTTGATACACCTAAAATATATAGTGTTTTTGTGCACATTTTTATACCTATTTTTGATGATATTGCATTGTAATGGAATGTATTTTGTATTTTTTGCAGGTATAATGAAAATGAGTGATTATGATGAAAGGAGCAAAAATTGGATCAAATTTGGAGCAAAACAAAAAAGAATGAAAAATTGGACCTTGGCGGCTAAGCACAGCTTGGTTGGCACTTAGCCGCCATAGTTAAAAATTGAATTTTCTTCATTTTTGGTGTCAATTTCAAGGGGTGTTTGAATCAACTTTTTGTGTTGACTTCCTTAACTTCCCATAGGCGGCAAATTTGAATGAAGGGATGCATCTTATGGTGGATACATTGAATCAGAACATGATTTGAATAGACACCAAGGCACCTTTTGGATGATTATTAAAGTTATGTCATGAGTGTGTAAGATTGTGTGTCTTTAGTGAGAGTTAGTCTTTTAGTATTTCAAGACTCTCTTTTAGTTTTTAGTTTCATCTTCTAGTTTAAAGAGTTTTATTTTCAGTCTTTTATTGTTTAAAGTTAGTTAGTGTGGTGTAAAAATTTCTTTCCACCAATTTACTTTCATCCATTTATCTAGTTTTTATTGAAGTCTAAAGTCAGACTTAGAGTGAACAAAGCTGGGGGCCAACCTCTGTAGTGTTGTTCTGTGGAAAGTCAAGTTTGAAAGGAACTTCCAGAGTTTTGTGGAGAGGATTTTCAGATAAGTGTTTACTTTTGTTTTCTATATTTAGTTTTTATGATTTCTATTTTTAAATTAATATTTGCTTGTGTTTTCTCCATGAATTCTGAGTAGTTTTCTTTATCGTTTTCTTTCTTAAATGAAAAAGTAATTAAATTATGTAGGATTGTTGTGCAATGTATAATGTTTAAAGTTGGAATACGTTGTGAAGATTTATTTCCATGAACTTAATTTACTTCTTAATTTGGCCAGTTAAGATGTTAAATTTGTTGTGATATTATGTAAGATCCAATGCAGTATTGTCTCAAACAACAATTGGTATAAATCACATCCAATTATATAAATGAGAATTATAGTCCATATAATTGAATGCTTAGGAGATATGTTTTTAATGGGGAGTAGAATTAGAGGTCTTTAGAGTGACAGGCTAAAACCCCCTAATTTGGTTTGAGACTTTTAATTTTGTTATGAGAAGTTAGTCCCCAGGTGGAGGGAATCGAGGGAACTCTAGAGTGAAAGCAAGTATCTTCCCTACCTAACCATGTTCAATATTTTAAAATTTAAAATTAACCAATGTTCTTTATAGAACCAAATAAGGGTAAAGAATAAATTTGCTCCTATTTATCACAACACATTTAAATACTTCCACAACAATACTTTCATAATTATTACTTCTTTATAAGAGAAAAAAAGATATTTTATTTCCTAGTATTTTATACCCCATTTTAAAGTTCTGATAATTTTCATTTACTGCTTAGCTTTAATTAAAAATACCCAAAACAATTTTCAAGTTTTTCAAATCAAAACATACTTTCAAAAGTCATTAAAAAAGTAAAAGTATAATTTTCGTAGTTCTTTAAAAATTTTTTACATTTCCCTGTGGGTTCGATATCTCGGGGCTTAATCAGAAAGTCCTATATTACTTGATAAACGATACGTATACCGGTGTAATATCCCATATTATAAAATCATAATTTTCATATATGAATTATCAGCACATATATTTGTTGTGAAGTAAAGTTTTTAGTGCACATATATTTATCGGGGATTAGGGTGCTGATAATTAAATTGCTGAACATCTATCCAGGCTTGAAACTGAAAAATCTCTTAGTGATACTGAAGAAATTAAAGAACATTTTCTTGATGAAAAAATTTTCACTACTAATGAATAGTGTATTCCGTGGTATGCCGACATTGTAAACTTTATTGTTAGTGATATTTTACCATAGGGTTTGACATATCAAGAAAGGAAGAAATTTTTATCTGATGCTAAAACTTATTTTTGGGATGACCCATTTTTATATAAACAAAGAAAAGATTTGATCATTTGAAGATGTGTGCCTTTAGAAGAAACTTATCAAATTATTCAAAAAGGTCATAATTCTGATTATGAGGGACATTTTGGAGTAGATGGAACTAATAGAATTTTATAATCTGGATTTTATTGGCCTACAATTTTTAAAGATGTTAATGCATTTATTAAAAATTGTGAATGATGTCAGTGTGTAGGTAATATTTCTAGAAGAATCTGGATGCCCCTCAATTATATGTTGGAAGTTGAAATATTTGATGTTAGGGGATTAGATTTCATGGGACCGTTTACACCATCTTTCATAAAGATTTATATTTTAATAGTAGTAGACTATGTATCCAAATGGATTAAAGCTATTGCTTTACCTCAATATGATGATCAAAGTGTTGCAAAATTTTTAAAGAAGAATATATTTTGCAAATTTGGAATACCAAGAGTAATCATAACAGATGGTGGAAGTCATTTTAGAAATGCGATTATGGAGAAGTTAGTAAAGAAATATCATATTAACTATCGCATTGCTACTGCTTATCATCCGCAGAAAAGTGGTTTGGTTGAAATATCCAATCGTGAAATTAAAAGAATATTGGAAAAGACTGTTAATCCAAATAGAAAGAATTGGTTAATCAAACCGGATTATGCTTTGTGGGCCTATAGGACTATTTATAAAACTCCTATAGGAATGTCCCCATATAGGCTATTTTTTGGAAAAGCTTGTCATTTACCTGTTGAGCTTGAGCATAAAACATATTGGGCTATAAAAGAGTTCAATTATAATTTAAAGGATGCTACTGAAAAGAGATTATTGTAATTAAATGAGCTTGAAGAAATAAGGAATGAATATTATGAAAAGGTTAAGATTTATAAAGAGAAGATGAAGTTATGGCATGATCGAAAGATGCTTACTAAAAATCTTGAGCCAGGACAAAAAGTTTTGTTGTATAATGCCAAGTTGAAAATTTTTGCTAGAAAACTTAAGTCCAAATGGATGGGTCCATTTATTGTGATAAAAGTTTATTCTTATGGAGATGTGGATATTCAAGATGCTAAGAATGGAAAAATATTCAAAATTAATGGTCATAGACTTAAACCTTATTTTTCAGTCGACCAACTTAAACCTGATGAGAATATAATGTTGTTTTGAAATGGCATTCACTCAAATATCTTATTACATCCATCTTGAAACATTCATCATCTTTACCTCTAGCAGGATATTTCATTGATTTTCAAATATTAAATGTAACAAATTGATCATTGATGCGCATAGTTAATTTCGCTTTATGCACATCTATCATTGCTCTTCTAGTAGCTAGGAAAGGTCTCCCCAAAATAATCGGTATCTCTTTATCTTCCTCCATATCAAGCACAATGAAATCAATATGAAAGATAAATTGATCCACTTTTACTAAAATATCTTCTATAACTCGTTTAGGATATGTGATCGAACGATCTGCTAACTGCAGAGTTACAGTAATAGGGGTTATTTCTCCTAATCTCAGTATTTTAAATATAGATAATGGCATAAGGTTAATGCTTGCACCTAAATCACATAATACTTTTCCATAAAATTTTTCTCTAATTGCACATGGAATTGTGAAGCTACAAAGATCTTTAAGCTTTTTAGAAAGCTTCTTCTGAATTACTGTACTGCAATCTTCACTAAGTGCAACAGTTTCGTTATCTTCAAACTCCTTTTCCTGTTTAGAATATCCTTCATAAACTTCACATTGCTTGGCATTTGTTCTAAGGCTTCAGCAAATAGAATACTAATTGTAAGTTTCTTAAAAATCTCCAAGAACTTTGAAATTTGCTTATCCAACTTTTTTTGTTGAAGTCTCTGAGGAAATGGTGGTGGTGGCTTTTCTAAATCAATCTTAGGTGGAGAAATAGGTCTTTCCAAACCCTTCTGAGCGTCCTCTTTTGGTTCTTCAATCTCTTCTTTCTCTACTTCAATGTCTTTTTGCACTCTACCTTCCAACTCTCTTCAACTTCTTGATTGAACAGCTTTTACTTGCTCTCTTTGATTTATCTCAGTAATACTAGGTAGCGTTCCTTGGGATCTATTACTTAATGAATTAGCTATTTGTCCCAATTGATTCTTAATATTTCTAATTGTAGCTCCTTGACTTTGCATATGATTTCCCATTTGTAACACTAATTCTTTTATAGACAACTTCTTCTCCTTAAATTGTGAAGAATTATTAAAACCTGGAGGATAAGTAGGTCTATAATTACTATTCCCTTCATTTTTCTAATTCCCCAATGGGTTTACTTGATTGTTCCCCCATTATTGAGTACTACCACCCCGATTATTGGTATTCCAGTTAAAGTTAAATTTTGGATGGTTCTTCCAACCTGGGATGGTTGAGAAAAATTCTGTCTAAATTGGTATATCTTCCTTGATATTCCAGCAACTTGATTTGCTAACAATGCAAAAGCATCAGATTCATGAATATTTGCTACCTTTTTAGGATTTACCCTCTCATAAGGCCATTGAAAACTATTTGTAACCATTTCAGCAATTAAAGCATACGCATCATTAAACTGTTTAGACATCAATGAACCACCAGCAACAGCATATATCATAGATCTAACAGATCCAACTAATCCATTATAAAAAGTTTGAATTATTAACCAATCTGGTATCGAATGATGTGAACACTTTCTTATAATATCTTTAAAATGTTCCCATTCTTCATAAATAGATTCCCCTTCAAACTGAGAAAAAGATGTAATGTCATTTCTAAGCATAGTAGTCTTAGATGGTGAAAAATACTTAGCAAGAAAATTTTTCGCTAAATCACCCAAAGTTCTGATAGATCCAGGTGCTAAGGAATTTAACCACATCTTAGTTTTATCTCTTAATGAAAAAGAAAAAAGTCTAAGTCTAATAGCATCATCTGAAACACCATCATATTTAAATGTAGCATATAATTCTAGAAAATTGGCAAGTTGAAAAGTTAGATCTTCAGTTGGTGCACCCCTAAACTGATTATTAGATACACTTAGAGAATAGTAAGTCTAAGTTCAAATAAATTAGCCACTGTTGACCTCATTTTTATGATAGGTCAACCTTTTTACCTAAAAAGTCAACCTTGGTCAAAATGATTAATCTAGACCCAATGACCAACCCTGTTGACCCAATAGGTCAACCTTTTGACCTAAAAAGTCAACTTTGGTCAAAATGGTCAATTCTGACCCAATGACCAACCCTGTTGACCCAATAGGTCAACCTCTAGACCTAAAAAGTCAACTTTACTCAAAATGGTTAATCCTGACCCAATGACCAACCCCATTGACTCAATAAGTCAACCCATGACTTAAAAAGTCAACTTTAGTCAAAATAGTCAATCCTGACCCAATGACCAACCTTCTGACCTAAAAAGTCAACTTTGGTTAACATGGTCAATCCTGACCCAATGATCAACCCTTGACCCAATAGGTCAACCTTTTGACCAAAAGAGTCAACTTTGGTCAAAATGGTTAATCCTGACCCAATGACCAACCCTGTTGACCCAATAGGTCAACCTTTTGACCTAAAAAGTCAACTTTAGCCGAAATGGTCAATCCTGATCTAATGAACAACCTTGTTGACCCAATAGTTCAATCTTTTGACCTAAAAAGTCAACTTTGGTCAAAATGGTCAGTTTTTTACCAAATGACCAATTATTGACCCAATGATCTGTTTAAGACCCCAAAAATTTCAAATTTATCAAATAATTAATTTCAAAATTATTTTGATTAATTAAATGTAGTTGACTAATAATTTAATTTTCAATATTTTAATTAATTAAATGACATAATTAATTAAAATCAAAATTAAATTAAAAGTCATAAAGTGACAAAAATGTACCAAAATGAAATGAAAAATGACAAAATTAATAAAATAATTGATTTCAAAATTTATTTTAATTAATTAATTAGCTAATGATTTAATTTTTAAAAAATTTTAATTAATAACACAATTAATTAAAATGAAAAATTAAAATCAAAAGCCACAAAATGATGAAATGCACAAATTAATTAAAAATAATGGAATTAATCAAATAATTAATTCCAAATATATTTTTGATTAATTAATTAACCAATAATTTAATTTTCACATTTTAATTAATGACATAATTAATTAAGATGAAGATTAAATTGAAAAGTCAAGAAATGAGACAAAATTCAATTTTAATGACATGAATATTAATTAAATAATTAATTTGAAATTATTTTCAATTAATTATTGATTAATAAAATAATTTCCAACATTTAATTAATGACATAATTAATTAAAAATGGAAATTAAATTAAGAGGGGTATTAAATGGAATTTTTAAACCTATGACATTTTGGTTTTCTAAAAATTCCAAAACTCCTTTATGACATCACATATGACCCCATATGGGTTAGACACAACCCATATGAGAAAACAACCCATGGATGACTCATATTTAACCATGGCTAAAAGCCATAATGACATAAAAATGAGGTGGCAAAACCATGGTGATTTGAAGTGTGACTCATCCTCCTTTACAAGTGAGGTGGTTTGCCATGGTGAGCTGAGTTTAGCCACCTCCTAGCCACCCAATGATAAGAAGACAATGCTTTAACCATTTTCCATACCATGGTTAAGCTCATCATAATATTTTATAAAAAATTTTAAGGGGGGGAGCTAATATGTCATCACCCCATGAAATGTTAGATGAGGTGTTGGAAGCAGAAGTTCTCAACCATTTGAGTCACTATTAACCTCTCCCTTAGCTAATGGAATGGAAATAAAGAAATCAAAGTCTATCATGACAATTTGGATCCATAACTGCCATGAAATGTGAACTTGCTTAAGTGGCATAATTCTCATGCGATATGAAGAGGTGATGCTTGGATTACATGGGGGAGGTTGTTACTAGACTCTACTCCAAATCCCTAACCATGCCATGGTCAATCCTAGGATAACCAAGGTTGAATCATAGCCATCAATGGCTATAAAAGGACCCCTTGGCTGAAATTTTGAAGAGGAGAGAAAAAATCTATAGAAACTTATAGGTTGCCCAAATCCTTTAGTTCCCAACACAAAAAGTCTTGCTAAGGACTTCAGCAACCTATTCCAACCAAGATCAAGCCATAGGATCAGCCAATCAAGCCAATTTGGCCAAAATCCAAAATCAACTCAAACCTAGCCACTTTGCCAAAATTGCTCTCCAAGGATAGCTACAAAACCAAATTTAAGTGACAAAGATCTTCTTTGGGAGTCCTAGAAGCTGAGCATCAAGGCTGATCGAGCTCAAGATTATTGTAGCCAAGGTATGGATTTATTTTGTCCAAAATAATGCATATAATCAAAAAATTATGAGTTAAACTAGCCCAGAAATGTATCATCATCGTATAGATATAATCTATATGTCCAGATGATTCCATAGGTTCAAAAATCACTCAATTTCATTGAGAAATGAGTGAGATATTGAGCTTTAAAGTTGGACGGTTCGAAATATTTTTGAATTTATGGGGATTAATCTCGCCGTCCGTTATCGTGTTTTGGAACGGACGGTGCTAATATGAAGATCCCGTGTCCCGTGTCCGGATCCGCGCAGCGGATCTTCCCGCTCTTCGACGCGTACGAGGACGCGTGGCAAGCCCATAATTTTTCGGGCTAGGTTAATTCATATTAACCTTAAAATTTTCAAAAATTCATATCTTTTTACCTATAGCTCCTAAAAATAAATAAAAAATACCTCTGGAAAGCTCTTAAAGAGAAGAAAATTATGAAATCAAAATAATAATTTTATTCTCAGTATTTAGTTTTTAAATAATTAAATACTCTCTGGAGTATTTTAATTATTAAAAATTATTTACAAATCAAAAAAATGTCAAAATTTTAGGGAAGAACCTTTAAGTCCTTAGACACATCTCCTGATTTTTCTAAGGCTAGGGTAGCTCTCTGGGATGTGATTTTCTAATTTCCATGATATTTTATAATTATTTCCAAAAATAATTATAAAATTTGAAAAATTGGAAAATTAAAATTCAAAATGATTGAGAATTTTAGGGTGACAGATAACAATCCTAAAACAACAATTCTCAAGTCATCAAATCAATCTAAAAGACATTTTGAAACAAGGTTAAGATTTTATAATTATAAATTAATATTTAAAAACCTTTTCTTAGTCCATTTCATAATGGACTAAGCCAATGATGAATCTAAACTCAAAATGAATTCAAATCAAACATTAATAAGGGTTAAAGACAACTTATGCCTAATTAAAATCATTAAACCTTAGGGTTTAAGACAAAATAAAAATATTAAATAAGTTTAAAGACATATTAAACTTAATTAACTCATTAAACCTTAACTAAATTAGGTTTAATACAAAATCAAAACTTTAATTAAGTTTAAGGACATATTAAACTTAATTAATTCATTAAACCTTAGGGTTTAAGATAATATCAAATCTTTAATTAAGCTTAAAGACATATTAAACTTAATTAACTCATTAAACCTTAACTAAATTAGGTTTAATACAAAATCAAACTTTAATTAAGTTTAAGGACATATTAAACTTAATTAACTCATTAAACCTTAACTAAATGAGGTTTAATACAAAACCAAAACTTTAATTAAGTTTAAGGACATATTAAACATAATTAATCCATTAAACCCTAGGGTTTAAGATAAAATCAAAACATTAATTAAGTTTAAGGACATGTTAAACTTAATTAACATCCAAAAACATTAGGTTTAATCAAACCTAAAACCTAATTAGGTCTAACCCATTAGACCTAATTAAATCATTAAGACTTAGCTAAATTAGACTTAATCAAACCTAAATCCTAATTAGGTCTAACCCATTAGACCTAATTAAACCATTAAGTCTTAACTAAATTAGACTTAATCAAACCTAAAACCTATACAGGTCTAACCCATTATACCTAATTAAACCATTAAGTCTTAACAAAATTAGACTTAAATAAACCTAAAACCTAATTAGGTTTAACTCATTAGACCTAATTAAATCATTAAGTCTTAACTAAATTAGACTTAATCAAACCTAAAACCTAATTATATCTAACCCATTAGACCTAATTAAAACATTAAGTCTTAACCAAATTAGACTTAAACAAACCTAAAACCTAATTACGTCTAACCCATTACACCTAATTATACCATTAAGTAATAACTAAATTAGACTTAAACAAACCTAAAACCTGATTAGGTCTAATCTATTAGACCTAATTAAACCATTAAGTCTTAACTAAATTAGACTTAAACAAACCTAAAACCTAATTAGGTCTAACCCATTAGACATAATTAAACAATTAAGTCTTAACTAAATTAAACATAAACAAACCTAAAACCTAATTAGGTCTAACCTATTAAACCTAATTAAACCATTAAGTCTTAACTAAATTAGACTTTATTAAACCTAAACCCTGATTAGGTTTAATCCATCCTAAATCTTAAGCAAATAAAACTTAATCCAACTTAAACTCTAATTAAGTCTACCACATTAGATTTAATTAATCTATTAAATCTTAACCAACTAAGGTTTAATCAAACATAAAACATAATTAAGTCTACCACACTAGACTTAATTTATCTATTAAACCTTAACCAATTAAGGATTAATCAAACTCAAACCTAAAACAACCCTTAACTTAGGTTCATACCAACTTGAACCTAAGTTCAACCTTTAACTTAGGTTCAACCCAACTTGAACCCAAGTTCAACCTTTAACTTAGACTCAACACAACATGAACCCAAATTCAAAACCTTAACTTGAGTTCAATCCACATTAAACTTAAGTTAACATTAAGTCCAGGTTCAACATAACTTGAACCTAACTTAACTCCAACACAAATCAAACTTGAGTTCAACCCATATTGAACTTAAGTCAACCTTAAGTCTAGGTTCAATCTAACTTGAGCCTAACTTAACTCAATCCCAAACCAAACCTAAGTCTAACCCATGTTGAACTTAAGTTTAGTTTCAATCTAACTTGAACATAACTTAAACCTAAACCATAATTAAGTCTATCACATTAGACTTAATTAAATTATTAAACCTTAATCAATTAAGGTTTAATTAAATCTAAACCATAATTAAGTCCACCACATTAGACTTAATTAAACCATTAAACCTTAACTAAGGTTTAATCAAACCAAAAACCATAATTAAGTCTACCACATTAGACTTAATTAAACTATTAAACCATAACTAACTAAGGTTTAATCAAACCTAAACTCTAATTAAGTCTATCACATTAGACTTAATTAAACCATTAAACCTTAACTAACAAAGGTTTAATTAAACCTAAACTCTAATTAAGTCTATCACATTAGACTTAATTAAACCATTAAACCTTAACTAACTAAGGTTTAATCAAACCAAAAACTATAATTAAGTCTACCACATTAGACTTAATTAAGTCATTAAACCTTAACTAACTAAGGTTTAATCAAACTTAAACCATAATTAAGTCTACCACACTAGACTTATTTAAATCATTAAACCTTAACTCTAAGGTTTAATCAAACTTAAAGCTCTAGTTAAGTCTACCACAATAGACTTAATTAAACCATTAAACTATAACTAACTAAGGTTTAATCAAACCTAAACTCTAATTAAGTCTATCATATTAGACTTAATTAAACCATTAAACATTAACTAACAGGTTTAATAAAACCTAAATCCTAGTTGATTCTAACACACTAAACTTAATTAGTTAAGGTTTAACTAAATTAAGTCTAATTTATTAGACCTAATTAATGTTTGAACCTTATAAAGCCCAGTTGAATTAGATTAGACTTAATTAAAACTTAAGCCTTACCTAAAAAGGATTTAGATGGTCGACAATTTTAATTAAGTCTAATCTATTTAGACTTAATTAACCTCTAAGTACTATTTAAACAAGGCTTAAAACTTATATAGGTCTATTCTAATTAAACCTAACTTTTAACTTAAGTTCAAACAGACATGAACACAAGTTAATACAATCTATATTGAATTTTAACTTAAGTTCAAACAGACATGAACTCAAGTTAATTAGATACAATCTATATTGAACATAACCGATATAAATTTGACATTTCAAATGAAAATCGACATAATCAACAAAAATTTAACATTTTCAACATAACCGTTATAAATTTGACATTTCAAACAAAAATCTACATAATCAACATAAATTTGATATTTTCAACATAACCGATATAAATTTGACATTTCAAACAAAAATCAACATAATTGACATAAATTTGACATTCCAAAATCAAATCCAAATCAACATAAATCGACATAAACTGACATTCAAGACATACTAAATCAACATTTCGAATCAAACTTGGACATCCTACAAATTCTGAGACAATGAATATTTTTTCTGACAATGTTTCCTTTGCAGGATGAAGACATGAAGTTTTGTTTATATTTCTTTTGCATGTTATAGGGTGTTCTAACTCTGTTTTACAGGACGACATTCTGGAAATAAGACAAATAACAATTACAACAAAACAACGACACTGATAAAACAAAACAAAATAAAACATTGACATTGATAAAACAAAACATAACAAAACAACAACATTGACAAAACAAAACAGAACAAAACAACGACATTGACAAAACAAAACAAAATACAACACGACAAAACCAAAACAAAAAATTTTAGGTTAGCCACAAAACCTAAACAAATAACAAAACAAAATGACATCAAACCGACATGACAAAATGACATTTAGGATTGATAGTAGGTACATCTTTCGTTAAAGACAAAAAATTTCTAGAAAATAAGTGATTAACAATAATCTAAAGTTTTCTTAGACATTTATAAATTGTCTAAAATGTAATTAACTATAGAAGCTTGCTCCTATAGGAGTATAAAAAGAACCCACGATAGATATCACATCTAGAAATCTCTGGTTAAAACTTCGTGATCTTCCTTATATAAAAACTCTAGGATATGACTGTCGGCACTATTTTTAGGTTATGTGTTTTATTTTGAAAAGGGAGTCGCCTACGGAAATTGTCGGCGAATTTTTAATTTAATTTAAATAAATAATTTGAAAAGTAGTATTTTATTTTGAAAATAATTTTAAATTTGAAAATTTTAAAATATGAAATCAAACTGATCTCACATCCCGAATAGTTTATATAAACGAGCACCGCATCACAAACCGTGTATCTATCCCGAAGAATAGACACACTGCTTGATGATGGGGCTCGATTAAATAAACTAGAAAGGTTTGTGACATCCGTTTGGTCCGCGAACCAATTTTATAAGCCGACAAATTCCCCGCTTAATATGAAACTATTAAACAGGGTTTATATTACCCAGGTTCTTTAAAATTCCCTATAAGGGCAAGCCCCTATAGTTAATTACATCTTAAGTGACGGGAATCACCTAAGAAAACTCTCGATAATAATCAATAATTTCGCTCTCAAGAATTTCAAAGTTTAAGTTTTCAAAGGATTGAATTTTGGAAATTTCAATAGGGAATGGATCAAATTTAGAACATTTTTATTTTGGAAATTCAAAGGAAGAAAAGTAGGAGAAATTATGGATCCGAAGTGAATTTCGATAATTTCCCGACTACCCTATTGTTTGGCTTGAATTTAGGAAAGTCCTAATGTTTATTTAATGTTTTAATCTTGCCAATTTTAATTAATTAGGGCTTATACTTATATGATAGAATCATACAAATTGCCTAGAAGATATGAGGGTTTATGTCGTATCGGACGACTACCTCGGAATCCTACGACCGGTTAGGGTTTAATTTGCAATGCAAATGCCTAACGAAGAGTTGAGGATTTATGTTGCACTAGGCAAACTACCTCGAAGTCCTATGGCTTTGTTATTTAATTCTAAGAAAGTTTTGCTGAAGTAGGTTCAAGTTTTGCTGACGACGATGGCCGTGCTACCCACCATGCTCCGAACTCCTTGTTGTTGCAGAGGTTTAGTTTTAGAAATCATAAATCAAGAGATGAGAGAAGTGTTCTGGTTTAGAGAAGTCTTAATTTCCAAGTGTTTTTTTGTGTTTTAATTAAAACAAATCTTAAAGTTGATTATAACGACACCTGGTTAAGATCCCACGGTTCCATCCTTCCGGCATCATTATTTTTATCGGATTCACTTAGTCCAGATGAATTTGCTAAACTCAATCGAATGAGTTCCACACTTTCATTTAGACCGTGGGAAATCCCGTTAGCAACACGTAGGTTACATCATCCGAGGTATTCCCGATCATCCAACAAGACGTTTTAATTTAGTTGTAATTGTAGTTTTGTGTTCTGTTTGTGATTAAATTTTGAGTTGTCTTATATTTTGAAATGTTGTGGAGGTGAATTTTATCTTGTAGTGTCTTTTATTTCAATTTTGGGTTTCAGTTTTGGTTTCTGTCCTAAAGGTGTCGGTTTTCATGCAACTGTTGTTTATCATGCAAGAAAAGTAAAGTATAGTGCATGTAAGTAAATTGCAATAAAGTAAATTGCAATAAAGTAAAAGCGTACCTGGAGGGTCTTCCCGTCATCCCAAGCTGCACTTAAAACACAGTTAGAATATTTAAGCAAGTTCCTAGGTAAAGCTAAGGGAAAGGTTTATGGTTTTCTACCAAATTCCTAATCCTATAGCTAGTCATTTCCTATGACGTCTAGGTTCTCATGTTTTTAGTTTGAGGACGATTTTCTTCATCAGAGAATAACTAAGTTCAATCGTTCTTATAAATATCCTAAGCATATCGAGGAAGTGCTTAAGAAGAATCTTAAACATCTTTTCAATATTTCTAGGATTGTTTTAAGTCCAAGAGAATTTAGTTATATAAATGAATTGATCGTCCGAGATTTTTAATTTTTTGTTAACTTGCTCGATGAACTAGGACATTTGAATATCCTATAAGTGAAGTAGCATTTCATTTTAATGTTCTATTTAGGAGTTATGATAACTAAAGCTCCTAAGGGCAAAATGATATTTAATGATTTGTGATTCAAATTTAAGTTCAAATTAATGATTTAAGTTTGGAATAGTGTTCAAGTTATTTTAGATTTATTTCTTCATGTCTTAAGTGAGGTTATTTAATTCAATTTAATTTAATTTAATTTAATTTAATTTAATTCAATTTAATTCAATTTAGTTTGATTTGATTTAATTTAATTCAATTCAATTTAGTTTATTTAATTTCTTAATTTAATTTAATTTAATTTTTAATTTAATTTAATTTAATTTAATTTAATTTATTTAATTTAATTTAATTTATTTAATTTAATTTAATTTTATTTAATTTATTTAATTCATTTAATTTAATTTAATTCAACTTTCAATCTTAATTTAATTTAATTTAATTTTAATTTAATTTACTTAATTTAATTTAATTTTTAATTTAATTTAATTTAATTTTAATTGAAATTTTTTTGAAAGAGTTTAATGATTTAATTTTAGTTTAATGATTAAGTCTTTTAGTATTTTAAATTTGAGTTATCATTTTAATTAAGAGTTGAATATTAATGGGATGATTAAATTTAGGGAGTTTTAAATTAAAGAATAAATCTCTTCCTAATAATATCCCTATTTTAATAATTCCAATTTTATTATTCTTCCAAATTCAATTAATTATTTAATTAAGGTTTAATCATTTTAAATTACTTAATGGGTTTCTACCCTTCAATTATTTAAATTTCAATCATCCAAATCAGATTAGGATCAAATATTTTACTTGTTAATTTTTATTAAACCTAAAGTTTTAATTAAGGGTTAAAATTTTAATTACCATTTTGCCCTTTAAGCCTAATAATTTCATAACTCACTAAATTGAACTCAAATGAACTTGAAACCTTTATGTGACTTCACTTATGTGTCAATAAAGACATGAGAGGAGAAAATGTGATTTTTCTGTATTTAATTTATTTATATAATTATTTTTTTGTAGAAAATAGAAATTTCCAAGGAAAATTCAATAATATGACCAAGGGAAAGTTTCTGTCCTTAATAAAATTAGGGGACATTCCTAATGACAAGAGGACCACTTGGACCAAATTTTGTAATTTTTTGAATTATATTTTATTTATTAGAATTATTTTAAGTTCTGGAGTATTAATTAATTTAAAAATAAAATAAATGTTGAAAAATAAATTTTATAATTTTTAAAATTCTCTCTGATATCAAGGATTCCAGAGAACCAAACTTCACAATTTTCTGACTTTTTCTTGATTTATTATAATTATTTTGGTGAAAATGCTAGAAAATATATTTTTTTAATTTTAAAATTACCCTAGAGCTTTAAAAATTAATATCTCACTAAATAGACCTAGGAAAAATATGGGACTTGTTCCTAAGTGATTAAAATTCAAAATATGACATTTTGGTGAATTTTATTATTTTTGTGATTTTTATTATTTTTTAATTATTGAAAATATTAAAATAATATTAAAAATCAACTTTTTTAGAAAATTGAAATTTTAATTTTCTTAAACTCCCCTGATATCAGAGAGACTCCAAAACCAATTTGGTGAATTTTTGAAAGATATTTTGAAAGTTATGAATTTTTAAAGTTTAAAATGACTAAGTGGCTTAATCAACCCAATTAGTGGGGCTAACCAAGTCCAATCGACCTCAAATTTTTATGATGGGTTCCTCTGATCCTAAAGGTCAGTGGAGAATTGATTTCAAGTCAATTTGATCTATAGTTAACTCTAATTAATTAGAGATCTATTTTGGGTGTTTAAGCCAATTAGGGTTAATCTAAGTGAATTAACCCAAATCCTATTTTTCCTAGTGGTTCTCTGGTCATATGGAACATCACCAAATTTTCCTAGAATTTATTTTACAACATGCTAATTTTTGGAATTAAAATACTTAAAATAGCAACATGCATTTGAAAAATCAATAACTTTTCATAGGGATGGCCTCCGACTTTGGAAAATTCAGGGAATGTTCCCAAATTCGTAGGCTTCAAAAGCCCTATGGTCTCATGCCATGGTGAATTGTATGAATGCATGGAGAATTAAATGTATGCAGAGAGTAAATAAATTACTAAAAATAAAATACTTGGACAAAATTGAATGATTTCTTTTCCACACTATTCTCCTCTCGTTCACCGAGCAAGAGGGTATTTTTATTTTATTTTTGTGATTTTTCTACACAGAGATATGAATTTTCCAAGTTTAGGGAATTAAATAAATAGGAAAATACCCTATTTTTCTATTTATCCACGCGGCGCCGCGTCAACCTCGGCAGCCTCCGAATGCACACGCGGCGCGCTCCCATTCGACGCCGCCATCCGAGTCGGCAACCCGGGCCCCACGGTTCTCGTACCGTCTCCCGGTCCGACGCCATCCGAGCCGTCCGTCCGCGCGTGTATTAAATGGACGCGCATCCGTTCATCGTCCCCAAGTGTCCTCACCCGAGAGCCGTCCACACTAAATCCTTAAGATCTCACTCGATACTCAGCCGCATTTTTATGTTCTTATGCTCTATGGATTCGTCTTCAAGAGACGAACACATCTATACGGTTATCATGCATTGAAATTAAGGCATTTGAAATGGAGAATCTCCGAAGCTCGGGATGAAGAATTAATTCATACCTTAGCTCGAGAGGTGAAGCCTCGATCGAGAGATGCTTGGCACGTTCGTTGGAGCTGCAGGAGGCTAGGGATGAAGCCTGGGGATGTGGTGAATTGCCTAGGTGTGATTTCCACCAAAGCTGATCACAACCTTTGGAGTCTGGAACAACTGGGTGACCTGGAGATGGGGCTTTTGCTGGTGGACACCTTCCCTCGACCGGTGCGAGTGTAGGACCAATCAATTTGGGGATTGGCTCGCCGTGGAGAAGTGTCCCGGTTTTGGGTGAAATTTCAACTCGAAATTGAGCTCACGAGAGAAGAAATGGCAGGGGGATCTCACCGGGGATCAAGTGCTCGTGTGTGGGGAGGAGTCCGGAACAATTTTGGCGCAGTTTCGGTAAGGTTCGGTTCAGCACTTCTCATGGCCGAGAAGGTGAGGGGTTTAAATAGGAGATGTTGGAGGGCCTCCCAGGGGGAGTTGAGGGCTGGGATCAGCTGCTCTTGGCATGTGAAGAACAGCCATGGTGGCCACTAGGCATGGGGCAGCTCAGCAAGGGAGAATTCCAAAGTTTGGCTCCTCCCAAGGTTTCGGCCATGGTGTTTTCCGGCGGCTCGGTGGTCGGCCGGCCGGGCATCGGTCACCATCTTGTTCGAGTGGGTCGTGGCGGGGTTTAGTGTAGGCAATTGGCAAATGCCATGTGTAAAAGGCTTGGATTAGAATGGAATGGGAGAGGGCTTATTTTGGCTCAAATTGGTCAACCCCTCCACTTGGGCTAGGTGCACCACCCAATGCTTGGTTTTGGTCGAGGGAAAAGTGATTTGGCTCAGCATAATCGAGTGAGGTCAAGTCACCATCCAAGCACAATTAGGCATAAGCATGGTTAAGGGGAATCATGGGAGTGGTTAATCACCTTTAGGAATTAAGGAAAGAGCCTCCTCCTTTTGCCCAAAATGGCATGGTGACATGTAAAGAGGCTCTCATGGCTTGCATATGGCTTGTGCATGGCTCCATGGCTCCATTTGGCTTGGGAAAAGGTTGGGTCAATTTCATAAAAATGGGTTTTAAGAATTTTGGATATTTTGGTGTGAATTTGTATGGGGCTTGATTTGGAATTGTTTGATGATGGAATTATAACTTAGGGAATGGCTTTGATTAAATGGATGGCAAATGGAAATGTCATGTGGGCTTTAGGGCCAAATTTGGGCTCATTGAAATGGTTTTAGATGGGCTTTTAAATGGTTTAGGAAAGTGGGCTTTTGAATTTTAAAATGGATTTTTGGGATGAAATTTTGGTAAAGGCTTGGGCCAAATAATTGTTGAGTTTGGTTTGGGGATGCTTCATGAGTGGTTTGAAACAAATTTGAGGTGATTTGGGTTTGAATTGGGTTGGATATGGGCTTTTTGGTAAAGAGGCTAAAGTGGGCCAAAATGAGCTACCATGGGCCAAAGTTGGGCTAGAGTTGAAATTGATGTAAAATTAATGTTGGGAAATGTTTTTGGGAGTGTTTCAAAGAGGTTTTGGCTTTGGTTGGGTTTTGATTTTGGGGTTTGGGCTCATTTGGGCTAGGTTTAGGTTTAGGTCAAAATTGGGCCTTTTGATTTTGGGTTGAATTTGAGTGGGGTTTGGGTCTAAATTTTGAGCAAATCATGTTAGTGTTTTGTTCATGGGGATGTTAAGAAAGGTTTGGAAAAGATTTGGGGTTAATTGGAGTTGAATTGGGTGAGTTTGGGTTAGGTTTGGGTCATAGGTCCAAATTGGGCTTTAAGGCCAAAAGTGAAATTGGATCCCAATGCCAATCAAATTGGGCTTGGATTTGGTCTAGATTGGTGTTGGGATGTTGAATTGAAGTTTATAATTGAATTGGACCAGAATTTGGGTCAATTGGGTAGGTTAGGTTTGACATTGGGTTTACTTTGGGTTAAAATGGGTCAAATTGGGGGTTTTGATAAAAGTGGGGTAAATTGACAAAATTGGCCCATGGTGTAGTTGAACAAAATGAAATTGGGAATATTTGGGATTTTCTGGAATTTTCTGGGAATTTTTTGAATTTTTGGATTTTTGGGTCAAAAGGGGTATTTTGGGTATTTGGAAGGTATTGGGGGGTATTTTTGGAATTTTTGATATTTTTGGATATGGATGATCAATTTGAGTGATGTGGAAATGTTTGGGATTGATTTTGGAGAATTTTGGGTAATTTGGAAATTTTTGAGAAATTTGGGCTATTCAAGGCTTTGGGTAGGTTGGCGGGTGTTGGGTCCGGGGGTCAAAAATTGAAAATTTGGAAAATTGAAGATTGGGTGGATGTAAGTGGAATGAAATCATTTTTGTTGAGCCATGAAGCCATATCAAGCCCACATGAGCCATGAAGAGACTCATTTGAGGCATTCACTATGTTGTTCCTAACCCTCTTAGCCAGGGCTTAGGGGTTAAGGACCATCCATGTGAATCACTTACATGAGTCAGGAAGTTAAGTTGGGTAAGGGTGTGTTTTTAGGAAGTGTGTGAAAGTGTAGTGCATAGGTGTAGTGTATGTGTAAGTCAGCCCTTTACCAGACCAGGCCACCCAGGGCAGTCCTAAGGCCAAAGAGTCCTATAGGAACTCATCCTTTAAACTTCCACATTTGATTTCAACCCTCTAGGTGATTAGAGGTCTATAGTCAAGTTTGTGGAGTTTGCAGGGAGTTAAGAAGTGGTTTGAATTTCTAAAAGGTGGGTCCCAATTCTAGTCCTCTAAGATAGTCAAAGGAAAAGCCTAAGGCTAGATCCTAAGTACTAAAGAGAAGAAGAGAAGACCTCATCAAAAATGAGGTCAACAATGACATTCTAGAATCTTCTTTTATAAGGATTATCATAAACAACTTTCTTTTTCTTCGTTTTATATTAGCCCTAAAATTTCTTAATTCCTTCATAATATTTACAGAAATAAGATTAGGGCAATATTAAAACAGAGTGGCGACTCCTTGATATTGACATGATACAAGAATTGATAGCGATGCAAATTGACAAAAAAAATAATTAAATAAAAGAAGATTTTCAGCGCCATCAAGAGAGCTTGGTGACTCCGCTGGGGACTTTCTTTCTTCTCATCTTTTGTTATCACTTGTTTTCATTTTACATTTCGTTCTTTGAAAAATAAGAACTACAAACTTTTAAAATAAATTCCCAGTTTATAAATAAGTCAATAATATTTGTTTTTCTTGAAATTTCAGAAAATTTGCAATGAATTCTTCGAATTCAATCTTTTCTTATTTTCAAGACTTCGATATACCAATAGAGGAAGTTCATTCCTTTTATCAAAATGATTATGGATTGTTTAGTGAAACTGAATTTGCATTAGATAATCCATATCAAACTAATATACACTCTTTTGAAGAGTTTGATCTGCAACCTTATGAAGACTTTCTGAATTTTACATAAGACCTACCTAAGTATACACTTGAAGAGCCTTATACTCTTGAAGAAATGGAAAGAAAAATTAACAACAAAGGAAAACAAATCTATGAGGAGGATGATATTGCACCACCATCCACATATGAAATTGGATCTTGTTCCAAAAATTTTCATAAAAACAATGTTCGTCCACTTAAAAGAAAGAAAAGGTGGAATGAAAATGATATTTTTGAAACACCTGAATTTTAGCAAAGTAGTTTTGGAAACCCTTCCTTTTCAAAAGAAAATCAGTATATTCCAATTTATGTCGAATATACTGATAATTTCTTTCAACCTAAGAGTTCTCCCTCGATTCATGCTATACATTCAGTGTTTAAAAGATTAGCATGAAAAGATAAATGTTCAATTTCCTGATTGTTGGACAAAATGGGATGTGCAGTCTCTAAAACCATGAAAAGGAGAATTCTAGCAATATAAAACTCTATTTATGAAGAAACAGGTTATCAATCTCCAATAGAAGATCAATGTACTCGAGTGCCAGTAAAATTCCGACTAGGGCCAAGAGTAAAAGATGTGACAATTACAAAAGACAAGGCCAAATATGACAAACTGATGTTGGAAGTGGAAGATACATCCACTAAAATGACAGATTTGGTCCATATGTTACAAAATACAGATTATTCATATAATGATACACCGCCTAGAGGATCTCGTCCCATACTAGGAAATAATGTATGGAAATGAAGATCGTTTGAAAGAAATTTGGATCCTATGAGCACTTTTGCAGACAGTTCACAAGAAGGAACTCATAAAGAACATCTTGCAAAATAATTTGAAGAAAGACTGAAAAGGTTAAAAAATGATATCAAATAATTCTCCGCGCAAGGAATGAAAGACACTTCTGACAGTTTGAATGAAAATGTTGCTAGCATTATTGTGGTAGAAACAAGATCTACTTCTTTAGCACGAGATTTAAATGAAGAAAATGCAACAAACCAATTACGAGCAATTATACAACAACGAGACGAACAAATCAGTAGTCTTGAGCAAAAAATGGAAGAGTTGGTAACAGCTTTGCAAAATCCACCAACAAATCCATCACCGGCCATTGAAATCGTTAGGCCAGAGGCTATCCACATTTTAAAAGAAAAAGGAGAGCCAATAAATGTTGAAGAAAGCACTCAAAAGGAAAAGGATTCCCCTCGTAGTGGAATTCTATAAAAAGATATCACACAACTCGTGGAACAAAAGATAAAAGAAACAATGGCTCAAGTAAAGACTGGATCATTAATTCCAAAGGATAGACCATATCCAGAGAAATTTGATTCTTTCCAATACCCTAAAGGCTTTTCTCCTCTTGTATTTAAAATGTTTGATGGAACTGGTAATCTCCGACAACATTTAGCACATTTCAGAGCAAGCAGCTGTAATGCGGGGGGAAGTGACGCTCTTTTATTTCGACAATTTGTTAACAGTCTCACGGGAGTTTCCTTTGACTGGTATCCGGAAATTCCTAATGGGTCTGTTAAAAATTTTGTAGAGCTTCAAAGTCTCTTCATTGAATGATTTTTCAGAGCTCAACATCACACTACAGTTGGTGATATGGTAGTGGAAAAACAGAAAACAGGAGAAAGCTTGGTGGATTACATTTTACGCTGGAGAAATCTCAGCATAAAGTGTGAACCATAACTTCAAGAACAACATGCTGTTAAAATCCTACTTAAAAATATCCATGGTCCTATAGCATTTATGCTTAATGGATTTACAATAAAAACTTTTAAAAAATTGCTCAGTAAAGTTGCCAATCTTCAAGAAGAAGCTAAGCAGATGAGTGTAACGGAAAAGACTGAAAAGACAAGACAGTCAAGACATTTGAAAAGAGACCGGGAAATGTTGTGGAAAAAGGTAAACAAGTGATGCAGGTTCAACCTGAACCAAAGAAGCAACGACAGAATCCGTCAACGTCACAGACATCGCCTCAATTACAACTTCAACAACCAATCCCAGTACCGACAGATAAAAGAACAATGGCCGAAAGAATGAATAAAGAATATTCATTTAAAACGGAAGCCGTCGGCAAAATATTCCGTATCTTGCTTAAAATTTAGAATTTAAGCTACCAGAAGCTAAAAAGCCAGCAGAAGTAGACATGAAGGACAATCCCAATTATTGTCCTTATCACAGAATGCTCGGACACAAGATTGAAGAATGTTTTGTCTTCAAAGACTGGTTAGAGCAGAATTTTAAAGAAGCAAATATAGAAATCCCGAAAAAATATTTGAAAGAACCTGACAAAGGTTCAATTAATATGATTTCGGTGGAAAAATTTAATTCCAAAAGCAAAAACAAAGACACTGTTCGAGGTAAATCTTCTAAGGAGATCCTTACCGAATATCAGGTTACAAAGCCTCCCAAGAAAGAAAAGAAAAACGAAAAATAAAGAACTGAAAAGGATTAGAGGTCTTCCAGATATAGGGACTACAGATCCTTTTGTTTCTTCTAGTTCTCAAGTTTCCTCATCTTTTACTAGGATAGTTGTATCAGATGAAGGACGAAAAATCCTTGAACTGATGACTTTGTATGACTCCCTTTTTGCTCCTACTATGAATAATAATAATTCCAGTTCTGCTTACATTCTGTCTATTTTGGGTGATGCTTCTGAAAATGATAATTAAAATCCTAATCCTGAAGACAATAATCAAATCGTATATGATCTTGATCTATCTAAAGACAACCAAAATGACAAAAACATTGATGAAAATTCTGACAATGACAAAGATGAAAATGTCACCGCTACGCTCCAATTACAAGGAACCCCGATTTCTATAAAATTGGAATCTTCAGACTCAGAGACAAAAGAGTTGGATGAAGAGATAATTGAAATCAATTTAAGGAGTGGAAAGGTTATACCTCCTAGAATGGCTCCACAAGAAAAGGAAAAACAAAAAGTCACATCAGAAAAGATCATTCCTCCAATACATCCTCAACTCCCTGGAAGAGATTAGGATGACCTTCATAATAAAGTGGACTATAATGTACTAGCTAATTTGAGGAAATTACAGACAAAATTGAGCATCTATGACGCTCTTATTCTTTCCAAAGAAATGAGAGAGTCATTGATAAAAGCTCTTTTAGATCCAAACATTTTCCTAGCTCAACTTGCTAGTATTACTCAGAATAAAGTTTGTTCATTAGAAGAATCAATGAAGATTACCTTCTCTGATAATGACTTGTTGCTCAGAACAACTGAACACAATCGTCTACTGTATATCGCAGTAAACATAAATGGCACAACACTTTCAAGGATTCTTGTTGACTCAGGTGCCTCAATCAACATTATGAATCTGAGAACTCTTGCATATCTGGATATTTATGTCTCCCAAATATTAAGAGATACGATGATGTAACAAGGATTTAATCAACAAGGAGAACGAGCTATGGGATCAATGACATTGCTCTTAAGGATAGCCGACTTGACGACAACGGTAAAATTCCATATCATTGATTCAGATACCTCTTTTAATGCCTTACTTGGCACACCGTGGCTTCATGAACACAAAATGGTTCCTTCTTTGTTGCATCAATGCATAAAATATCTATGCAAAGGACAAGAATGTTGTATTGTAGGAGATTTGCAACCATTTTCGATCCATGAAATCGGTATACATGAAGATGCAACATATTACGCTTCTATAAAGAAAACAATATTCTCTAAAGAGACAATGGTGAATATGAAAGAAAAAGACAAAGAAACGAAAATAAACGAAAAAGATTATGTTTATTCAACAAAAACAAAAGGAGTTAATTCCTGTCAGACTTATACTCGAGGCCGAGGCCGAGGACGAGGATGTTGGGAAAGAAGATTCGATTGTTACAATGAAGAAACCATTGAAATTCAAAATTCACCTGGACTCTGAAGAAGAAACGAAATTGATGGTTTTAAAGGAACCTCAATTCAAAATACCTCTAGAAGAAGAAGACAGAAAAACAATTTGAATCTATATATGACAAAATCAATCATTATATACATTCTATGACTCTAAGTCCAATCTCTACTGCCAATATTGAGAATTTAGTAGTCAAAGAAGTATGTAGTGATGACAAAAAGCCAATTAAGTTTAGACTTGGCTCTACTTCTTCTAGTACTGAAACCGATGTAAAAATAGAAGATGAAAATCTTCCGAAATCAATGAAAATTCCTTTTGACTTGTACTCTCCTTGGGCACAAAAATTTGTTCAAAGTGTAGTTTAATGCTCAAACAATGGTCTTTGAAACAACCACATTTTATTGAACAAATGTGGAATAATAACAAACGAAATCCTAACTCCAAAGAAGGTGTTGGATTTGGTACTCTGGAACCATTAGATGATACAAAATTTTGCCTAATCGTCAATGAAGAACACAATTTCAAAATGATATCTGATCTTCCAATCAAAGATGCTCCTCCGAAATTGGAAGAAGAAATTAAATCAACAATTGATGAATTAAAAGCGATAAATTTATGAACTAATGAAAATCCAAAACAAACTTTCATTAGTTCATTCCTTAATGATGAAAAAGCAAAAGACATAATTCAATTGTTGACAGAATACAAAGACTGCTTTGCTTGGACTTATAACGAGATGCCTGGTTTATCTCCAGAAGTCACAGTCTATAAACTTGGGATAAATCAAATCACGATCCCTATTAAACATGCTCCAAGAAGGATGAGTATTGAAATAGAGCAAAAAGTCATTGCAGAAGTTAAAAAATTGATAGAAGCCGACTTCATACGAGAAGAAAATTATCTGACATGGTTAGCCAATGTGGTGCCAGTTAAAAGGAAAAATGGTCAGATAAGGGTCTGCATAGACTTCAGGGACTTGAATAAAGAATGTCCAAAAGATGAATTCCCTTTACAAATTCCTGAATTAATGGTTGATATAGCATCGAAACATGCAATATTTTCCTTTATGAATGGATCATCAGAATATAATAAAATAAAAATGTTTTCTGAGGATGAAACAAATACAGCCTTCCGGACACCCTTAGGGGTATATTGCTACAAGGTTATGCCATTTGGACTAAAGAATGCTGGTGCAACCTATCAAAGAGCCATGGCACGGATCTTCGATGAATTAATACACAATCAATTTAAATGTTATGTGTACGATCTGGTTGTCAACGGTAAACAAAAAGATGATCATATATACGATTTGAGAATTGTCTTTGAACAACTACGACAATACAATCTTAAAATGAATCCTTTAAAGTGAGCTTTCGGTGTCACTTCAGGAAAATTTTTAGGATTTGCAGTTCGACATCATGGGATAGAAATTGATCCACTCAAAATCGAAGCCATCTTAAATATGCCTCCTCCTAAAAATCAAACTCAATTGAGATCATTTCAAGGAAATTTAGCATATATAAGACATTTTATTTCCAATCTATCAGGTAGGTGTCAGCCTCTGACCGCCCTACCCAGAAAAGATACCAAATTTGTGTGGGATGAAAAATGCCAACACGCCTTGGAAAATATCAAACAATACTTAACAAACCCTCTTGTTTTAGCAGCTCCTCTAGTAGGAAGACCTCTAATTCTTTACACCGCAGCACTGGACAACTCGCTTAGAGCATTATTGACACAAGTAAATGACGAGGGAAAGGAAATGCATTATACTATTTAAACCGTTGCCTGGTTCCGACAGAAATAAAATACCCAACAATTGAGAAACATTGCTTAGCCTTGAATTTTGCAGTTCAAAAACTAAGGCACGATATGCTTTCTCATAAAGTAACTCTTATTTCAAGAGTTAACCCGCTACAATATTTAATGACACGGCCGACACTTTCTGGAAGATTAGCAAGATGGGTAATGATCTCACTCCAATTTGACATAACATTTGTACCATTACGTGCTGTCAAAGGACAAATCTTGACAGATTTCTTAGCAGCACACCCAATTCCAACTGAATCACCTCTCAATGATGGTTTACCTGATGAACAAATATCATAAATAAAAGATTCCAATGTGCAACGTTGGGAACTCTACTTTGACGGAGCATCATCTGCACGAAAAGATAGAGACAAACATATAATTGTACCAGACAAAGCTAGAGTAGGATTGATTTTCATCACTCCAGGCAAAACGATGATGCCTTTTTCCTATCATCTGACAGAAACATGCACAAATAATGAAGCTAAGTATGAAGCGCTCATAACTGGTCTAGAATTAACAATTCTAATGGAAATTAAAAATATTGACATTTATGGAGACACTCAGTTGATTATCAATCAAATCGCTGACAAATACAAGACTCTGAAACCTCGACACGAACAGTATTCTTGTTACACTCTGAAGCTGCTTCAACAAATTCTTGATATGACATTTTTCTTAATCCCGAGAAGAGATAATTCTTTAGCGGATGCTTTGGCAAAACATGCAAAAGAGTTTGCCTATACAGAAGGAGATGACATACCAATTTCTATAAAAGGACGACAAGTTCTTTCTCAAATTGACATGGATAATCTACATAAAATTCATGAAAACATGACAGTGACAACAAATGATGAAATGGATGATTGGCGACAACCCATTATTCAATATTTACAAACTGGAAGGTTACCTGAAAACACTTCTGTTGCCACTCAAATTAAACAAAGAGTGTTATCATATGCTCTAATAAATGATCTTTTGACCAAATGTGGTTAAAGTGCTTAAACCAAGTTGAAGCTCAAGAGATTGTTAAGGAGGTCCATTCAGGTTTATGTGGCGATCATCAATCTGGACCTAAAATGAAAATGAAAATAAATAGGATGGGATATTATTGGCCGACAATGATGACTGATTGTCTTGACATTGGAAAGAAATGTCAACAAAGTCAGATACATGGGGAAGTTTTACACCAGCCTCCAAATGTCTTACATCCAACTATTGCATCTTGGTCGTTTGAATGTTGGGGCACCGACATAGTGGGCCCTATAGATCCTCCATCATCTAAGGGTCATCGATTTATTTTAGCAGCCACTGATTATTTCTCCAAATGGGCAGAAGCAATACCTCTTAGAGAAGTCAAGGCAGAAGAAGTCCTTTATTTCTTTAAGACGCATATTGTTTATAGATTTGGAATCCCTCGAAGGGTCATATTAGACAATGGATTGGCCTTCAAAAATGTGAAAATGAACAACTTTATCCAAAGACATGGGATAGACTAGAGATATTCCACAATCTATTATCCTAAAGCTAATGGTTTAGCTAAAGCCTTCAATAAAACATTGGTTCAAATTTTGAAAAAGACATTAATCAACAGCCCAAGACAGTGGCATGAAAGATTAATAGAAGCTTTGTGGGCTTATAGAACTACATACCGAACACCAACACGGTCAACACTGTTTGCTTTGGTATATGGTTCTGAGGCTATACTACCACTCGAAATTCAAATCCCTTCTCTCAGAGTTGCGATAGCAAATAAAATAACTGAAGAAGAAAATGCAAGACTACGACTTCAAGAACCTGAGAGTTTAGAAGGCAAACGTCTACAAGCTCAGCAAAATCTCAAACTATATCAAGCAAAAATGATACGGGCCCATGACAAATTAGTTCGCCCCAGAACCTTTCGAATCGATGAATTAGTTTTAGTTCTTCGAAGACCTATACTAGCTCATTGAAAGATAGGTGGTAACTTTGAACCGATATGGGAGGGCCCATATGTAATTGAAAAGACATATTCTGAAGGATCTTACCAACTGGTGGATTGTCAAGGAGAAAGAATCTTGCCTTCAATCAATGGTCGTTTTCTAAAGAAATATTATGCGACATAAAAAATGATGACTTGTTTATAAACTGGGATAATAAAAAAAAATCTTTTCACAAAATCATCTTTGGGACATGAATCTTGACTTTTATGTCATGACACATCTATTTTACTTATTAAACAAATGTTTATAAGCATCATTCCTTAACAAAAAAAAAGTCTAAAATGTTACATTATCCTGCTGTTTTCAGAAAAAATGTCTAACAAAAGACTTCTTTTCACGTTCCGAAGTGGTGTTTGTCTGGCCTTGAACCGACGATGTGTTGAAAAAAGATCTAGAATTCACTTCGATTTTGAACTCTCCCAAGTTGAATTACTCTACGACTGACCTTTACTATCCATTCCTAATCAGCAAGAAGCAAAAAGAAAACCATCTGTATTGGAGTTCAAGCTTTGTCAGCAAGCTAATGAAACAGAAAATCCTATTGACAATGGAAAACTGAAGTCAGGTGGAATGGCATCCACTAGCGGGGCAAAGAAATTAGCTTCCGGAATGACAAGAGCCCAGAGGAGAAATTGCAATAAAAGGCCAAAAAAGCTAGCAGAAAAAGAAAGACAAGACATGAAACCAATGGAAGAAGATGATGGATTATTATTTCCAATACTTGAGAACATCTCTAGAGAGACGTATTATGTATTAGGGGAAGAAATGATCAAAGAATAGGTAAGGATTGAAAGGACAGTATTCACTCCCGTTCCCTATGAGCCAGCATTGGATCTCTCGACAATAGAAATAATAAATGAAAAATGCATTGCTTCTTGAGAGGAAGTGAGACGTATCCGAGCTGTCAAGAAACAATCATTCGAACAATTTTAATATATTAATGGTCGAACCATTAACATATTGGAAGGCATTCAATTGTTCACCCAAGTTTTTGACGAAGTGGAGCAAGGTGCCATAGTCGAGCAAGTGATGGATGAGCTGGAAATCTAAAAAGAAGGACGGAAAAGGTCGCATGACAATTCAATATGGATGCTGTTACAACTACGTTGTGGACAAGGACGGCAATCCCTAGGGATACTACGACATGAGCAAGTAGATCCACTACCGACAGTCATCATTCAAATTATCAGACGGCTCATAATGTGGAGTATAATGCTTGCTGATTGTATTCCAGACAGTTGCATTATGAATAAATATGAGGAGGGCGACTGTATACCACCTCATACTGACAGTCAAGATTTTGAAAGACCCTTTTGCACTTTCTCCCTCATGAACAGATGTTATATTCTTTTTGGAAGAGAAATACAGATTGTGGGCCCTGGAGAATTTTGTGGATCTTATCAAATTCTCTTACCACGGGGATCAGTTTTAGTCTTGCGAGACAATGGATCTGATGTCTCAAAACACTGTATACCGAGTGTGAGTCGACAACGCATATCAATAACACTAAGAAGAATGCGCCCTGAGAAACGTCCTGAGGGATATCAACCGATACCAGAACTGGAAGAGCTACAACTCTTAGAACTGCCATGATCCCATGAAGGTTTAAAGACCTAAGAAATATTCTATGAATAATGTCTTGGAGTGTTAGACATTTTGTGGTAGGTCTAACAGTATCTGAGAACTTTCAATATTGTAGTTTGTAGTGTGTATGCGTGTATTGTGTAATACATAATGTACCATAAACTTTTGATGTTTATGTACATTATTGGAAGTGGAATGAAATCTTGTTAGATATTTCCTAGCTGACTATAATACATCGTCAGGTCCAAGAATGCCAAAAGGAACTGAAATGACATGATGAATAACTTATGATAACTAACATGAGAATTATCATTCGACCTACATAGTTCAAATCCCCAATAGATATCCCCAGCAAATATCTTAGTGAGTTCGCCACTCTCTCCCGTTATTGGATGTAAGTCCTTTCCTGACACGGAAATCATGGCTTTCCTCTAACTAAATATCGACTTTTCGAGAAATGGAATATGACATCCATTTTCTCTCTCCAATTATTGGATGTAAGCCTTTTCCTGCACGGAAGTCATGGATTTCCTCTAACTAATATTAACATTTCGAGAAATGGAATATGACATCCATTTTCTATCTTCGGTTATTGGATGTAAGTCCTTTCCTGAAACATAAATCATGGCTTTCCTTTAACTAAATATCGACACTTCGAGAAATGGAATATGACATCCATTTCTCTCCCCAGTTATTGGATGCAAGTCCTTTCCTGACACGAAAATCATGGCATTCCTCTAACTAATATTGACATTTCGAGAAATGGAATATGACATCCATTTTATCTCTCCGGTTATTGGATGTAAATCCTTTCCTGACACAGAAATCATGCCATTCCTCTAACTAATATCGACATTTTGAGAAATGGAATACGACATCCATTTTCTCTCTCCGATTATTGGATGTAAGTCCTTTTCCTGACACAAAAATTATGGCATTCCTCTAAGTAAATATCGACATTAACATTTCGAGAAATGGAACATGACATCCATTTCTCTCTCCGGTTATTGGATGTAAGTTCTTTTCCTGACACGAAATCATGGCTTTCCTCTAACTAATATCGACATTTCGAGAAATGGAATATGCATCCATTTTCTCTCTCTGGTTATTAGATATAAGTCCTTTTCTGACACGGAAATCATGGCTCTCCTCTAACTAATATTGACATTTCGAGAAATGAATATGACATCCATTTTCTCTCCCCGGTTATTGGATTTAAGTCCTTTCCTGACACGGAAATCATGGTTTTCCTCTAACTAATATCGACATTTCGAGAAATGGAACATGACATCCATTTCTCTCTCCGATTATTGGATGTAAATCCTTTCCTAACACGGAAATCATAGCAATACTCTAACTAATATCGACATTTTGAAAAAATGGAATACGACATCTATTTTCTCTCTCCAGTTATTGGATGTAAGTCATTTTCCGGACATGGAAATTATGGCATTCCTCTAATTAAATATCGACATTGACATTTTAAGAAATGGAATATGACATCTATTTTCTCTCTCTGGTTATTGGATGTAACTCCTTTCCTGACACGGAAATCATGGCTTTCCTCTAACTAATATCGACATTTCGAGAAATGGAATATGACATCCATTTTCTCTCTCTGGTTAATGGATGTAAGTCTTTTCCTGACACGGAAATTATGGCATTCCTCTACTAAATATCGACATTGACATTTTGAGAAATGGAATATGACATCCATTTTCTCTCTCTGGTTATTGAATGTAAGTCCTTTCCTGACACAGAAATTATGGCATTCCTCTAACTAAATATCGACATTAACATTTCGAGAAATAGAATATGACATCCATTTCTCTCTCCGGTTATTGGATGTAAGTCCTTTCCTGACACGGAAATCATGGCTTTCATCTGACTAATGTTAACATTTCGAGAAATGGAATATGACATCCATTTTCTCTCTCCGGTTATTGGATTTAAATTCTTTCCTGACATGGAAATCATGGCTTTCCTTTAACTAAATATCGACATTAACATTTTGAGAAATGGAATATGACATCCACTTCTCTCTCCGGTTATTGGATGTAAGTCCTTTCCTGATACGGAAATCATGGCTTTCCTTTAACTAAATATTGACATTGACATTTCGAGAAATGGAATATGACATCCATTTTCTCTTTCCGATTATTGGATATAAGCCCTTTCCTGACACAGAAATTATGGCCTTCCAAAAAATACCCTTCTCAAAACCAACATATGAAACATCTGACATTCTTCAGACCACTTCGGTCAACGCCAATATGTGCAGCATACTTATGCAAAATTCTACACATATTGGGGGCCCTTTTGTTGACCTCATTTTTATGATTCGTCAACCTTTTGACCTAAAAAGTCAACCTTAGTCAAAATGGTCAATCTAGACCCAATGACCAACTCTGTTGACCCAATAGGCCAACATTTTGACCTAAAAAGTCAAATTTGGTCAAGATGGTCAATCCTGACCCAATGACCAACCTTGTTGACCCAATAGGTCAACCTTTTGACATAAAAAGTTAACTTTAGTCAAAATGGTCAATCCTGATCCAATGACCAACCCTATTGACTCAACAGGTCAACCCATGACCTAAAAAGTCAACTTTGGTAAAAATGGTCAATCCTGACCCAATGACCAACCCTGTTGACCCTATAGAGCAACCTTCTGACCTAAAAAGTCAACTTTGGTCAAAATGGTCAATCCTGACCCAATGACCGACCCTGTTGACCCGATAGGTCAACCTTTTGAACTAAAGAGTCAACTTTGGTCAAAAATGTCAATCCTGACCCAATGACTAACTTTGTTGACCCAATAGCTCAAAATGGTCAATCCTGACCCAATGACCAACCCTGTTGACCCAATAGCTCAATCTTTTGACCTAAAAAGTCAACTTTGGTCAAAATGGTCAATTTTTTACCAAATGACCAATTATTAACCCAATGATCTGTTTAAGACCCAAAAAATGACAAGATTAATCAAATAATTAATTTTAAAATTATTTTGATTAATTAAATGATGTTGACTAATAACTTAATTTTTCAATATTTTAATTAATTAAATGACATAGTTAATTAAAATGAAAATTAAATAAAAAGTCATAAAGTGACAAATTGCACCAAAACGAAATGAAAAATGACAAAATTAATCAACTAATTGATTTCAAAATTTGTTTTAATTAATTAATTGGCTAATGATTTAATTTTTAAAAAATTTTAATTAATGACATAATTAATTAAAATGAAAAATTAAAATCAAAAGCCATAAAATGATAAAATGCACAAATTAATTAAAAATAATGGAATTAATCAAATAGTTAATTCCAAAATTATTTTTGATTAATTAATTAAGATGAAAATTAAATTGATAAGTCATGAAATGAGACAAAATTCAATCTTAATGACATGAATATTAATCAAAAAATTAATTTGAAATTCTTTCGAATTAATAATTGATTAGTAAATTAATTTCCAATATTTAATTAGTTACATAATTAATTAAAAATGGAAATTAAATCAAGAGGGGTATTAAATGGAATTTTTAAACCTATGACATTTTGGTTTTCTAAAAATTCCAAAACTACTATATGACATCACATATGACCCCATATGGGTTAGACACAACCCATATGACCCATTAAAGAGAAAACAACCCATGGATGACTCATATTTAACCATGGTCAAAAGCCATAATGACATAAAAATGAGGTGGCAAAACCATGGTGATTTGAAGTGTGACTCATCCTCCTTTACAAGTGAGGTGGCTTGCCATGGTGAGATGATTTTAGCCACCTCCCTAGCCACCCAATGATGAGAAGACAAGGCTTTAACCATTTTCCATATCATGGTTAAGCTCATCATAACATTTTATAAAAAATGTTAAGGGTGGGGAGCCAATGTGTCATCACGCCATGAAATGTTAAATGAGATGTTGGAAGGAGAAGGTCTCAACCATTTGAGTCACCATTAACCTCTCCTTGAGCCAATGGAATGGAAACAAAGAAATCAAAGCCTATCATGACAATTTGGATCCATAATTTCCATGAAATGTAAACATGCTTAAGTGGCATAATTCTCTTGGATTATGGAGAGGTGATGCTTGGATTACATAGGGGAGGCTGTTACTAGACTCTACTCCACAGCCCTAACCATATCATGGTCAATCTTAAGCTAACCAAGGTTGAATCATAGCCATCCATGGCTATAATAGGACCCCTTTGCCGAAATTTTGAAGAGGAGAGAAAAAATTCATAGAAACCTATAAGCTGCCCAAATCCTTTAGCTCCCAACACAAAAAGTCTTGCTAAGGACCTCAACAACCTATTCCAACCAAGATCAAGCCATAGGATCAGCCCAATCAAGCCAATTTGGCCAAAATCCAAAATTAGCTCAAACCTAGCCACTTTGCCAAAATTGCTCACCAAGGATAGCTACAAATCCAAATTGAAGTGACAAAGATCTTTTTTAGGAGTCCTAGAAGCTGACCATCAAGGCTGATCAAGTTCAAGATTATTGTGGCCAAGCTATGGATTTATTTTGTCCAAGATAATGCATATAATCAAAAAATTATGGGTTAAACTAGCCCAGAAATGTATCATCACCGTATAGATATAATCTATATGTCCAGATGATTCCATAAGTTCAAAAATTACTCAAATTTATTGAGAAATAAGTGAGATATTGAGCTTTAAAGTTGGACAGTTCGAAATATTTTCGAATTTATGGGGATTAATCTTCCTCGTCCATTCCCGTGTTTTAGAATAGATGGCGCTAATCTGGAGATCCCGTGTCCTGTGTCCGGATCCGTGCAGTGGATCTTCCCGCTCTTCAACGCTTACGAGGACGCGTGGAAAACCCACAATTTTTCAGGCTAGGTTAATTCAGATTAACCTTAAAAATTTTGAAAATTCATATCATTTTACCTAGAGCTCCTAAAAATAAAATAAAAATACCTCTAGAAAGCTCTTAAAGAGAAGAAAATTATGGAATCAAAATCATAATTTTATTCTCAGTATTTAATTTTTAAATAATTAAATACTCTCTAGAGTATTTTAATTATTAAGAATTATTTACAAATCAGAAAAATGTCAAAATTTTAGGGAAAAACCTTTAAGTCCTTAGACACATCTCCTAATTTTTCTAAGGCTAGGGTAGCTCTCTGGGATGTGATTTTATAATTTCCATCATATTTTTTAATTATTTCCAACAATATTTATAAGATTTGAAAAATTGGAAAATTAAAATTCAAAATGATTGAGAATTTTAGGGTGGCAGATAACAATCGTAAAACAATAATTCTCAAGTCATCAAAACAATCTAAAAGACATTTTGAAACAAGGTTAAGATTTATTAATTATAAATTAATATTTAAAAACCTTTTCTTAATCCATTTCATAATGGACAAAGCCAATGATGAATCCAAACTCAAAATGAACTCAAATCAAACATTAATTAGTGTTAAAGACAACTTAAGATTAAGTTTAAAGACATATTAAACTTTATTAACTCATTAAACCTTAATTAAATTTGGTTTAATACAAAATCAAAACTTTAATTAAGTTTAAGGACATATTAAACTTAATTAATTCATTAAACCTTAGGGTTTAAGACAAAATCAAAACTTTAATTAAGTTGAAAGACATATTAAACTTAATTAACTCATTAAAACTTAACTAAATTAGGTTTAATACAAAATCAAACTTTAATTAAGTTTAAGGACATATTAAACTTAATTAACTCATTAAACCTTAACTAAATTAGATTTAATAAAAAACCAAAACTTTAATTAAGTTTAAGGACATATTAGACATAATTAATCCATTAAACCTTAGGGTTTAAGATAAAATCAAAACTTTAATTAAGTTTAAGGACATGTTAAACTTAATTAACATCCTAAAACATTAGGTTTAATCAAACCTAAAACCTAATTAGGTCTAACCCATTAGACCTAATTAAACCATTAAGTCTTAACTAAATTAGACTTAATCAAACCTAAAATCTAATTAGGACTAACCCATTAGACCTAATTAAATCATTAAGTCATAACTAAATTAGACTTTGTGAAACCTATAACCTAATTAGGTCTAACCCATTAGACCTAATTAAACCATTAAGTCTTAACTAAATTAGACTTAAACAAACCTAAAACCTAATTAGGTTTAACCCATTCGACCTAATTAAATCATTAAGTCTTAACTAAATTAGATTTAATCAAACCTAAAACCTAATTAGGTCTAACCCATTAGACCTAATTAAACCATTAAATCTTAACAAAATTAGACTTAAACAAACCTAAAACCTAATTAGGTCTAACCCATTAAACGTAATTAAACCATTAAGTCTTAACTTGATTAGACTTAAACAAACCTAAAACCTAATTAAGTCTAACCCATTAGACCTACTTAAACCAATAAGTCTAAACTAAATTAGACTTAATCAAACCTAAAACCTAATTAGGTCTAACCCATTAGACTTAATTAAGCCATTAAGTCTTAACTAAATTAGTCCTAAACAAACCTAAAGCCTAATTAGGTCTAACATGTTAGACCTAATTAAACCCTTAAGTCTTAATTAAATTAGACTTAATTAAATCTAAACCCTGATTAGGTTTAATCCATCCTAAATCTTAACCAAATAAAACTTAATCCAACTTAAACTCTAATTAATTCTACCACATTAGACTTAATTAATCTATTAAACCTTAACCAACTAAGGTTTAATCAAACATAAATCATAATTAACTCTACCACACTAGACTTAATTAATCTATTAAACCTTAAGCTAATTAAGGTTTAATCGAGCTCAAACCTAAAAAACCCTTAACTTAGGTTCGACCCGACTTGAACCCAAGTTCAACGTTTAACTTAAGTTCAACCCAACTTGAACCCAAGTTCAACCTTTAACTTAGACTCAACACAACATGAACCCAAATTTAAAACCTTAACTTGAGTTCAATCCACATTGAATTTAAGTTAACATTAAGTCCAGGTTCAACCTAACTTGAACCTAACTTAACTCAAACACAAATCAAACTTGAGTTTAACCCATATTGAACTTAAGTCAACCTTAAGTCTAGGTTCAATCTAACTTGAGCCTAACTTAACTCAAACCCAAACCAAACCTAAGTCTAACCCATGTTGAACTTATGTTTAGGTTCAACCTAACATGAACCTTACTTAAACCTAAACCATAATTAAGTCTATCACATTACACTTAATTAAATTATTAAACCTTAATCAACTAAGGTTTAATTAAATCTAACCATAATTACGTCTACCACATTAGACTTAATTAAGTTCACCACATTAGCAAATGGGGCTGTAATCTGTGCACAATCACTTTGCTAATTATTTTGGAAACCTTATTGGTGAGAGAGATAGGTTTGTAAGAATCCCAATTTGAATAGGAATAAGGGTGATTGAAGCTGAAGAGAAGTATTTAGTTGGAGAACCCCCTTGAAAGAACTTGTATGACATTAATAACCTTAATTTTAATGATATGCTAAGCATTTTTATAAAAATCTGCAGAGAAACAATTAAGCCCTGCCACCTTCTTGCTGTCAATATAATTAAGAGCTGATTTGATTTCATCTTCAGAAGGAATGTAATGAAGATCAAGCCTACTAGAATATTCTTGTTCTTGTTAAAACAGTTGTGCATTCACAACATTTCTGACCCAGGGAGGTTGAGTTAACACATTCTGAAAATGGATCACAACACTTTTAGCAATAGTTTCAGAAGTTCTACACCATTGCTTATGGATATCTTGAATCTTATGAATCATATTACACTTCCTTCTATATTTGAAGCAATCATGGTAATATTTATAGTTTCTATCCCTCTAACAGAATTCAGTAATGGCAGCTTTGTGGGTTAGGAATCTTTGCTGATTTTGAATAGCTTTGAATAACTCCCCATTAGCCATAACCAAGTCACATTCAGTGATGTCATTTTTAGTCATCTGATGTTCCAGCATAGTGATGAGAGCTTCAGCTTCAATGACATTAGAATTGATATCTCCAAACATATACCAATTCCATTGCTTAAGTTGTTTACCCAAATTTTTTTCAGCATCCATAACTTAATCCAAGGATTTTCATGATGAAAACTTTGCCAAACTCTAGCCACGTGGGGTAGGAAATCAGAATGATTTGCCCAAACATTTAAAAATCTGAAACAGGTGGGAGACGGATTCTCATACCAAGTAATAGATAAAAGGATTGGTCTGTGGTCATAATTTGCCATAGAGATATGTGTCACTAAGGAGTTCAAAAATTCATTCAGCCAACAACTATTAACCAGAAATCTATCCAACCTTTTTCAAATCTTTCCTCTTCTCCATGTGAAATTAGTACCAGAGAATCCCAAATAATGTAGCCCGGCTTGGTGAATGTTATCATTAAATAGGTTCATCTTATTAAGATCAGGACTTCTTCTACCAGGTTTCTCTCAACGAGAAGCTAAGAAATTAAATTCACCTCCCACTAAACATTTAGAAGATATTCAGTTGCTTATGGAATTTAACCTCTGTCATATATCTCTCCTGTCACCAACAGTACAACCTACTGTCGGCCGATTAAATTCGTGGGGTTTCGGACTTTTGAAAATTATGAAATGTCATTTTATAAAATGTGGTTTTTGATTTAATTTAATGTATATATATGGATTTATGAAAATAATCTTTTAAACTTAAAAAAAAAAAGAGAATGGATTTATCTCATTTATTTACTAGTTTGAAATGAACGATCCCGATATCGCAAGCGGTACATCTATCCCGAGGAATAGACACACTGCTTGATGATACGGCTTAATCAAATAAACTACAGAATTCATGACATCTGTTCTGGTCTGCGAACCTTTTATGTTGACCGACAAATTCTCTTATCTAATACAAATAAATTAGATAGGGTTTATATTAATACTGGGGTTCATTTCCGTTTCTTATAAGGGTAATCTCCTATAGTTAATTACATCTTAAATAACTGAAGTCACCTAAGAAAACTCTCGATTTAGATCAGGAAATATAGTTTTATGAATTAAATTCCAAAGGCTAGGATTATCAACAAAAGTGAGGAAATCAGAATCCACTAGGTGAGTGGTTTCAAGTTCTGGAACAGTTATTGTAGGAATCCAAAGGAGGAAGAACTAGGAGAGGTCATGGATCCAAGGAGTCTTGGTGACTTCCCAATCTATCCTATTGTTTGGCTCAATTTAGGTAGAGAAGATATTTTTATATTTCATCCTATCGATTTTAATTAAGTTAGGGCTTACACTCACTTGATGTCGATTAGGTGAATAGCCTAAAAATTGGGAGGGTTTACGTCATATCGGATGACAACCTCGGAAACCTAAAATGAGTTGAGGCTTATATTGCACTAAGTGCAAAGGCCCAAAAGATAAGGTGAGGGTTTACACCACACTAAGAAGGCTACCTCGAAGTCCTATGGCTTGTTATTTAATTCTAAGGAAGAGAGTTGTTGTTGTAGATCTGTTATTCGCTCTCTCGAAAATGTTCTTCCATGTCCTCGATCGTGCTGCCCACAGTGTATGTCTCGAGCTCCTTGTTATTGCATAATGTTTAGTTTAAGAAGTGACAATCGGGGTGGGGGATGAAAGAAGTGTCATGTTATGGAAGTTTTAAAATTGAGGTGTCTTAGTGTTTTAATTAAAACAAATTTTTAAGTTGATTATGGCGACACCGGTTAGGATCCCATGGTTCCCTCATTCCGGTTTCACCATTTTCATGGGATTCACTTAGTCCAAATGAGTTTACTAAACTTAACTCAATGCATTCCACACTTTCATTTAGAACGTAGGAAACCCCGTTAGCAACACGTAGGTTACCTCCTCAGAGGGATTCCCGATCATCCAATAGACATTTTAATTTACTTGAAGTTACAAGTTTATTTTGTTTGTAATTAAGTTTTGAGTTATTTTATATTTTTGAATGTTGTGAGGCAATTTTAATTTTCATAGGCAAGTAATATGATTTGCAATAAAGTAAATGTACACTAAAGCACAAAAGGCAAAGTACAGTAAGGAGGAAAAAGCAGTTGTGGCGGTACAAGTAGTAAATTAGAATAGTAGTAGCGAGAAAACAGAAGTATGGCACAAAAAGGTAAAACAGTAGTAGCAGGCAAGTGGAGCAAGTGTGTGCTGAGGTGTATGTGAAAATGTAAGAGTATGTAGGAAAAGTCAGAAAGAACAGTTCGTGGGAAGTTTGAGGAAAATACATAGGAGACAAAGTCTGTAGAAAGCTCGAGAAAAACTCGTAGAAAACTCGTAGGAAAACTCATAGAAAAATTCGTAGAAAACCCATAGAAAAAGTAACCTGAGAAGTCTACAAAGACGGACTACAAGTCCAAGAGGACTGTAAACATGATGGCGTGGAGGACTCAAAGCTGTGCTGTATATATACCAACCTTAAGTGCTGACTACCAGATCGTCATCCTACAGAGGGCAGTCCTAGCTCAATCCACACAGTCAATCGTGGACCTTTGTAATTTTTTTTTTCATTTATTTCAATTTGGATTGCATGAAAGTAAAAATTTATGGTTGAATGGCTATTCTGTAGTGGGGGTAGTTTTTTATTTTAAAATGTATTTGTATATTTTGTAAAGCAATGTGATCCACAGGTTGACTATCCTAATCGAATTAGGACTGCTTGCAACCTAAGAGTGACAGTGGCAGATACCCCAAGGGTGGGCGAATAGTATCGTAAATTCCATCCTCTACCCTCTCCAGGGTCTTTGAGTCAGAAGACACTATTCTAGAAATCCCTCGTATCCCTCTCTAATGCAATGTCATCATCGTCCTCCCTAACCATCCTACTTACAGCCTTGCTTGATGGCCCCACATATAGTGAAAGGCTATACTTGCGCACTTATGCCTCGCACATAAGTGCAGAAAACGACTCCAAGAAGCAAGAAGAAGCAAAAAATATAACGGACAAGGAGAAGAGAGAGGAGAGAACGCCCTGCCTAAAACGTTGTGGTAAAGGAGGCGGATCGGCCCTCAAAACCAAATGAAAGCTATTTCCAAACCCTAACACTATGAAAAAAAGGTTCTTTCAGATGTGGCTTAAACTTTGACAAATGAAACTTTCAAATTTTAAAGCCTTAACGAAGGAGAACCCGAAACACAACTTGAGCCTTAAAGAAGAAAGAATTCCAAAGAAAACACAAGTCCGATTTTCATGCTAGAAACCAAATACTGTTAATGCCCAGAACAAAGACATGTATGTTCAAATAGAGACCCAACCAAACTTAAAGAAAATAGACTCATCAATCCATGAGGCCGAGCCACACAAAGCTCTAAGCAAGGTCATCATAAGGCTAAGATCAGGATTAGCAAAAAAAAGGAAATCGAACCCTCATGAAAAAGGCAAGAGAAAGCCCTCAAAACTAAACCATTCAAAGCTAGAAGTTCTGTCATAATTAGGTGCAAAAAAGGGGGGAAACCGAGCCTCCATAAGGCCAAAAATCGAGCCCATAAGGGGCCAAAACCGAGCAACCTCATGGCATAAAGAGAAATGCAAAAGCAAATTTAGAAGAAAAATCTGGCAGCACCTCCCCTCTTTTATATGTTTTTTCAACAAGTTTAAGTTCATCCACATAAGCAATAGTATAAAAAATAGAATATCATAAGAATGCATCGCAATAAGTGCTTCACAAAATAATCATTCAATCATAGAGCTTCACCAACCCATTTCATGCTAAATATGTAAAACCAGAAGAAAGAAAAAAATAAGCATCAAATCTTCCTTTTTTAAACCTCATCCAAACTGCAAGTTAGTGAGCAAGCATGTAACTAAAAGGGCTTCAACATTTAGACTTAAGCAATACCATCAACACGATTAATAGCATGTATTCCAAATTTGCAAACATGCAAACAATGTAAGCAAAAGAGGAGCATTAACACTTATACATGAAATCTCATCTCAATAGAACAATCAAACCACAAGGTAGAGGGGAAAGAGTGGAGCCAAGGGAACTCCAAAACAACATCTAACCCATGCTAAAAATAGAAACTAGGACATGCCAAATTTCATAAATAAGGTGTAGCGAGCATAAAGAATCAAGAATAGAGAAAGTATAGCATGTCACTCAACCTTTCTACCCAAACTTCTTCCCTTCTCTTTTCCTTTTTTTTCTTTATTTTCCCATTTTCTTTTCTTTTCTCACATTAGCTCTCTTTTCTCAAAAGCAAAGCAAACCCCACATTTGTTAAGAGAAAGGCTAAGGAACATGCCACACTTCATTAAGTACTCAATCATGCGTTAAACAGAGTAAGAATGAAGAAAAGGAATGCCACCTATACATGCATATATCTCATGAAGGAGTAAAGCTAAAAGCTTCAAGCAAAATACACTAAACATAGAGATTTATTTTTTAACATAAAGTAGAGTGTATCAAGTATTCCAAGGTAAGCCTATCCAACATAGAGAAGCATAGTTAAAGAGAGGCTATAACCTTCCACATTACATAAACATGAAGCTTTGAAACATAGCTACCAATGTAAATTTTCACATATGAGCAGCAAAGATGAGTTTAAAACCGACTTATAACAAGTGTAACGGTGCAATTTTTCATGTAGGGGCAGCATAAGAATGATCTAAATCAACTCAAAGTAAATTCACAAGTGCAGATTTTCTCTTTAGGCATGCATAGGATTGACCTAAATCAATTCCAAATGAACATAGAAATGCATATTTTTACTTTAGGCATACATAGGATTGATCCAAATCAATTCCAAATGAACATAGAGTGCAGATTTTTATTTTGGGCATGCATAGGATTTATCCAAATCAATTCCAAATGAACATACATGTGCAAGTTTTCAATTTGGATAGCATAATTGTGATGGTATTCCTTCAAACATGTAATGAGCATAATCAAAACAAATGCCACAAATATATATATATATATATATATATATATATATATATATATAGAAATTCCCCTCTCCTCCAACAAACATTTGATGCTAATATCCACCTCCACCAGTGTTGAATGCATGTGAAATGTGGAACTCTTGGATGTAGCATGCGAGTGTTTTAAAATTTGGTAAAGTGTATGTAGAATATGAAACCCTTGTGTGTAGCACATGGGTGTTTTAAAAGTAAAGTAAAGTGTTGTCTAAAAAGATGAATTTCATGAATGGAATGAGGTGAAGTGTGTGTGTAAAATCAAAGCCCAAGTGTTATATGTACAAAAGCTTGGTGAAAGAAGTGAAAAACAAGCATGTATGGTCTCATTTGTGAGTGTTCCAAAAGTAAGCATTTTGTAATCTGAATTTTGCACAAAATTTTACCAAACCATTTTCAATTTGTGGAATGAGATCAAATGTGTGTGAAATCAATGCCCAAGTGTTATATGTATGAAATTTTGGTGAAAGAAGTGAAAAACAATAATGTATGGTCTAATTTGTGAGTGTTCCAAAAGTAAGCATTTTGTAATCCGAATTTTGCACAAAATTTCACCAAGCCATCTTCAATGTGTGGAATGAGATGAAATGTGTGTGAAATCAAAGCCCAAGTGCTATATGTATGAAAGCTTGGTGAAAGAAGTGAAAAACAAGCATGTATGGTCTCATTTGTGAGTGTTCCAAAAGTAAGCATTTTGTAATCCGAATTTTGCACAAAATTTCACCAAGCCATCTAATTAGTAAGCATGCTCTTTCATCCTTCTAAGGACAATATTAAACATGTAGGTAATGATGAACTTAAATAAAAAGTGGTAAGTACATGAGTATAGCAAAACCATAATAAGCATTCCTCCTCTTTCTCAAGCCCAAATGAAACTGGGCTAATTACGTGATGTACAAAGAGAAGCCTTAATGCATAGAGTTTCCAAAATTTTGAAAGCCCCTTAAACTCTCTTGCCGCCATGCATACAAATGTAAAAATGAAACATAAGAAACTCCACCTCTATGAACTTTCATGCAGATATTACCTTCACATGATATGATACCATTAGGAATAAAAAAGCATAACCATTAAATTTCATGAATCAACAAAAGGGGCAAAGGCACTAGCAATCTCACCCATTCCTCCACCAATGTCTTATGAAAAACCCAAACTTTCCCCTCATCATTTTCTTTTTAAAGAAGCTTGTTAGCAATGTAAAATGAGGAAAGAAAAGATTTCTCTAGCCTCTTAATCATGCTATCATTGTGAATAAAGCAATAGAAGCATAGCCACCAACATTCATGAATCAACAAAAGGAGGCAAAGGCATTAGCCAGCTTAACCTTTCCTCCACCAATGCTTTAAACAAAATCAAACTTTCCTTTCATCAATTTTTTAAAAAAAAACTTGTAGCACATGATATGAGGAGAGAAAAAAAAAATATAGCCAAGCCAACAATTAAGTCATAGGATGAATCAATCCCAACATCAAATATCAAATAACCAAAGAAGTTAAGGAGCTAAGGAAGTTACCACTTGATATAAGGCACCAAAGAAAGGCAAAAACTAGCTTAGAAGAAAATTGGGCAGCACCTCCCCCTCCTTTGCAAATTTCGGCCAACCATGGAGGGCTCTAAATGGGAGCCATTTTATAAAGAAAAGAGTTAGAAGAAGAGCAATAAGAAGCCACCAAACCTTTCTATGGGTAAAGAACCTTGGTCCAAGAGGTGTGCAAGCTTTTTGGGCTGCCATTGAGGTGATAAAGATGAGGAATATGGCAGCCAAGAAGTGACAAGAGAAAGGAAGAGGTGATGGCTTGATGCCATGGATGGGATGGGAGCAAGGGAAGAAGAGCCATGCCTTGGAGAGGAAGCAAAGGGGGCACACCATGGGGGGAGAGTCGGCCAAGCTGGTTTCGCGACCTAGGGAGGTGAGGCGTGACAAGAAGGAGGAGGGGGGCATTGGCTAGGGCTAGGTTAGGGAGAAAACAAAAAAAACAATTTAATATTTAATTATTTTAAACCAAACTCGCCGACTTTGGCACCATTCACTCATGCGTAGAACCATAGCAAAGTATGTGTCCTTCCCAAGTAAATTCGACATAACAGATGCAACGGCGCAATGCATTTCATGATCCGGGGTCGTTTGAGCAACCTCGTCGACGATCGGGTCAAAAACGTCAAAGTTGGAGCTTTTGACGAAATCAGGTTAAATTGACAAAATTTAGCTACTGTGTAGTTGAAGAAAACGAAATTGGGAATTTTTTAGAGGTTTTAGGAATTTTTGAGAAATTTTCGAATTTTTGGCTAAGCAGGGGTATTTTGGTAATTTTGGGGGTTTTCGGGGTAAGTGGTCAAAAAGCTAAATTAAAGGCTAGGGGAAGTATAAAATGAAAATTGAAGTCAAACGAAAGTGTCCGGGAGCATTTCTGACCAATGAGGACGATTTTACGAACCCTGGAACGTCTTTTACGTATTGGCTTCTTTGGTTGGTAGGGGCCCGCCGGTTGCTCGAAAGTATGGCATGTATACAGTCAAACTTCTCAGTGCAATGAGGGGAACGCTATGGAATGATTTTTGGAGAGCTTGGGTAACTCTGGGAAGTTTTGGGTTTTGGGGCCCTTGTTAGGGCCAATTTTGGAAATTTTGGTAAATTTGGGTAATTTTGATCAATTTGAGTGATGGGAGGTATTTCAAAATGATTTTTAGGAAATTCGGCAATTTAGGGAGATTTTGGAAATTTTGTGGAGTTTTGGGGTTTTGGGGTAAGGGAAAAAATTGCAGAATTTGGTAGGATTTCTGAATTCAATTTGGGATGTCAAGCTATTTGAGTTACGGATCAGAAGTGACTCTCTTTGGTCCTCTATGTGTTAGTCCTGGTCACCTTAGCCATAGGCTTACGGTTTGGTGAAACTATCCACATGAGTTTCCAAAGAGTTAAGGGATCAAAATGGGATGTGTTTGGTTCAGAGTTGTAAGTGTGTAGTGTGTGAGTGCAGAAAATGAGTCTACGACCTCCCGGGGTCGGCCACTAGGCTCGACCACCTATAGGGGATTTCACTTGGCCTTCCATATGTTTATTTTATTTCCTTTGATCATTAGAGGTTAGGCTTTAACATGTGAAAGCTCCAAGTTAGAAAAGCAAGCATATGGAATTTCTATGTGGTAGGGTTTGTCTGCAAATTTTTAGGTTATGTGTTTTATTTTGAAAAGGGGTCGCCTAACAGAAATTGTCGGCGAATTTTAGATTTTAAATTTAATTTAAATATGTATATATGGTTTATAAAGTAGTATTTGATTTTGAAAATAATTTTAAGTTTAAAGGTTTTAAGATATGAAATCAAACCGATCTCACATCTCAAATAGTTTATATAAACGAGCACCGCATCACAAATCATGTATCTATCCCGAAGAATAGACACACTGCTTGATGATGGGGCTCGGTTAAATAAACTAGGAGATTTGTGACATTCGTTTGGTCTGCGAACCAATTTTATAAGCCGACAAGTTCCCCTGCTTAATATAAATGAATTAAGCGGAGGTTTATATTACACAGGTTCTTAAAGTTCCCTATAAGGGCGAGCCCCTATAGTTAATTACATCTTAAATGTATGAAGACACTTAAGAAAACTCTCGATAATGATCAGTGGTTTTGCTCTCAAGAAATTTCAAAGTTTAAGATTTTCAAAGGATTAGATTTTAGAAATTCAAAAGGGAATGACTCAAAATTTGGAACGATTTATTTTTGAGAATCCAAAGGAAGAGAAGTATGAGAAGCTGAGGATCCAAGAAGAATCTTGGCAACTTCCCAAACTATCCTATTGTTTGGCTTAGATTTGGGAAAATCCTAATATTATCTTATATTTCAATCTTGCCAATTTTAGTTAATTAGGACTTATATTTGTATGACATAATCATACAATCAGCATAGAAAATGTGAGGGTTTATGTCGTACCGAACGACTACCTCGGAGTCCTAAGACCGGTTAGGGCTTAATTTACATGACATGATCATGCAAATGCCTAACTAAGAGTTGAGGATTTTATGTTGCACTAGGCAAACTACCTCGAAATCCTATGGCTTTGTTGTTCAAATTCTAGGAATGGTTTAGTTGAAGTAGAGTCGAGTTTTGTTGATGACGATGGCCGTGCTGCCCACCATGCTCCGAGCTCCTTGTTGTTACAGAGGTTTAGTTTTAGAAGTCATAAATCAGGAGATGAGAGAAGTGTTTTGGTTTAGAGAAAATCTTAAAATCCAAGTTTTTTTAATATTTTAATTAAAACAAATCTTAAAGTTGATTAAACAGAACCGATTAAGATCCCACGGTTCCGTCATCCCGACACCGTTATTTTCATCGAATTCACTTAGTCCAGATGAATTTGCTAAACTCAGCTTGAATGAGTTCCACACTTTCATTTAGGCTTGTGGGAAATCTCGTTAGCAACACGTGGGTTACATCATCCGAGGTATTCCCGATCATTCAACGAGTCGTTTTAATTTAATTGCAATTGTAGTTTTGTGTTCTGTTTGTGATTAAATTTTGAGTTGTTTTTTATTTTGAAATGTTGTGGCGGTGAATTTTATCTTGCAGTGATTTTTAATTTAGTTTTGGTTTCAGTTTAGGGGCTATCATAAAGTTTTTGGTTTTCATGCAACGATTTGTTTATCATGCAAGAAAAGTAAAGTGCATTTGCAATAAAGTAAATTGCAATAAAATAAAAGCGTACCTGGAGAGTTTTCCCGTCATCCCAAGCTGCACTTAAAACACATGTTAAGGCATTTAAATATTTCAATCAAGTACCTAGGTAAAGCTAAGGGAAAGGTTTTGGTTGTCTATCAAAGTCCTAATCCTATAGCTAGTCATCTCCTATGACGTCTTGGTTCTTGTATTTTGGTTTAAGGACGATTTTTTTCATCAAAGAAAAATTAAATTTAATTGTTCTTATAAACATCCTATCATATTGAGGAAGTGCTTAAGACAAGTCTTAAACATCTTTTCAATACCTCTAAGATTGTTTTAAGTCCAAGAGAATTTAATTATACAAGTGAATTAATCATCCGGGAGTTTAAGTTTTGTTCTTTTGCTCAGTGAACTAGGACATTTGCATATCCTATAAGTGAGATAACACTTCACTTGATACCTCATTTAAGAGTTATAATAAAAAGAGCTTTAAAAGGGCAAATCAACTTATTAATTATTTTAATGATTTAAACTTAATGATTTAATTTTAATTTTGACTTAATTATAAAAAATTAGTTTAAGTTTGGAATAGTGTTCAAGTTATTTTAGATTTAATTCTTAATGATTTCATTTAGGTTTGTTATTAAATGATTTTAATTTAATTTAATTCAATTTAATTTAATTTTTTATTTAATTTAATTCAATTTAATTTAATTTCAATTTAATTTTAATTTAATTCAATTTTATTTTATTTTAATTTAATTTAATTTAATTTAATTTAATTTTAATTTGATTTCAATTTAATTTTAATTTAATTTAATTTAATTTCAATTTTAATTTAATTGAGATTATTCTTTTAATTTTCTTTTTAAGTATTATCGGAGTGATTTATTTAGGGATTTTTAAATTAAAGAATAAATATCTTCTTAAATAATATCCCTACTTTAATAATTCCAATTTTCCATTAATCATCCAAATTTAATTAATTAATTAATTAAGGTTTACTTTAATTATTCCTAAAATGATTGGTGAGTTTCTACCCTTAACCATTTAAGTTTCAATCATCCAAAATCAGTTTAAATCAAATATTTTACCCTCCCCTTTTTGATTAATCCTAAAATTTTAATTAAAGGTTGAAAAGTTTAATTACCATTTTGCCCTTCAAGCTTAATAATTCTATAAGTCACTAAATTAAGCTCAAATGAACTTGAAATTTTTTATGTGACCTCACTTACATGTCAATTAAGACATTAGAGGAGAAAATGTGATTTTTGTGTATTTAATTTATTTATGTAATTATTTTTAATGGAAAATAGGGATTTTCAAGGAAAATTCAATAACATGACCAAGGAAATGTTTCTGTCCTTAAGAAAATTATGGGATATTCCTAATGACAAGAGGACCATTTGGACCAAATTTGGTGATTTTTTTAATTGTATTTTATTTATTAGAATTATTTTGAGTTTTGGAGCATTAATTAATTTAAAATAAAATTAAAGTTGAAAAATGGATTTTATATTTTTCTTAAATCTCTCTGACCTCAAGAAGTTCAGAGAAACAAATTTTATATTTTTCTGATTTTTCTTTGATTTATTAGAATTATTTTAGTGAAAAGGTTGGAAAATACTTTTTTTAATATTAAAAGTTACATTAAGCCTTTAAAAGTCAATAGCTTACCCTAGGGAGTTAAGAAAAATATTTGGTTTGTTCCTAAATGATTAGAATTCAAAATGTGACATTTTGGTGATTTTTAATATTTTTATAATTTTTATTATTTTTTAATTATTAAAAATATTAAAATAATGATAAAAATCAACTTTTTTAGAAAATTATAATTTTAATTTTTCTAAATTCCTCTGACATCAGAGAAGCTCCAAAACCATTTTTGTGAAATTTTGAAAAGTATTTTGTGAGTTATGAATTTTTAAAGTTTAATTTTACCCATTTTTGCTTAAGAGGCTTAATCGACCCATTTGGTGGGGTTAATCAAGTCCAATTGGTTTCAAATTTTTATGTGGTGTTATCCTATCCTTAGAGGATAGTGGAGAATTGTTGTTAAGTTAATTTGATGAATGGTTAACCCTAATTAATTAAAGTTCAATTTTGGGTATTTAGGCCAATTAGGGTTGTTCAAAGTGAATTAACTCAAAACTTATTTTTCCTAGGTCTCTCTGGTCACAAGAAACATCACCAAATTTTCCTAAAATTTATTTCTCAACATGCTAATTATTAGAATTAAAATACTCAAAACAGTAACATTAACTTGAAAAATCAATCACTTCTCATAGAGATGGCCTCTGACCTTGGAAAATTCAGGGAATGTTCCCGAGTTCGAGGCTTAACATCCTACTGGTCTCATGCCATGATGAATTGCCTATGCAAATGGAGAATTAAAACAATGCAGAGAGTAAATAAATCATTAAAAATAAAATACCTAATGAAATTACTTGATTTCTTTTCCACATTATTCTCCTCACGTTCATCTGAGCAAGAGGTATTTTTATTTTATTTTTAGGATTTTTCTACACGAAGTTATGAATTTTTGAAGTTACGGTAATTAAATAAATAGAAAAATAGCCTATTTTCCTACTTATCCACGCGGCGCGACTCGACCTCGGCGTCTCCGAAGCTCCGCGCGTCGTCTCTTGATTCGGCGCAGCCATCCGACTCGGCCGTCCCGGGACCCGCCTTTCACGTAACATCTTCTGGTCCGACGCGATCTGAGCCGTCCATCCGATACACGCGCGATCCAATGGCTCCCAGTCATCATCTACGACTGGTGTGAACCCGTGACCATAGACCTTCTAACCCTAATTTCTCACTCGATTCTCAATGGATTTTCGTGTTCTTATGCTCTATGGATTCGTCTTGAAGAGACGAAGACATCCATACGGTAAACATGCATTGAAATTGACTCAAACTAAATGGAGAATCTTTGGAAGCTCGGGAAGAAGAGTGAGTCCTTACCTTTGCTCAGAGAAGTGAACCTTCAATCTGAGGGTTGTGTCACGTTCGATTGGGTCCAAGCAAGCTCCAGATGAAGTCCCTTGGCCTGGTGAATTGCCTAGGTACAAAAGTGACCACTGTCGATCACAAAGCTTGGAGGCTGGAAGCAATGGCTGGCCTGGTGAGGGGGCTTTTGCTGGGAAACTTCTCCTCTTAGTACGGTGAAGGTGTAGAGTCAATCAATTTGAGGATTGACTCACTGTGGTGAAGTGTCCTGGTTTTGGGCTTGGATTTCAACTCTGAAATTGAGCTCACAGAGAGGAAATGGCAGGGGGTGTTGTGGGGAGTCAAAGGAATCAGCTGGTTTGGCATGGAGAAGTCCTTATCCAAATATATTTGGATTAAATTTGGGTTAAGGTGAAACATGTTTAAGGTTAATTACTTTTAGGAGGTGCTTATAGGACCTCCTCCTTTTGCCATTTAAGGAGGGTTGACAACTTAGAGATCCTCATGGCTTGCCAATGGCTTGCATGTGGCTTCATGGCTCCATGTGGCTTGGGAAAAGATTTGGTCAATTTCATAAAAAGGGATTTTGTGAATTTTGGCATTTTGATGGGAATTGTTATGAGGCTTGATTTGGAATTGTTTAATTGATAAATTAGGACTTTAGGAATGATTTTAAATTGAATGTGTGATGAGGGAAAGTGTCATGTGGGCTTTAGATTGATTTGGGCTTTTGAATTTGGTAGAAGTGGGCTTTTAGGAAGGTTTAAGGGAGTGGGCCTTTATGTTTAGCAATGGGCTTTTAGATAAAAAATTTTGTAAAGGGCCATGCCAAATAAATGTTGAATTTAGTTTAAGGATGTGTCTTGAATGATTTGAAGCAAATTTGAGGTGGTTTGGAATTGAATTGGGTTGAATTTGGGTTCATTTGGTAAATGGGCCAATGTAGGTCAAATTGGGCTAATTTGGGCCAATGTTGGGCTAAGTTTGAAATTGATGTAAAATTAATGTTTGGAAATGTTTATGGGAGTTTTTCAAAGAGGTTTTAACTTTGGTTGGGTTTTGGTTTTGGGACTTGGGCTTATTTGGGTTAGGTTTGGGTTTAGGTCAAAATTGGGCTTTTTGGTTTTGGGTTGAATTTGAGTGAGGTTTGGGTCCAAATTTTTGCAAATCATGTTAGTGTTTTGTTTGTGGGGATGTTAGGGAAGGTTTAGAAAAGGTTTGGGGTCAATTGGAGTTGAATTGGTTTTGTTTGGGCTAAGTTTGGGTCATGGGTCCAAATTGGGCTTTAAGGTCAAAAGTGAAATTGAATTCAAATGTCAATCAAATTGGACTTGGATTTGGTCTAGATTGATATTGTGGATATTAAATTGATGTTTAGAATTGAATTGGACCAAAATTGGGGTCAATTGGGTAGATTTGATTTGACATTGGGTTCACTTGGGTGAAGAATGGGCTAAATTGGGGGTTTTGGTAAAAGAGGGGTAAATTGACGAAATTGGCCCATGGTGTAGTTGGACAAAATGAATTGGGAATATTTGGGATTTTCTGGAATTTTCTGGGAATTTCTGAATTTATGGATTTTTTGGCTAAGAGGGGCATTTTGGGTATTTGGAGGGTATTGGGGGGTATTTTTGGAATTTTTGGTATTTTTTGCTATGGGTGATCAATTTGATTGGTGAGGAAATGTTCAAGGTTAATTTTGAGGAATTTTGGGTGATTTGGAAATTTTGGAGGATTTGGGCAATTTTAAGGGCTTTTGGTAGGTGTAGGGTCCCCGGGGCCAAAAATTGAAATTTTGGAAGAATAAGATTGATCAAATATGAGTGAAATGGAATCACCTTGATTGAGCCATGAAGCCATGTTAAGCCTATATGAGCCATGAGAAGACTCATTTGAGGTATTCACTATGTTGTTCCTAACCCTCTTAGCCAGGGGCTTAGGGGTTAAGGTCCATCCATATGAATTACCTACATGAGTCAAGGAGTCAAGTTGGGTATGGGTGTGGTTTTAGGATTTGGATTGTGTGTGTGAGAGTGTAGAGTATGAGTGTAGTGAGTGTGTAAGTCAACCCTCACTAGACCAAGCCACCCAGGGTGGTCCTAAGGTCAAAGAGTCCTATAGGGAACTCATCCTTTAAACCTTCACTTTTGATTTCAACCCTCTAGGTGAATAGGGGTCTACAATCAAGCTTGTGGGGTTTGCGGGGAGGCAAGAAGTGGTTCAAATTTCTAAGGGATGGTTCCCAATTCTAGTCCTCTAAGATAGTCGAAAGGAAAAGCCTAAGGCTAGATCCTAAGCACTAAAGAGGGAAGAGAAGACCTCATCAAAAATGAGGTCAACAAATGGACCCCCAATAGGTGTGGTGTGCTAACCAAGCACACCGCGCGTATTGGTGTTGACCGAAGAGATCAACAAAACCAACACAGATGTCCAAGTGACAAACTTAGGATGAAGTAGAAGAATTTCCGCTAGGGAGTATCAGGTAAATCTCCAAGACTGAAGATTCCAGAACTCTCGCTGGGGAAAAAGGAGGTGAATTTCAGATCACAAGATTTCAAGAGATTGGATCTTAGATTCGTTTCATTTTCTGTTTCAAGTTTTAATTATGAGTTTGAATTTTGATTTGAGTTTCAATTTTGATTTTATGCGGAGAAAAGAGTAGGGCTAAGGCCCAACCGAATGCATTTGTATGCTGAGAAGGAAGCAAGACTGAACCTATTCCAAATGTGTATGCTTGAGAAGAATTAGGACTGAGCCTATCCCAAATCGTTGAGGAAGAATAGGACAAAGCCTCGTCCGAAATGCGAGTGCTTTAATTTCAATTTCTTGCTTGAGAGGATCAAATTTTGAGATTGCTGAGAAAGGAGTAGGACTGTGCCTATCCCGAGTGCTGAGAATTGCTGAGAATACTGAGAATGCTTAGAATATGCTGAGAAATGCTGAGAATATGCTGAGAATTGCTGAGAACTGCTGAGATGGGAGTAGGGCGGAAGCCTATCCCGAATGTTGAGAATTGCTGAGATGGGAGTAGGGCGGAAGCCTATCCCGAATGCTGAGATTTGCTGAGATGGGAGTAAGGCGGAAGCCTATTCCGAATGCTGAGATTCGTTGAGATGGGAGTAGGGCGGAAGCCTATCCCGAATGCCGAGATTGCTCTGAGATGGGAGTAGAGCGGAAGCCTATCCCGCATGCCGAGATTTCGCTGAGATGGGAGTAGGGCGGAAGCCTATCCGGATGCTGAGATTCGTTGAGATGGGAGTAGGGCGAAAGCCTATCCCGAATGCCGAGAATGCTCGAGATGGGAGTAGGGCGGAAGCCTCATCCCGAATGCTGAGATTGCTCGAGATGGGAGTAGGGCGGAAGCCTATCCCGAATGCCGAGATTTCTTTGAGATGGGAGTAGGGCGGAAGCCTATCCCGAATGCCGAGATTGCTTGAGATGGGAGTAGGGCGGAAGCCTATCCCGAATGCTGAGATTGCTGAGATGGGAGTAGGGCGGAAGCCTATCCCGAATGTCGAGATTTCGCTGAGATGGGAGTAGGGCGGAAACCTATCCCGAATGCTGAGATTGCTTGAGATGGGAGTAGGGCGGAAGCCTATCCCGAATGCCGAGATTTCTTCGAGATGGGAGTAGGCGGAAGCCTATCCCGAATGCCGAGATTGCTCGAGATGGGAGTAGGGCGGAAGCCTATCCCGAATGCTGAGAATTGCTGAGATGGGAGTAGGGCGGAAGCCTATCCCGAATGCTGAGATTGCAATGAGATATGAAAGTGTTCCATATCCCATGGGAATCAATCAAAGTCTGATTACTTGGCGAAGGGTACGAACTCATGCCATCCGAATTAAATTGAAAATTCTTCGTGATTCTGAAATCATCCCGAGAGAGGGTTTCAAAGGAGGTCTGGAATAGATCTTGATTTGAGGAAGGATTGGAGGATCTGAAAAGATGGACTTAAACTGGAATTCAATTTGAGCTTTAGATTTGTTTTGTTTGTTCTTTAACTATCCCATTTTTTTTTATGGTTTATCTGGTGTTAATGTGGATTTGAAATTCTTTTTAACGTTTGGATTTTTATGAAGAGAGTTCTTATTTATTTTCCTTTTCTTTTCTGTTCTTTGTTCGAAGTTCATTTAACTTTAATGACGTTTCCCAGTCAATTTGCACAAAAAGAGGTGAAGGCAAAATATGACATGGTCACTTTCATTCCAATCTTGTAGAGGATACATCATACAACTCGATCTAAAATATTTCTCATACAATCCATGACTCAAAACGGACTATGTATGATTCTTGTTGATCCATCCAAAAAGTGTCTGTTAAATCCATGTCTGAATAATGAGATATATAGTCAATAACATCACCTTCCAAGCCATCCTTGGCAGGAATGCCGCATGGATGTGCATTGGAGGTGTGTTATTTCCCGTGTAACTCACAGCTCGTTGGACCGGAGACTCTCTAATTCGGGATTTGGCTGGAAGTGGTAAGGCACCTTTCTGTCGTCCATCCTTCTAAAAGTGACGGAGATCCGCTCCACTGGTACTCCCGGTATACAATGTTTTGAGATGTCTGCTCCATTTCCTTGTAATATCATGACGGAACCTACCGGAAGTGGTATCTCCACCGGCCCTCGGAACTTACACGGGCCTGCTATCCGGAGGTCACATCCGAACATGATATTGCATTGGTTGACGAACGAAACTGTGCAGAAAGGTCTGACAAAGTCGTGGTGGTCTATGTGTGGAGGTATGCGATCGCCCTTCGATAAATGTTGATGATGCAACCGTTGGGTATGCGATCCGCCGGCGGTACCCTCCACGTTATCATTTTTTTCACCATTCTTTTAATTATTCTCGGCATTGGATCCACCTCACCGTGAAGGAGTATCCCCGGTGGATTTCCTTTTACGTCCTCTGCGAAGTTATAGCAACATCCGCATTGTATTGTGACTCTTCCTTTCCCTGGCATCCATTTCCGGGGTTCCGAATAAGTCTTTTCTCTCATACGGCCTGCTCGACCCATCTTCTGAAGTTCTAGAATGCAATCCACAATCTGCTGTTGCTCGTACTCTGAGAATATACCTGTGTGTAACTCGAGGCCTTCTAAAATGTTGATTCTTCTGCCTCTAATCCTTTCAAAGTATTTGAAAGTCTTCTTCTCAACATTTTGCATTCTTTCTAGTTCATATTCTGGGATGATCTGTAAGTGACGAGGCCTAGTAACTTATTGCGGGATGTATGGCTCAATCCCGTCACGTTCTCCTGCATACCTTGGCTCCTCGGGGATTGTCTCTGTCGGGACATCCTCCGGGGTTGCTTCTGCAACAAGGTTCTTCAGATATGGTATCACTGTCCGGCGTCGAGGCACTGATTCTATCTCTGTTCTTCTTGGCACTTTTTCGGTCTGTTCTGATTCTCTCGGCGTTGACTTTCTTCTTTCTGGTTCCTGACCAACCGGTATCTTTGAAATGTGTGTGTCGCGAAGGTGGTCGTTTCCTCGTGTTGATCCGCTGCAAGTTTAGTCAACATCTTGCGGATACGGCGATTTTTATTCCATCTTTGAGTAGCGGTGAGCGTAGCTCTCCTCACTTCTTGAATTTCTGCGGGCGCGGCGCTGACGAGCCTGCCCTCTGCCGTGGCAATTACTGACTTGATTTTCTTGCTTTCCTCGGTGTTTTTCTTTCTTTTCTTGTTGCTGGATTGGCGGCTTGGGCAACCCATCTTCATTACTGTCTGGCTATGAAGCTCCTCTCGGTCCACTGGGACCCGGTCATTTTCTTCATACCGTAGGTCGGGCTGGTGTGAAGTCGAATCAATTTCTATCATCGCTCCATCCTTCACCCTCTTTTCATTGAGTGCGAGACTCACGCCATTTTTAAAGTTTAGGACCAACCGCCCGTTCGACATTTCCCTGCGAAGAAAACAAGGAAAAGATCAGGGGCTGTACTAAGAACAAGAACATTAAGAAAGTATTTATCACTGAAGATTCTTATTCACTTATTCCAATTTTAATTTTTAAGGAAAGAAGGAAAAGATAAAGAAAGATCAGGAAAAAGATTTGATTTGAAAGGAAGGGTAAAACTTTATTATTATGATTTCACATATTTTATTTTTAGTACATTTTTTATTTTATCCATTTTTACGTTTTTGGGTTCGGACCCAGTCACAAAGTGATTGCCTACCTGTGTTTCTAGGGATAAGACTCTATTTTAGAGGCCACCCTTCGAAACATCAGGTTGCGTAATACTTCTTCAAATATCGTCCATTGATTGGAAGCATTTGTCGTTCTCCTTGGCAATTCACAAGTTGGTAGGAGCCTCCTGAGTAGACTTCCTCAACTACAAACGGCCCTTCCCAAGTCAGTTCAAATTTGCCTCCTATCTTACAATGTGTAAGAATAGGTCTTCTGAGAACAAGAACTAAGTCACCAACTTTGAAAGTTCTTGGGCGGACCAGTTTATCATGGGCCTGGATCATCTTAGCTTGGTACAGTTCCAGATTTTGTTGCGCTGCAAGTCTTTTTCCTTCAAAGTTTTCCAGTTCTTCCAGTTGTAATCTGGCATTTTCTTCTGTAGTAATTTTATTTGCAACTGCAACCCTGAGTGATGGAAGCTGGACTTCCAATGGTAACACTGCCTCGGACCCGTATACTAAAGCATAAGGCGTAGACTGAGTAGGAGTCCTGAAAGTTGTCCTGTAGGCCCATAAGGCTTCTAACAACTTCTCGTGCCAATTTCTCTTGTTGTCGTCCAAAGTTTTCTTTAAGATTTGAACGAGAGTTTTATTAAAAGCCTCGACCAAGCCGTTTGCTCTTGTGTAGTAGATTGTTGAGTATCGCCAGTCGATTCCATGTCTCCGACAAAATTATTGATTTTTGTGCTTCTGAATGCAGACTCATTATCCGAAATGATTCCGCGCGGTACTCCGAAACGGTAGACGACTTGATTTTTGAAAACCGTAGCACGTGGTGTGCCTTTACTTCTCTGAGTGGAACTGCTTCTGCCCATTTAGAAAAGTAGTTTGTAGCTCCAAGGATGAAACGATGTCCTCTTGAAGAAGGTGGTTCTATCGGACCCACTGTATCTGTGCCCCAACACTCAAATGGCCATGACGCAATTGTCGAATGTAGCACGTTTGGAGGTTGGTGTAGAACCACTCCGTGCACTTGGCACTGGTGACAACTTTTGGCAATCTTCATGCAATCGGTCATCATCGAGGGCCAGTAGTACCCTAGTCTTTTAATTTTCATTTTCATTTTCGGACCCGATCGATGAGCGCCACAAAGTCCTGAATGCACTTCTTTGACAATTTCACGAGCCTCGGACCCGCTCAGGCATCTTAACCACATCTGATCAAAAGACCTTCTGTATAATGTATTGTTTATTAATGCGTAAGACATAGTTCTTTTCTTGATTTGATGGGCTAGGGACTTATCGTCTGGTAATTTCCTTGTTTGCAGGTAGTCTATTAGTGGTTGACGCCAATCTTCTGTGTTTTCCGTCACTGCTGCAACTGATTCTTCTGCTTTTCCGATTTCCGTATCATATCCATGTCGAGCCGTGATAGGACCCGTCGTCCTTGAACCGACACCTCAACCGACTCATCTTGTATGCGGGCAAATTCTTTTGCAAGGCGAGCTAGCGCATCCGCGAGAGCATTTTCTCTTACGGGGATCTTGTAGATTGTTACATTCGGAATTTGTTCCAACAGCTTCATGGCATATCGAAAGTATTGCTCGAGTCTTGGCTTTAAGATTCCGTATTGTCCGGCGATACTGTTGAATGATCAACCGAGAATCTCCGTAGATGTTGATATCCGTTATTCCCATTTGAATGGTCGGTTCTAGTCCTGTTATGAGGGCCACGTATTCTGCTTCGTTGTTTGTGCACGGCTCTGTTAAGTGGTAGGAGTATCTTAACATCCCCCGCTCCGGTGTTATAAAGATTAGTCCGATTCCTGCCTTACCGGGCACTATCATTTGCAATTCTTTGTCTTTCTGTGCTGAGGACGCTCCGTCGAAGTATAGTTCCCAACGTCGATCATCAGTGTCTTCTAGGCTCATTATCTGTTCGTCAGGAAAATCGTCGTCGAGAGGCGAATCTGCCGGTAAAGGGTGTGCTGCAAGGAAGTCAGCTAGCACTTGTCCCTTTACGGCATGAAGAGGAACGAAAGTTATGTCGAATTGCAATAGTATCATCGACCACCTGGAAAGTCTGCCAGAAAGTGTTGGACTGGTCATCAAATATTGCAACGGATTAACTTTCGAGATAAGGTTGACCTTATGAGAGAGCATGTAATGCCTGAGTTTCTGTAAGGCGAAGATCAGGGCCAAACAATGCTTCTCAATTGGAGGATACTTTACTTCCATCGGAATCAAACGACGGCTTAAGTAGTAGAGAGCATTTTCTTTTCCCTCATCATTGACACGGGCTAGCGGTGGCTCCGAGGAGTCGTCTAAAGCCGTGGTATAAAGTATCAACGGTCTACCCGAGACCGGGGCTGCTAAGACAGGAGGTGTCATTAAGTATTGTTTAATGTCCTCGAAGGCCCGTTGGCATTTCTCTTCCCAAACGAATTTGGCGTCCTTTTTAACTAATGCCGAGAAGGGCTGACACCTACCTGACAAGTTCAAAATAAAGCGTCGAAGATATGCCAGCTTCCCTTGAAAGGATCGTAGCTGTTTTAAGGTTTTGGGAGGCGGCATCTCTAAGATAGCTTTAATCTTTTCCGGATCAATTTCAATCCCGCGATGTCGGACAACAAATCCTAAGAATTTCTCGGAGGTAACGCCGAAGGTGCATTTTAAGGGATTCATCTTAAGGTTGTATTGCCTTAGTCGCTCGAAGACAATTCTCAAATCATACAGGTGATCCTCCTTCAATTTGCTTTTGATGACCACATCATCCACATAGCACTCAACTTGGTTGTGAATGAGTTCATCAAAAATCTTTGTCATTGCTCTTTGGTATGTTGCTCCTGCGTTCTTTAGTCCGAATGGCATTACTGTGTAGCAATACACTCCGATTGGTGTTCTGAATGTCGTGAGCTTTTCGTCTTCTGGTGCCATCTTTATCTGGTTGTATCCTGAAGATCTATCCATGAAAGAGAATATTTCATGTGTCGAAGTGATGTCGATCATTAACTCTAGAATTGGTAGTGGAAATTCATCCTTTGGAAATGCTTTGTTCAAGTCTCTGAAATCCACGCAGATTCTGATCTGACCATTCTTCTTCCTGACTGGTACCACATTGGCTAGCCAAGTAGGGTATTGTTCTTCACGGACAAATTTAGCGTCAATTAGCTTCTTAACTTCAGCTATTACTTGTTGTTCAATTTCCAAACGCATTCTTCTGGAAGCTTGTCTGATCGGAACGAAGTAGGATCCACTCCTAGCCTGTGAACTGCGACTTCGGAGCTAATCCTGGCATTTCGTCGTAACTCCAAGCAATACGAGTCCTCGAATTCCATTAATAGCTTGATCATTTCCTCAGAATCTTCTTTATTGAGTAAGGAGCTAACAAAGGTTGGTCTAGGCTTTTCACTAGTACCTAAGTTAACTTCCATCAACTCATCTATTGTAGATTTGATTTCTTCTTTGAATTCTGGTGGAGCGTCTCCAATTGGTAGATCCTCGAGGTCCTCTGAAGCTTCCAAGCAGTCTTCATTAGGTTCGCAAGTGACAACCAAACAAAATTCCGTATCGTCAACTGAACCTACTGTGCCGAATCCGAGACCATGTTTTGAATTGGGAGGCCGACCGGCATTATTCCATAATTTTTCAAAGTGTTGTGATCGGCCTTTTTTCCATTGTCGAGGTAAGACACCATGCTGAATTAAATTTTGAACACAGGGAGAGTACCACTCAAAAGGTAATTTCATTAATTGGGAAGAAGTGACATCTTCAAATTGTACATCGTTTTCAGTATTGGAAGAAGAAGTACCACGGTAAAATTTGATTGGCTTTGCACCGCTGCTATGTACTTCTTTGACCACCATACCCTCGATCTTATTAGACTGGATCGGGTCATGGTCATAGTGTGTACATAGTGGTTAATCTTCTCGTACATCGATTTGTATTCTTCGTTCTTCTCATCTTTGAGAGAAATCTTGAATTGTTGTCTCTTCCGGTTTATTGTAGCTGCTTCTTTCTTGACTTCCTCTTCTTCCTCGTAGCCGTTCTCCCAATCAACGTTGATCATCGGCTTTTTCGTCCAACTGTCCCGATTGTCTCTTCCACGACCTCGTCCCCGGTCTCGACCTCGGATGCGAGTTACGGAGAAACCTTCACCATCTCGCCGTAAGGGAGTGGGGAGTGACTGTTGGACTAGAACTTCAGGTTCTTCATTGTCTCGAATTTCTTTTGCTTCATTTGGCACGGTGTTTCTGGAGAAGATTGTTTTCTTCGGAGGTGCATAATAAGCTGCATCTTCATGGATTCCAATCTCATGTACGGAGAAAGGTTGCAAATCACCTTTAATGCACTGTCCTCCTCCTTTGTAGTATTTTATGCACTGATGCAGAGACGATGGTACCATCCGGTTTTCATGGATCCACGGCCGGCCCAGTAGAGCGTTGAACGATGTCTCAGAGTCAATTATGTGGAATTTTGCGGTTGTCTTTGCTAAGTCACCGGTCTTCATCAACAGTGTTATTGATCCAAGGGCTCTTTCTCCTTTCTGGTTGAATCCTCTTAGTAACATCTTGTCCGTTTCAAGCTCATGAGCATCAATTTCCAAGTATGCTAGCGTCCGAAGATTCATTATGTTGATCGATGCTCCTGGATCCACTAATACTCTGGAGAGCGTAAATTTTCCGATTGTAACAGAAATGTACAACGATCAGTTGTGATCGGCTGTCCCAAGTAGTAGATCACTGTCCGTGAAGGTAACACCTCGCTGTTCCTTTAACGAGCAAACCTCGTCTAAGGAATCTCCGGCCATCCGAGCTAAACAAATCTCCGGATCAAGTAAGGCCTCGATCGAGCTTCCCTCATCTCTTTTGATAAGATGAGAGCGTCGTAGATGCTCAGTTTGGCTGGTAGTTTCCTAAGATGGGCTAGCACGTTATAGTCCACTTTGTTACCATGTGTCTCAGTTTCTTCCCAAATGGGCAATTCTTCTGCTGGGGTTGATTCTTCCTGAACAACCACCTGCTTTCCTTTGTCTTTTGGACCCATTCTCGGAGGTAGAACCCTTCCGCTCCTTAAATTGACTTCTGTGATTTCTTCTGAATCTGGTAATGAGTTTACAGGTGTCTCCTTTTGAATCGGCATGACAGGTTCTTCTGGAGTCGCTTCGAAATCTGAAAGCTCTAACTCTATGGTGATTGGAGTTCCTTGGAATTCACAAATAGATTCATTGCTTGTTAAACTTTCGTAGGCTTCTTGATGAATGTCTTCTTTGTCATCGTGATGATCAATGTCTTCTTCTGTTTTTCTGTCTTGTCGACGAAACTTAATTGCTTCGCTTCCTCTTGCAAGCTTCCGGCCTTGCTTAACAACTTCTCGAAAGTCTTAATTGTCAATCCCTTAAGGAGAAGTGCTATCGGGCCGTGAATGCTTTTAAGCAAGATACTGACTGCATGCTGCTCTTGTAGCTGTGGCTCACACTTTATGCTTAGATTCCTCCATCGAAGTATGTAGTCCACTAAAGTTTCGTTCGGTTTCTGTTTCTCCACCACTAGATCAGCAATGGTGATATGGTGTTAAGCTCCGGCAAACCGTTTCACGAAGAGGTTTTCTATATCTAAAAAAGTCTTTACCGAACCATTCGGTAACTCTGCGTACCAATCGAAGGCAATCCCTGAAAGGCTGCTGACGAACTGTCGGAAGAGTAAGGCGTCACTTCCACCGGCGTTGCAACAACTAGCGCAAAAATGTACAACATGCTGTCGAGGGTTTCCGTACCATCAAAAGTCTTCGAACGAGAGGTGGTACGAAGCCTTTTCGGGTATTAGTACCGCATCAAATTCTTCGGGGTACGGTCTACCCGTCCGAATAGATGCTCCGCTCTGGGACCGTGCTAAGGCTTCTCGCACCTCGCCGTTCTACCATGTTCTTGATGTCCTTCTCTCGGAATCATATTCTCGGGTAGAATCTTTCTTCGACTGATCGTCTCCGTTATCGGATGTAATCTCTTTTCCTCCGTCTGTAATATGAATAACTTCTGGAGGCGTTTCTCTTTGGGGTTGAACCTGACTCTGAAGAGTGGCTAGGGCTGCAGCCATCTCTTCCATCCTTTTTGCCATTTGAGAGATTATATCATCTTTTTCTCGAATTTGTGCTCTTAATGCTTCCGGTTCATCTCTCTCCGCAACTGTCGGGGCACCTTGCGAAGCTGACGATGCTCGTGTCTCAACCATGTTGATCTCCTGGTTTTGGGCTTGGATTTCAACTCTGAAATTGAGCTCACAGAGAGAAAATGGCAGGGGGATTTCAGTGGGGATCAAGTTCTCTATGTGTAGAGAGTGGTCTGGGATGATTTTGGCGGTGGTTTCGCAAGATTTGGTTCAGCACCTCTCTTGGCCGAGAGGAGGGGGTGTTTAAATAGGAGAGGTCGAAGGGCCTCCTGGGGGGTTTAAGGGTTGGGATCAGCCGCTCTAGTGAGCGTAAGAACAGCTGCAATGGCCATTTGGAGTGAGGCAGCTCATCAAGGTGGAATTCCAAAACTTGGCTCCTCCCAAGGTCTCGGCCATGTTGTTTTCCGGCGATCCAGCGGCTGGCCGGCGGCAAGGGTCACCCTCAAGTTCAGGTGGGTCGTGGCCGGGGTTTTGTGTAGGCAATCGAGCTTTGCCATGTGTCAAAAGCTTGGATTAAAATGGCATAGGGAAGGCCAATTTTGGCTTGATTTGGTCAAGTCTACCTTTTGGGCTTGGTTCACCCTTCAAGGTGGCTTTGGGTGTTGTGGGGAGTCAAAGGAATCAGCTTGGTTTGGCATGGAGAAGTCCTTATCCAAATATATTTGGATTAAATTTGGGTTAAGGTGAAACATGTTTAAGGTTAATTACTTTTAGGAGGTGCATAAAGGACCTCCTCCTTTTGCCATTTAAGGAGGGTTGACAACTTAGAGATCCTCATGGCTTGCCAATGGCTTGCATGTGGCTTCATGGCTCTATGTGCCTTGGGAAAAGATTTGGTCAATTTCATAAAAAAGGGATTTTGTGAATTTTGGCATTTTGATGGGAATTGTTATGAGGCTTGACTTGGAAATGTTTAATTGATAAATTAGGACTTTAGGAATGATTTTAAATTGAATGTGTGATGAGGGAAAGTGTCATGTGGGCTTTAGATTGATTTGGGCTTTTGAATTTGGTAGAAGTGGGCTTTTAGGAAGGTTTAAGGGAGTGGGCCTTTATGTTTAGCAATGGGCTTTTAGATAAAAAATTTTGTAAAGGGCCATGCCAAATAAATGTTGAATTTAGTTTAAGGATGTGTCTTGAATGATTTGAAGCAAATTTGAGGTGGTTTGGAATTGAATTGGGTTGAATTTGGGTTCATTTGGTAAATGGGTCAATGTAGGTCAAATTGGGCTAATTTGGGCCAATGTTGGGCTAAGATTGAAATTGATGTAAAATTAATGTTGAGAAATGTTTATGGGAGTGTTTCAAAGAGGTTTTAACTTTGGTTGGGTTTTGGTTTTGGGACTTGGGCTTATTTGGGTTAGGTTTGTGTTTAGGTCAAAATTGGGCTTTTTGGTTTTGGGTTGAATTTGAGTGGGGTTTGGGGCCAAATTTTGGGCAAATCATGTTAGTGTTTTGTTTGTGGGGATGTTAGGGAAGGTTTAGAAAAGGTTTGGGGTCAATTGGAGTTGAATTGGTTTGGTTTGGGCTAAGTTTGGGTCATGGGTCCAAATTGGGCTTTAAGGTCAAAAGTGAAATTAGATTCAAATGTCAATCAAATTGGACTTGGATTTGGTCTAGATTGATATTGTGGATATTAAATTGAAGATTAGAATTGAATTGGACCAAAATTGGGGTCAATTGGGTAGATTTGGTTTGACATTGGGTTCACTTAGGTTAAGAATGTGCTAAATTGGGGGTTATGGTAAAAGTGGGGTAAATTGACAAAATTGGCCCATGGTGTAGTTAGACAAAATGAAATTAGGAATATTTGGGATTTTCTGGAATTTTCTGGGAATTTTCTGAATTTTTGGATTTTTTGGCTAAGAGGGGCATTTTGGGTATTTGGAGGGTATTGGGGGGTATTTTTGGAATTTTTGGTATTTCTGGCTATGGGTGATCAATTTGATTGGTGAGGAAATGTTCAAGGTTAATTTTGTGGAATTTTGGGTGATTTGGAAATTTTGGAGGATTTGGGCAATTTTAAGGTCTTTTGGTAGGTGTAGGGTCCCCGGGGCCAAAAATTGAAATTTTGGAAGAATGAAGATTGATCAAATATGAGTGAAATGGAATCACCTTGATTGAGCCATGAAGCCATTTTAAGCCTATATGAGCCATGAGAGGACTCATTTGAGGCATTCACTGTGTTGTTCCTAACCCTTTAAGCCAGGGGCTTAGGGGTTAAGGTCCGTCCATATGAATTACCTACATGAGTCAAGGAGTCAAGTTGGGTATGGGTGTGGTTTTAGGATTTGGATTGTGTGTGAGAGAGTGTAGAGTATGAGTGTAGTGAGTGTGTAAGTCAACCCTCACCAGACCAAGCCACCCAGGGTGGTCCTAAGGTCAAAGAGTCCTATAGGGAACTCATCCTTTAAACCTTCACTTTTGATTTCAACCCTCTAGGTGATTAGGGGTCTACAATCAAGCTTGTGGGGTTTGCAGGAGGCAAGAAGTGGTTCAAATTTCTAAGGGATGGGTCCCAATTCTAGTCCTCTAAGATAGTCAAAGGAAAAGCCTAAGGCTAGATCCAAAGCACTAAAGAGGGAAGAGAAGACCTCATCAAAAATGAGGTCAACAGGGTTCCATGACTAGTCTTCTAAGAAAAGTCACCAAGAGAGTCTTATGGCTAGATCCTAGGCTATCAAAAAAGAAACTAGACCTTAACCAAAAGTGAGGTTAACACATGCATACACAAAGGTAGCTTATCCAGTATGCCCAACAAATGTAAATGAAAAATGAATAAATTAAGGGTGTTCTTCCACAATGTGTCATTCAACCTCCTGTCTACATAACATCCATATCTTATTATTGTAGTTTGAGAAATATTTGAATCCAGGAACTTTTTTAATGATTCTACTAGTTGATTTGGTGACCATAGGTTCTAGTATGGCAATGCACCAAAATTTATACGTCTTATTCAGAGATAGGAGTTTGTTAAGCGACCTAAGATGGGCCAGCCTCCTAACATTCCAGTATAATATGTTAATCATTGTTTGTTTTTCCCCTTCTTCTAGTTCTGGAGAGGGAGTCCAACAACACATTGACAGAACTGCCAATAACACATTCATCTTGTTGCAATTTTTTTAGTTCCAACATTCCTTTTTTCTGTTTGGATTTTTGAGTTTGCCAAGCATCTTCTAATTCCATATTAAGGTGGTTCATCAAATTGTCATCTAATGATCCTCTCAAAATCTCATCACAAGTAATAGGAGGTATCTCTTCATCATTAAGAGTCTCATTGGTACTTTGTACAGGTACTTCATTTGTTATCAAGTTGGGAGGTGTCCTGCTGTCTTCATTAAAAACATTATGAACATGACCTGATGGAGACCTTTCAGAAGGCACCAAGACAGTGTCACAAATATCATTTGGAGGGTTTACCATTGTGTTGTCTAGCAATGGGATTCCTGGGGTAAATGAGGAGGTTCAGACCTGTCCACCAAATTCTTGTCAGGATGGCTGGGATTAACTTGACCATGTTGGGCCAATCTGTAAGGTCTTAACTCAGGGTGAAATCTATAGCATCTTTCCTAGGAATGCCCAAACATTCTGCAGTGTTTACAATAGAGAGGTTACTGCTCCAAGACAATAGGCTGGCAGTAACCATTATTAACAGATCCAAGCCACACTTCATCAAGTGTTGGCAAGGTAATATCTCTTTCAACTAAAGCTCTAGTTGAAGATGGTCTGGTAACATGACAAGCGAAAATATCTACCTGCAAAGGTCTCCCAAGAGAAACCCCAAACTATAAAGAATCTCCTGATTGAAGAAAGGTAGTTTAAGGTTGGGAAGCTTATACCAAACTGTTCTAATAAGAGGTTCTTGTGTAGGATCAAAATCCATGGTCCACTTCAGCAACTTCATTGGTTTACCCTTGTTGACCTCATTTTTTATGAGGCCTTTTCTCTTCTCTCTCCTTAGTACTTAGGATCTAGCCTTAGGATTTCCCTTTGACTATCTTAGAGGACTAGAAATGGGACCCACCACTTAGAAATTTAAACACCTCTTAAACTCCCTGCAAACCCCATAAGTTTGATTGTAAACCCCCAAGTCACTTGGAGGGTTAAGATCAAATGTGGAGGTTTAAAGGATGAGTTCCCTATAGGACTCTTTGGCCTTAGAACTACCCTGGGTGGCCTGGTCTGGTGAGGGTTGACCTGCACACATTACACTTTCACACATATTCCAAATCCTAAAACCATTCATACCTAGCTTGACTTCCTGACTCATATAGGTAATCCATATGGATGGTCCTCAACCCCTAAGCCCTCGGCTAAAAGGGTTAGGAACAACATAGTGAATGCCTCAAATGAGTCCTCTCATGGCTCTTATGGGCTTGATATGGCTTCATGGCTCAACCAAAGGGATTCCATTCTACTCAAACTTGATCAATCTTCATTTTTCCAAAATTTCAATTTTTGACCCCCAGGACCCTACACCCGCTAAACCTACCAAATGTCCTTGAAACTACCCAAAATTTGCAAAATTACCTAAATTACCCAAAATTCCTCAAAACCAATCTTAAACATTTCTCCCCACTCAAATTGATCATCCATAGCTAAATATACCAAAATTTCCAAAAAATATACCCCAATACCCTCTAAATACCCAAAGTGCCCTTCTTAACCAAAAATTTCATAAATTTCAAAAATTCCCAGAAAATTCCAGAAAATCCCAAATATTCCCAATTTCATTGTGTTCAACTAAACCATAGGTCAATTTTGTCAATTTAACCCACTTTAACATAAACCCCCAATTTGACCCATTTTTAACCAAAGTAAGCCCAATGTCAAACCAAATCAACCCAATTGACCTCAATTGTAGTCCACTTCAATTCTAAACTTCAATTCAATATCCCCAATATCAATCTAGACCAAATCCAAGCTCAATTTGATTGACATTTGGATCCAATTCCAATTTGAAGCCTAAGGCCCAATTTTGGCCCATGACCTAAACCTAGCCCAAACCAACCCAATTCAACTCCAATTAACCCCAAATCTTTTCCTAAACCTTCCTAATATCCCCACAAACAAAACACTAACAATATTTGCCCCAAATTTGAACCTAAACTCCACCCAAACCTAACCCAAAGTCAAAATCCCCATTTTTGGCCTAAACCCAAACCTAACCCAAATGGGCCCAAATCCCAAAATCAAAGCCCAACCAAAGTTGAAAACTCTTTTTAGCACCCCCATAAACATTTCTCAACATTAATTTTACATCAAATCCAACCTTAGCCCAACCTTAGCCCAAGTTAGCCCAATTTGACCCACTTTGGCCCCTTTACCAAAAAATCCCAAATTAAACCCAATTCGACTCCAAATCACCTCAAATTTATTTCAAATCACTCATGACACATCCCTAAACTAAACCCAAAATTTATTTGGCCCAATCCTTCACAAAATTTTCATCCACCAATTTGTTTTCAAACCTGAAGGCCCACTTTCTTAAGTTCTTCTAAAAGCCCATTTTCACCAAATCCTAAAGCCCACATGAAATTTCCCCTCATCATCCCCTTTGATTTAAATCACTCCCTATGTTTCAAATTCATCATTAAACTTTTCTAAACTAAGCCATGTGCCAAATTACCCCTAAATATCCTAAATCCTAAAAACCCACTTTCATGAAACCAAGCCAAGCCATCCCTAAGCCATATGGAGCCATGGAGCCATGCATAAGCCATATGGAGCCATGGAACCATACATAAGCCATATGCAAGCCTTGAGAGCCCCTTTCCACGTCACCAAGCCATTAATGGCAAGAAGAGGGGCCCCTTTCTTAAGCCTTCCTTAAGCACTTTTAACCTCATTCATGCTACACACTAAACCAAGTTTAGCCACCTCACCATGGATGGAGACCACACCATTTTCTCTTGGCTGACCCATGTGATTCTTTTCAGCCCAAAACCAGGCCTTGGGTGGTGAACCTAGCCCAAAACCATGGGTTGACTCATTTGAACCCAAAATAGCCTTCCCCCCATTCCATTTCAATTCAACTCCTTTACACATGTTCATGGCCAATTGACTGCACTAAACCCCAGCCCTGACCTCCCTGACCTTGAGGGTGACCAGACCCTGGCCGGCCAGCCACCACAGCCGCCGGAAACCACCAGGCTGAGAGCACCCATGTGAGCCAATTTTTGAATTCTGCCTTGTTGACTTGTCCCATGCCTAAAGGCCACCATGGTTGTTCTTCTCCTCACCAGAGCAGTTTATCCAAGCCACTAAACCCCCCTGGGAAGCCCTCCATCCACCTCTATTTAAACCACACCACCTCTCGGCCAAAGAAGGTGCTGAACCAAAATCCTACTGAAACTCTATCAAAATTGTTCCAGACCACTCTCCACACATAGAGCACTTGATCCCCATTGAATTCCAGCCCTAATTTCCCCCAGCTGAGCTCAATTTCTAAGTTCAAAATCAAGCCCAAAACCAGGACATCTCCCAAACCTCCACCAAATCCAAATTAAACTCACCCACACCTGCACAGGACCAAGAGAAGGAGTTCCCCAGTGAAAGCCCCCTCTCCAGGCCATCCAATCGCTCTATCCTCCAAGCTTTGAAATCGGCTGTGGACACTTTCATACCTAGACAATTCCCCAGAGCCAGAGACTTCATCTGGAGCTTCCTTGGTGCAATTGAAGGTGACACAACTCTCTGATTGAAACTACACTTCTCAGAGCAAAGGTATGGATCATTCCTTCCTCCCGAGCTTCCAATAATTCTCCATTTCATTTCAATTAATTTCATGGCATGTAAACCGTATGGATGTGTTCGTCTCCTTAAGACGAATCCATAGAGCATAAGAACACAAAAATCTGTTGAGAAATGAGAGAGTTCTTAGGGTTTTAGTGTGGAAGGTCACGGGTGCACACCAGTCGTAGATGATGACCAAGCGCCGTCCGATCGCGCGTGTATCGGTTGAACGGCTCAGATTGCGTCGGATCAGAGGAAGGAGCGAGACAGTGGGACGCATGGCGGCTGACTCAGATGGCGGCGTCGAATGGGAGCGTGCCACATGGTCTTTCGATCCGCCGTAGGTTAACGCGGCGCTTAGTCGGATAAGTAGATAAATAAGATTTTTTTCTATTTATTTAAATACCCATAACTTAGAAAATCCATATCTTTGTGTAGAAAAATCATAAAAATAAACTAAAAATACCCACTTGCTCAGTGAACAGAGGAGGACAATGTGGAAAAGAAATCAAGTTATTTTAATGAGTATTTTATTTTTAATTAATTATTTACCCATTTCAGTATTTTGATTCTCCATTTGCATAGACAATTTACGATGGCATGAGACCCTCTGATCTTGGGAACATTCCCTAAATTTTTTAAGGTCAGAGGCCATCTCTATGCAAAGTTATGTATTTTTCAAGTTTATGTCACTGTTTTTGGTATTTTAATTCCAATAATTAGCATATTGCTCAATAAATTTTAGAAAAATTTGGTGAAGTTTCTTAGGACCAGAGGACCCTAAGATAATTATGGTTAAGCTTAATTCATTAAGAATAACCCAAATTAGCCTAAATACCTAAAATTAAATTTTAATTAATTATGGTTAACCACACATTAAAATAACTTGAAATCAATTCTCCATTGATCTTTAGGATACAGAGAACCTTGCATAAAAATTTGAGGTCAATTGGAAATGATTAGCCCCACTAAATGAATTAATTAAACCACATGATCAAAATTAAACTTTAAAAATTCATAACTCCAAAAATACATTTCAAAAAATCACCAAATTGGTTTTGTGGGCTCTCTGATATCAAAGAAATTTATAAAAATTAAAATTATAATTTTCTAAAAATTTTAATTTTTAATCATATTTTAATATTTTAAATAATTAAAAAACAATAAAAATCATAAAAATATTAAAAATCATAAAAATGTCATATTTTGACTCCTAATCACATAGGAACAAACCAAATATTTTTCCCAAGTCTCAAAGTAAAGATATTGAATTTTAAATGCTTAAAACAATTTTTAATATTAAAAAAATGTATTTTCCAACCTTTTTCACTAAATTAATTCCAATAAATCAAACAAAAATCAAAAAATTATAAAATCCATTTTTTAACTCCATTGAGGTCAGAGAGATTTAAGAAGAATATAAAATCCATTTTTTAACTTTAATTTTATTTTATAATTAATTAACACTCCAAAACTCAAAATAATTATAATAAATAAAATATAATTTAAAAAATCACCAAAATTGGTCTAAATGGTTCTCTGGTCATTAGAAACATCCCATAATTTTCTTAAGGATAGAAACCTTATTATGGTCATGTTGTTGAATTTTCCTTGAAATCCCTTATTTTTCACTAAAAATAATTATATAAATAAATTAAATTCAGAAAAATCACATTTTCTCCTCTAATGTCTTAATTGACATGTGAGTGAGGTGACATAAAAATTTCAAGTTTATTTGAGTTATGAAGTAAATAAGCCTAAAAGTGTATAAAGGTAATTAAAGAATTTAAACCCCTTTATTAAAATTTTAGATTTAATTAAAATGGAGGGTAAAATATTTGATTTTATCTTTCTTGGATGATTGAAACTTTGGGAAATTAAAAGGGTAGGAACCCATTAATCACTTTTAATAAACCAAAAATGAAACTTTAATTATTTAAACAATTTAAAATTTGGAAGATTAATGAAAATTTGAATTATTAACAATAGGGATATAACTTGAGAGAATATTAATTCTTTAACAAAAAAATCCCTAAATAAATCACTTCAATAAGATTTAACCCTTAATTAAGATTAAAATGATAATCCAAACTAAGTAAATCAATAAATAAATTAAAAAAATAAATAACCCTTAAATTAAAGGAAAGCTCAAAATATTAAATGGTTTAACAATTAAATTAAATTAAATTAAGTAAAAATTAAATTAAAATTAAAATTAAATTAAGTTAAATTAAATTTAAAATATTGAAATTAAATTAAATTAAATTAAATTCAATTCAATTAAATTAAATTTAAATTATATTAAATTAACATCATTCAACAATAAAAGTAAAACAAATTTAAAATATTAAGATCGCTTAAAGTATAAAGATTTAAACCAAAAATAATTTGAACACTATTCCAAACTTAAAATTATTAATTAAAACCTCATAATTAAACTAAATCCCTTTAAACCATTAACTCAAACTTCAAATTAAGAATGATTAAAATTCTCAACAAACCAACTTGCCTCTAAAGGCTTTAATTATTATAACTCTTAAATGGAGTATTAAGTGAGATGTCACTTCATTCATCAGGTAATCAAATGCCCAAGTTCACTGAGCAAGAGACAAAGCTTAACTAAACTCCTGGATGATTAATTCACCTGTGCAACTAAATTTACTTGGACTCAAAATAATCTCGGAAGTATTGAAAAGATGTTTAGGACTCGTCCTAAGCACTTCCTCAATATGATGGGATGTTCTAGAAGAAAAATTGAATTTAATTGTTCTTTGATGAAGAAAATCATCCTTAAACAAAACACAAGAACCTAGACGTCATAGGAGATGACTAGCAATAGGAATAGGACTTTGGTAGACAACCAAAACCTTTCCCTTAGCTTTACTTGGGTAGTTATTGTAAATATTTGAATGCCTTAATATGTGTTTTAAGTGCAACTTGGGATGACGGGAAGACCCTCCAGGTACGCTTTTATTTTATTGCAATTTACTTACAAGCACTGCACTTTACTTTTTCTTGCATGTTAGACAATATTGTTGCATGAAAACTAAAACTTTTAGGATAGCCACAAAATTGAAACCAAAACTAAATTAAAAATCACCACAAGATAAAATTCACCGCCTCAACATTCCAAAAATATAAAACAACTCAAAATTTAATCACAAACAGAACAACAAAACTACAATTGCAACTAAATTAAAACGTCTCGTTGAATGATCAGAATATCTCGGATGATGTAACCCACGTCTTGCTAACGGGATTTCCCACGGTCTAAATGAAAGTGTGGAACTCATTCAGTTAAGTTTAACAAATTCATCTGGACTAAGTGAATTTAATGAAAATAACGGTGCTGGATGACAGAACCGTGGGATCTTAATCGCTTCTGTTTAAACAACTTTAAGATTTGTTTTAATTAAAATATTAAAAAAACATTTGGATTTTAAGGTTTCTAAACCAAAACACTTCTCTCATCTTCTGATTTTCACCTTCTAAAACTAAACCTCTACAACAATAAAGAGCTCAGAGCATGGTGGGCAGCACGGCCATCGCATCAGCAAAACTAGGGTCTACTTCAGCAAAACTTTCCTTAGAATTAAATAACCAAGCCATAGGATTTCAAGGTAGTTTTCCTAGTGCAACATAAATCCTTAACTTTTCGTTAGGCATTTACATAATCATATTATGCAAATTAAGTCCTGACCGGTCTTAGCACTCCGAGGTAGTCATTTGGTACGACATAAACCCTCCCATCTTCTAGGCTATTTGTATGATCATGTCATACAAATATAAGTCCTAATTAGTTAAAATTGGCAGGATTATAACATCAAATAAAATCCCAAATTGAAACCAAACAATAGGATAGTTTGGGAAGTTGCCAAGATTCCTCTTAGATCCTCAGCTTCTCCTACTTCTCTTCCTTTAGACTCCTGAAATAAACTGTTTTAAATTTGAGCTAATCCCTATTAAAATTTCCAAAATCCAATCCTTTGAAAACCTTAAACTTTGAAATTCTTGAGAGTGAAACCACTGATCATTATCGAGAGTTTTCTTAAGTGATTCCCGACATTTAAGATATAATTAACTATAGGGGCTTGCCCTTATAGGGAACTTTAAGAAACCAGGTAATATAAACCCTGCTTAATTCATTTATATTAAGCAGGGGAACCTCGTCGGCTTATAAAATTGGTTCGTGGACCAAACGTGATGTCATAAATCTTCTAGTTTATTTAATCGAGCTCCATCATCAAGCAGTGTGTCTATTCTTCGGGATAGATACACGGTTTGTAGTGCGGTGCTCGTTTATATAAATTATTTAGGATGTGAGATCGGTTTGATTTCATATCTCAAAATTTTCAAACTTAAAATTATTTTCAAAATCAAATTCTACTTTCCAAATTACATATATTTAAATTAAATTTAAAATATGAAGATTCGCCGACAATTTTTGTAGGCGACCCCCTTTTCAAAACACACAACCTAAAAATATGCCGACAACCCTCTATCATAACGATCTTCTTAGAGAATATTTGAGCATAATTATCCTCCCTTAATAGCCTAATCATGATATGTCTCCCATTAAGTACTCCCAACTTCCAACTCCCTAATAGCTTGAACACATCAAAAACCTTTCTGATTACATCCATCCTTTGATGGATGAACTGAAACTTTCCCACCAAAGTGAATTTATAAGTTTCAAATAACTTGGCAAGTTCAGCATTTGTAAAAATTATAGCAGGCTTCCCAGCTTTCTTAGTGGCCCTCCTAATGAACTCACATTCAGCCTTGCCATTGATGGCATCACGAAACAGCTGGGGAAAATCCAGTCTATCCCCTAGTGTTGCACCGCCCTCAGTCCAGCCAGCAACCTCAGCATAAGAGCCTTTCCTCACAAATTTTTGGTTAGCCTTGCACATATCCATGGCCATAAATAGGAATGCACCAAATTACCAAACAGAGAGAAATCAAATGGAAAAACCACCCGCCAAATTCAGAAAGTAAGCTGACCGGGTGAACCCGATCTTTACGAATGTAAGAACTTATGAATTTATATTTAAATATTTATAATAATTTTTGTAAAAGTCACAATTTTAAACGCAAGTATACATATCATTTCAAGTAATGCAGAGCTCTGTTGGAATCCTGGTTATCGATCCCATAGGGAAGATTACGGGAAAATTAATTTAAGAAATTTATTAGATTTTCAAATTAAAAGTAATTATTATTTGTATTTCTTCTCAAAATTCAGATTTTTAAATTTAATAAATTTTCTACTAAATGTAAGTAAGCAGTAATAAAGTAAAGATTAATGCAAGTATAAATAAAACAACTTTCTCCTTTTCAACTAATCCAAGATTTTTTAAAATAATTATCATTTGTGGAGAACTTAGATTATGGTATTGTGCCAAATATAAGCATTTCTATTCTTTACCTTCACTCGATAGTATAAAGAACATTGGCTAATCTATGGATCGGTTCAGGATGTATTATTAGTACAATGGATTAATCTAGGCTCACACTACTTGATGTCCAAGGATGGCTATGGTCGGCCCTACTAGTGACCTGTTCCCTTTCTATAAACCAAATTACTAGAATTTAGTCTGTCACTCTAAAAACAAACCAATTCTACTCCCAATAAATAATATCTCCCTATTTATTTAAACTTCACATTGAATAACCCGCATATAGCCTTCGATTACCTAAGGATTCATGTGATATCAATTAGTTAAGAACTCATCTCTGGATAGGTCTCAGAATTCTTCAACTGGTTTTAACAATTTAAATGGCCAGTTTAAAAAGTAAATTAAGATCAGGTATTAATATCATCACAATTTTTATAAATATTTTAAGTTAAATTCTCCAACAAAATTTAATTATTTTATTATCTTTTCATAGTTGAAAAGAGAAAGAAAACTAACTACTCAGAAAACATTGAATTCACACAATAAAACATATTTATAAAACTTTGAACTAAGTTACAAATACTTATCTGGAATGTTCCTTAAAGTGATCCGCTGACTTCTGCTGACTCTATTGCAAAATGAAAGACTTCAACAGCAACAACACTAATAAACTCCCACTTACTACTCAAGGAATTGAGTACTAACACTCAAAATAAACTCACTAAATACTAAAGAAGGTGGCTCCCTAAAATGTTTGGATGCTAGAGGGGGACTAGAGGAGATATAGGGTGCTTGGGACTATAGGGTGCACTTTTCTCTGTAGAATTGACTCCTATTTATAGAGCTTCAAATTTGACTAGGGGTTGCTTAAGGAATCTGGCGCCTAGGCACCAAAGTCCGTGACCAAGTCTTCACACCTCTTCACTTTGGATCGCACCTCTTCGCGATTAAAATTGTTTTCCCGTGTCCAGATGCATTGTATCACATGTCCTATGTATTAGGAGTAACTTCCAGTCTTCTAGAAGGTCTGATAATTTCTTAACACTGTCAAAATAACTGCCCAAAGTAATTAAAAATCTTATCTGCTTCTGTATTGAACTGGCTCTTAGGCGCCGGATTCTGGTGCCTAGGCGCCAGACCTAAAATTTCGGCAACTTTGCTCTTTAAGCTCTATTTTTGTTCCTTTTTGCTCATTTTTCCTTCTTGACTCTTTTTTTTATCACCTACATCCAAAAACATAAAAATACCTTTCATTAAAGCATAATATCCTTAAGAATTAAATCATAAATAAGGCATAAAAATAGGTATTTTTTAAGTGGATCAAATTCCCCCAAACTTAAACGTTACCTGTACTCAAGTAACTCTTTTAATTACATAAAATATATAACATTTGGAATGAAGTTTAAATATTTAAGATTTCTTGTAATTTTTGGTTTTATAAATGCTTTAGCAAATCATTAACCAAATTTCACTAATTAAGTTTAATTTTAAGAATTTAAAGAATATTTAACTACCAAATCATAAGACTTCCATTTTTTTCATTTTTTTCAAGAATAATTGTAATTTATCATATTAAGGTCACATAGAATATTTACAAGATAAAGACTTTCATGAAACATTTTTCTTAGTAAAAATATTTGTACATAAAATTAAGTTAAAAAGGTAATTAGTTTTATTTCTATAAGATAACTCAAGTGAAGCCAATTTTTTATTAGGCAATTAATCAAGCTTCTCCTCACATTTCTTTTTTTCTTTTCTTTTTCTTCTTTTTTCTTCTTTTTTTTTAAGGATATTTTTCAATCCTCTATATTTTTTTTTATTTGTGAGGATTTCTATTTTTGGATAGATTGTTAATGATTTTGAACTTCACTATCCTTAACTTATATTTAAAAACTTATACATTTTTACTTAGTAAATATAACACTTTTAATAAATATTTTTCAAAAATTATTTCAATATTTTATTTTTCAAGTAATAATCTTGATTCCTTAGTATTTCAAAAATACAATTCTTTTTACTATAAATAGAAAAAAATTTAATCTTACTATTCTTTAAGTTAAATAATTCTATTCTTAGAATAAATCAAAATTATTTGAATTTTAGTTCAGTTTACTAAATTGTTTATAAATTCAAAAATTTAAGTAATCTTAAATAGATTTTTCATTCCTTATGTTATGTTAATATTTTTAAAGAAAATATTAGTACATTAAGGACAAATAATATTTAAATTTCAAAGAATTTCCGTTCCCCCAAACTTCAGTTTTGGTATAAACATGAATCATAAAATTTTCTAAAGCATGAGAGAAAGAAATAAAAAGGAATTTATCTAGGTACAATGATGATGTAGTACGGAAAAACTCATTTTTACTTATACACATGCTTTAATATGTATGTAACAGAAATGATTAAGCATATACAGAAAAGTTTGCAGAGCAGGAGTTAATTTCTACAATTTTTTTTTAATATTATATTTTTTATATATTTAAAAAAAAACATGCAACATTACTAACTATTCAGGAATACTAAATAGTAGGCTGAAACAGAATCAAACATTTATCATAGAAAATAAAAATTCATCCATACTTCAGTCTTTAATACATAACCCAACAGATGATCTAAAATAGTCTAATCTTTAAAAATCCACACAAAGTTAATTAAACAAATCAACACTAACAAATAATAGTAAAATTAGACTCATCAGTACTAACATAGTAAAAATAAACTAAAAACAGAATCAACACATCTCAGGAGATAAATCAAACTACTAATCACTAGCTGTAGCCTCGTCATCGTCGTCACCAAAAGAAACTTCTACATCCTTCGGATCTACATAAGGTAAGAATCTAGGACAGGTAGGGAACTGAACATCATGATCACCCTTATGTAATCTAACAAGAGACTCTAAATACTCAGCATCATAATCACTTTTCCTTTGGGTGTACTCAGAAAGATGATCGATCTTCTTATTGATCGTATCTACTCTACAATGAGTTAGAAATAACTCATTCTGCTGCTCCATAAACTTATCATGCATGGATTCCCAGAAACTAGATTGTGGCTCAGCAGCAGAAGTAGAAGGTCCAGAAGTAGAAGGTCTACCAGAAGTAGGTAATGAACTAGAAGGTGCGGTAGAACTCTTACCTCGAAGTCGATCATAGATACTGACACTTTCTCTTCCAATGGCCTTTGTAGATATGAGCTTCTCCTCTGAAAGCTTAGCAACAACCCCAGCACTTTCACAGAGAGAATAAATCAAAGATGGAAATCCCATTCCAGCAGATGTGCTAAAACGAGCAGTGGCCTCTACAGAATCATAAATGATACTCCCAACATCAATCGGCTTCCTCTCTTGTATGCAGTAGTTGAGGATAGCAATGTCCTTAGTAACCTCACTCAAATGATTGGATGGAAGGAGGCGAGCAGAAATAAAGTAATGCCATGCCTTTGAAACACCATTTAGCTTAGAATATGAAAAATTTACCCTTTTTTCGTTCCGGATCTTTCAAGCTCCAGTAGCATCAGTCAGGTAAGCAATAATCATCTCTAAATCTCCCTCAGATGGAGATAATCCAGAGGAATAGCACTTGATGTTCTTTGGCAGGCTGTAGAAAATGTTGATTCTCTTTGGAGTAAATCCTACTCCAACTCCTCTTATGAAGATCTCGTACTCTTCAGCATCCAAGAAATTTGCATAAAATTCCCAAACGACAGGGATAACAGCAACAGCAGTGAAATAACAGAATCGTTACCAGTTCAGTGCAACAATCGTTTCTTCAATCCTTCCACCAGGACTGTAAAAACTTCGTTCAAAGATAAACATCCATGTCGTAGCAAAATTATTGTAACGAAAATGTGCTGCGGCAGTGACAAACTTGCTACGATCGAAATTTTCTCATTCCTTTCCTCGCTTAGATTTAGGTGTCATCTAAAGTGAAATAAAAGGCAAAATAAATTTATAGGATCAAAGGAAATGAACTTAGTTAAGCTTTTCAAACTTGAAAGAGCTTAAAAATCCATAAATTTAACTCTAAAAATCTTTTTTTCTCAAAATTTTTTTTCTCTTCAAAGAGAGCAAAATCCATGGTGAAAATAAAAAATAATTGGTTTAGAATGTAGATTTGACCTTGGGATGAAGAAATCGAGTTATTTCAAGCTTAAGAACTTGAAAATCCGGCCTCAAATGAGATCTCTAGAGTTGATTTTCACAAAAATGAGAAGAACAGGAAGCTTAAGCATTGAAAATTGTGTGGGGGGTTAAGAAGATGAAGTTTTAGGTTCAGGTCGAACCGGCACTTAGGCGTCGAGTTCTAGCTCCTAGGCGCTAGAATCGCCTTTTCAAAAATTCAATTTAAATATTATGTTTTCCACCAAAACTAATCTAATTCGACTTCTAATTACTCACATGAGAGTATTAATCCAATTTATATCTTCCAAACATTTTCAAAATCAATTAAAATGATAACTTAGATCCACATTTTAAACATGAAATATAATTAATCTCTTCGATTCCAATTTATAATTTTCATCCCAAGCTCAATAAATTCCAGAACAAGACTATCACAAGCTTCATCATTCTATAAACAACACAAATAAAATAAATTCAAAGCAAATTCTCAATCCAACAACACACATTGAACAATTAAGAAAATACACAAACTCAATTTTTGACACACAAGAACTTGACTCAATCACACCTAGAACACATAAAAGATGAATTCAACACCGAACTTCAATTTCCATCTCTTTCGCAATGAAGTTCGCTAGGACAGCAGGGATAGAAAACCAACGCCCTTGGAAATTCCAAAGTCGACTTTTCATCAATCCACTTACTCTTCTCATGCATTGCTACTTGAGCATCTTGATAGGCTGTAATATGATCAAAATGAAGTTTTGTTTGCCATTCCAAATGCTCGAATTGGTGGTACATCTCATGAAAATGATTCCTAATGTTTAGAAGTTACACTTCGATCTTTTCTAAACGACTAAATAACCTCTTCATACTAACTGCAATAAAACCATTAAAATATGGTTGAGGATCTTTGGGGGATTTGTCTCTTACCTTAGTTCCATGATTTCCTCTATCCATTACTTCCAAACTCCTCTTATCTCCTCCAAAACGGATTGCTCTGGTCGTAAATACGGTTTCTTAGGGATTTGGGACGATGATAGGGCAATTTATAAAGAGATTTAGTGTGAAAAATTGAAGTTTTTCAGTTTTTCCATGACCTGTAACTGGGGCGTTTAGGCACTGGAATTTAGCGCCTAGGCGCCGGACTATCGATACTAATGGATATGTTGGCGCTTAGGTGCCAACTTTGGGCACCTAGACGCCGAAACCACGTTCGACTTCATTTCGCCTATCATCAAATTTTATAAAGTTTCGGCCTTAAAAATAGGTCTATTAAAGGGTGTGATCAATACACAAACATCGATTAAGATAAATTCAAATCACAAACAATCACAATGATAATAAATGGGTTGCCTCCCACAAAGCGCTTGGTTTAACGTCGTCAGCCTGACCTAAACAGTTGTATTAATCGGGTAGACTCAGTTCGTAAGCCTCTTTGTAATTTGGTTTCATTTCTCCCATATAAGGCTTCAGTCTTAATCCGTTAACTTTATATATTTTTCTAGTTTTGGGATCTTTAATATCCACAGCTTCCTAAGGGTATACTTTCTCAATTATAATGGTCCCATCCATTTAGATCTAAATTTTCCAGGAAAAAAGTTTTAAACGAGCATTAAATAATAATACTTCTTGTCCAGGCTCAAATATTTTTCTTAAAATTTTTTTATCATGTAATTTCTTCATTCTTTCTTTATAAATCTTTGTATTTTCATAGGACTCATTTCTTATCTCTTCCATTTCATTCAGTTGTAACAGTCGTTTCTCTCCTGCAGCATTCAAATGATAATTGAACTCCTTTTTCGCCCAGTAAGCTTTATGTTTCAGTTCAACAGGTAAGTGACAATGTTTACCATATATTAACTGATAAGGTGACATTCCTATAAGTGTCTTATAAGCTGTTCTATAATCCCATAATGCAGATTCAAATCTATCAACCCAGTTAGTTCTTTTAGGATTAACAGTCTTCTCTATTATTCTTTTAATTTCTCTGTTTGACACTTCAACCATTCCACTTGTTTATGGGTGATAAACAGTTGCAATTCTATGTTTAATTCCGAATTTTTCTAGTAATGATTGAATTCTTATATTTCTGAAATGACTTCCCCCATCTGTGATAATTATCCTGGGCATTCCAAATCTTGTAAAAATCATCTTCTTTAAAAATTTCAAAATACTTTTGGAATCACAGTTAGGTAATACTACAGCTTCAATCCACTTCGAAACATAATCAACTACTAATAAAATATAAATCTTTCTAGATGATGATACAAAATGTCCCATAAAGTCTAAACCCCATACATCAAAAATTTTGATTTCTAATATATAGTTTAGAGGCATTTCATCTTTTCTGGATATATTCCCCATTCTTTGACATCGATCACAAGTTTGCACATAATGTCCAACATCTTTAAATAATGTAGGCTAATAAAATCCAAAATTTAAAATTTTAAACGTAGTTTTGCCCACTCCAAAGTATCTTATAAATTCAGAATCGTGACATTTTTGAATAATTACAAAAGTTTCTTCATAAGGTACATATCTTCAAATCACAGAATCTCTTCCTATTTTAAATAAATAAGGATCTTCCTAAAGATATGATTTAGAATCATTCTTGAATTTCTTAATATATTTGTTATTCAGCCCATATGGTAAAATATTGCTAACCAAATAGTTAACTATATTTGCATACCAAGGCATTTGTAATCTTTGAATAACATATATCTATTCATTAGGGAATTTCTCATTTATATTTTCTTCATAAATCTTCTCACTATTATTTTTTATTCTTGATAAGTGATCAGCAATTTAGTTATCAGTTCCTTTTCTTTCCACTATTTGAAAATCAAATTCTTGTAAAAGTAAAACCCATCTGATCAATCTAGGTTTAGCATCCTTTTTAGACATTAAATACTTAATAGCAGAATGATCAGTATGCACGATACTGTTCGTTCTAAGAAGATAAGGTCTAAATTTATCAAAGGCATATACTATTGCTAAAAACTCTTTTTCAGTAGTTGTGTAATTTATTTGAGTTTCATTAAGAGTTTTACTAGCATAATATATAACTTTAAAAATTTTCTCATATTTTTGTCCCAATACAGCTCCAATTGCATAGTCACTTGCATCACACATTAATTCAAAAGGTTTACTCCAATCAGGTGCAACAATAACAGGTGCAGTGATTAATTTTTCATTTAGAATATTGAATGCATTCAAACAATCTTCATTAAATTCAACTTAGCTTCTTTTTCTAATAAATGACAAAGAGGTTTAGCAATTTTAGAAAAATCCTTTATATCTCTCCTATAAAATCCAGCATGACCCATAAAACTTCTCACATCAGTAATGGTAGTAGGTGGTTGAAGTTCAACAATAATTTTCACTTTTGCCTGATCAACTTCCATACCTATTTGTGAAATTTTATGTCCAAGTACAATTCCTTCTGTGACCATAAATTGACATTTTTCCCAGTTTAGAACCAAATTTGTTTCTTCACATCCTTTCAGAACTTTCATTATATTTTCCAAGAATGACTCAAAAGAAGTTCCAAAAACTGAAAAATCGACCATAAATACTTCAATTCCTTTGTCAATTAAATCCCATAATATTGACATCACACATCTTTGAAAAGTTGCAAGTGCATTACATAAACCGAAAGGCATTCTTCTAAAGGCAAATGTTCCCTAAGGACTTGTAAATGTTGTTTTCTCTTGGTCCTCAGAAGCAAAGGGTAATTGATGATAACCAGAATATCCATCCAAAAAATAGAAATATGAGTGTCCGCTAGTTTATCCAACATCTTATCCAAGAAAAGTAGAGGAAAATGATCCTTTCTAGTGGCGTTGTTTAATTTTCGTTAATCAATGCAAGTTTTCCATCCAGTAACTTGTCTTGTAGGAATTAATTCATTTTTTTCATTAACAATAACAGTTACTCTTCCTTTCTTTGGAACACAATGAATAGGACTTACCCATTGACTATCTAAAATAGGATAATTAATTCCAGCATCTAACCATTTCAAAATTTCTTCAACAACCTCTTTCATAATTGGGTTCAATCTTCTTTGAGGTTCAATAGTGGGTTTACAATTTTTTTCCATTAAAATCCTATGCATAAAGATTGAAGGGCTTATTCCTTTTATATCTGCAATAGTCCAATCAAAAGTTTTCTTATAGTTCTTCAGAACTCCTATTAATTTTTCTTCTTGATCTTTGCTCAGTTCTAAATATATAATCACAGGTAAATTTAATGAATTCCCAAGAAATGCATACTTTAAATGTGCAGGTAACATTTTTAATTCTAATTCAGGCCTATTTTCAATTAAGGGTAAAAGTATATCATTTCTAGTTGTGTCTAAAATTTCCTAATTATCATGAATATAATAAGTTTCTTCAGATAAATTTTCTTCATTTACTTCTTCAATTTCTTCAGTTAATGACTTATTATATAACACGGATTCATCATCTTTTTCTTCAGAAATGACCTGACATTTTTCTTTATAATGTTTTTCAATTATTTAATCAAAATAATCCATCCGATAGCATTTTTCTTTGTCAGGATACCTCATTGATTTCAGAACATTAAATGTTATCTCTAGAACATTAACTCTCATCATTAATTCTCCTTTTTGCACATCAATCATAGCACGTCCGGTAGCTAGAAAAGGTCTCCCTAAAATAATAGGTATTTCTTTATCTTCTTCCATATCCAGTACAATGAAATCCACGGGAAAGATAAATTTATCCACCTTAACAAGAACATCCTCTATAACTCCTTTAGGATAAGTGATAGATGATCAATTAACTGAAGGGTTACAGTGGTGGGAGAAATCTCTCCTAAATCTAACCTTCTGAGGAAATTTCTTCTGAATTGTTGCACTACTTTCTTCACTTAATGCAACAGTTTCATAAGCTTCAAATTTTCTTTTCTTGCTTAAAATATCCTTCATAAATTTTGCATAGCTCGGCATTTGTTCCAAAGCTTCAGCAAAAGGATGTTGATGGTAAGTTTCTTAAAAATCTCAAAGAACTTAGAAAATTGATGGTCAAGCTTCTGCTGTTTTAGCCTTTAAGGAAAAGGTAGTGGTGGTCTTTCAACTTCCACTTTAATAGGAATTACAATTTGATCTTTACTTAGAGAAAGAGTTTCTTTAGGTTTTTTAATCTCTTCAACTTCTCTCTCTTTTTCAATTTCATTCTGAATCTTTTCTTTTAATTCATTTCCACTTCTAAGTAGTACAGATTTTGTTTGTTAATGATTTTTTTCAGTTTCTTTTGGATTAATTTCAACATTGCTTGGCAATGTTCCTTGAGGTCTATAATTAATAAAATTAGCAATTTGACCCATCTGATTTTCAATATTACGAATAACAGTGTTTTGACTTTGTAGCTGATTACCTAGTTGCAAGATCAATTCTTCTACAAATAACTTTTTCTGCTGATTGTTAAAACCAGGAGGATAAGTTGGTCTAAAGTTTGAATTTTATTGATTGTTCCATTTTTTGGTTAGATTAACTTGATTATTACTCCATTGTTGTTGTCCATTATTCCAATTAAAATTAGGGTGATTTTTCCAACCTAGATTAAAATAATTAGAATAAGGGTTATTAGTTTTACTAGCAATAGCTTGCAAAGTTTCCATTGTTTGAGAATCATTAGTATTTGCAGAATTATCATTACTTACATGCGACATATTAATAGCAAAGTTATCCAATTTCTTAGATATCGCAGCCACTTGTAAAGCTAAAATAGAAAAGGCTTCATTATCTTGAATACTTGCCATTCTTTTAGGATTAACCCTTTCAGAAAGCCATTGAAAATTTATTGTTAGTCATTTCTTCAATTAAAGTATAAGCTTCTTCAAATGTCTTAGCCATTAATGAACCACCACCAGCAGCATCTATAATTGATCTAAGTGATCCAATAAGTCCATTATAAAATATTTGAATAATTAACCAATCTGGTAAATCTTGATGAGGACATTTTCTTAATAGTTCTTTAAATCTTTCCCATGCTTCATAAATTGTTTCTCCATCAAATTGCATAAATAAAGTAATATCATTTTTTAATTTAGCAGTTTTAGGAGGAAAATATTTAGTAAGGAATGTTTGTGTCATATTGATGTGATGCGACTTTATATATGCTTTTAAATACAATAATTTGATATAACTTTTTAGAATATTTAATTCCTGGAAAATGGCTTTAAAAACTTGATGCGCGATGTTTACTTTTACTTATGAATTTATATTTATATTTTATAATAATTATTGTAAAAGTCATAATTTTAAACGCAAGTATACGTATCGTTCAAGTAATACAGGACTCTAGTGGAGTCCTAGTTATTGATCCCAAAGGGATAGTGATTTTATAAAAAGTAAGAAATTTAAGAAATATTTTGGAATTTATCAAATTAAAAGTAATATATATATATATATATATATATATATAAAGGGGCTACATAGGCTCCTGACATGTTAATACCAAAAGTGGGATTACAAGCAAAAACCCATTGGGAATAAAGCCTATCCCAATGACCCCAAACAAAAGCAAAAGAAGTACAAACCAAACAGAAATTACAACAGAATTTAAAAATGGGGGGGGGGATCTTGGCACAAATGAGGTATTGACACTTCTGGCAAATCAGATTGTAGACCAAATCCATGCCAGGAGAATGCATCAGAAGGAAAAGGTTCTGCCACAGAAGAAAAACTGAAAACTCAGATATATGAGTGATGTTCTAGTCTGAAGTGGGGAGAACTCAGATTATCCCCGATGATCGGAAAATAAAGTTCGGGAGGGAGGGTATTAGAGACCAGAACTGTAGAGGAATCAGCACCATTCCAGGCCAACCAGTTGGCTGGTTGGTTACCCTCTCTGAAATTAAAAGAGAATTGGGTCTGGGGGGATTTAATTGTATGGATTTGCTGCAGCCAATAATTATGATGCCAATTAGTATGAGGAATATTATTAAGGTTGTTGATCAAATCCTTTGAGTCCACCTCAATCCAAATATTGGTCCAGCAAGCTTTCCTGGCTAATTGTAGTGCCCACAGCACAGCAATAAGCTCAGCCTCAAAAGCATCTTGTGCAGCAACAGGGGCTTGAAAATATAAAAGACATTTACCAAGATGGTTTCTGAAGATGCCCCCCACTCCAGCACTATCTTTAGAGTAACTCCCATCAGTGTTAATCTTAATTGTGTTACTATGAGGAGGTTGCCATCTAAAAATTTTGATAAGAGGAGAAAAGACAGTAAGTGGTAGACTCAATTGTAAGATATTAGGGAACCTCTTATATGTAATGATTTTGCTTATGTAAGATCTGCAGTTTATATATATATATATATATATATATATATATATATATAAAGATGGAGGTGGCGGCTAAAAGTGCTCTGCTAGGGTTTCAATGGCGCTGGTAGGATTTGGCAGCGGCGGTGTGTTCCCTGGGCTGAAGAAGGTGGTTGGGAAAAGAGGAAATCCATTTTTTCTTTTATACTTTTTCAGGTTTGGGTGGGGGAGTGGTTTTTACCCTTCCCGGGCATTTCTTTGTTTGAATTTTCTTGAAGTAAGTACTGTTCCATTGAGTGATGGCAACAGAACTCACTAGAGCTGACCCTCATTTTGTTGGGAGGGGCACGTTTGCTGAAGTAATTGTAAGAAAGGAAGGAGGCACCACTCTTGGAGACAAACTAGTTTTCCCCCAGCTTTTTCATGATGCTATGGAGGGCAAGGCTGAATGTGAATTCATTAGGAAATGCACAAGGAAGGCTGGGAAATTAGCTCTCATTTTTACTAAAGAGGAACTCACCAAGCTATCAGAGCCTTACAGATTTACAATAGTAGGGAAATTTTAGTTTGGACACCCCAAACTTGATATATTAAGGAAGGCAGTGGACGATTTTAAACTTGTGGGTAGTTGGAAAATTGGGGTCTTTGATAGTAGACACATAATGTTACAGTTATCATTGGAAGAGGATTATGCTCAGATTTTCTCTAAAAAGATCATTATGATTGATGGAAAACCAATGAAGTTTCTGAAATGGACATTGGATTTTGATCCAACTAAGGAGCCACATGTTGTTCCTGTTTGGTTCAGCTTACCTAATCTAAAACTTCCCTTTAATAATCACAAGATTATTTATGACATTGCTGACTCAATGGGGAGACCACTCAAGCTGGATATACCTTCTGCTAATGCTACAAGGATTTCCAATGCAAGATTTACGGTGGAAAGGATATTACTCAGCCTTACATTGATGATGTGTGGTCGGTATCGCTAAAAATGGGTACTGGCAACCCATTGTGATGGAATATCAGCCCTTATATTGTAAACACTGCCACCTTTTTGGTCATACTATGGAGCAATGTTTCAAACTTCATCCTGAACTGAGACCTTACAATGTGGTTCATAAAGGCACCAAGAACACTGAGCAAGCTTCTAAACCTCAGGTCATTCCATTAAGTCCTGTCCAATTGGGTCCAGATGTTGTTCAGGATTCTCAAAGGCCTGACTTTAATCTAGTTTCTGGTACTGTTGAGGATGTGGCTGGTGTTACTGATAGGAATAGAGTAGGCTCTTCTGGCCTTATTGCAGCTGGGCAATATGCTGATCAGATCATTAAGATTAGGGATCCTTCTACTGAAGGAGTACAAACTCAACACAAGTGTTTAGAGATCCAACCTACTGAAGAGGAAGTAATACCTGATAGCTCTGAAGCAGGTGGCACTTTCATAACTAATACAGAACCCATTACTGGTGAATCAGTCCAGCTTGTCCTTGCAGATTTAACTATAGCAGCAGAAGGATCATGGTCTCAACAAAAAAGTAGGAGAAGGAGAAAAGACAACATGGAACTACAAAACTTATCTAAATCTAACATAATTGGTATAGACAACTCTTTAGCCACTCCCCCTAGAATAACTAGGGCTGGTAAGGCCACTCATCATTATTAATGTTCTTTGCTGGAATGTTAGGGGTGTTGCAAGTCCTGGCACCCTTAATAGACTCCTTCATTTAAACAGGACCCATAAACTATGGATTTTTGCTTTGTTGGAACCTTTGGTGCATACTAATATCTCTAAATTTACAAAAAAATTTCCTGGCTTCCATTTTTAGTCTAACTGTAATAACAAGATTTGGGTCTTTACTATAAAGGAACTGAATTGCAAGATTGTACTTGATAATTATCAATTTTTGCATCTTCTGTTTGGTTTGGATCAATTCAATGGCTGTGCTACATTTTGATATGCTGGTTGCACTCCTACTGATAGGTCTTCTCTTTGGGTCGAATTGTGTAATATTAGTGCTAACAATTCTTCCAACTGGATTGTGGGTGGTGATTTTAATTGTATTAGAGATCCTAGTGAGAAAAAAGGTGGCAGAACTCCTGATCTTCACTCCATGTTGCAATTCTCACAGAATATAACTTCAGCTGGATTGTTTGATTTGTATTTTATCGGGTCTCCTTTTACCTGGCAAAGGGGCAAACTATTAGAAAGAATTGATAGAATTTTGGCTAATGGTTCTTGGCTGAACATGTTCCCCATTACTCAAGTGCTTCATCTGCACAGATCTACATCTGATCATTCACCACTCTTGATTCAAATTTCCTTATAAGGGATGTTCCCCATTCAGATTTCTCAATGTTTGGAGTGAACATTCTGACTTCTTAGAGGAGGTGAAAAGAGCTTGGAGAGTTCCAGATTACCCCATATGCAATCCAATTAACAAACTGTGGAGGCTACATAAAAATGTGGCTTATCATTTAAGGAATTGGAATAAACACAGCTTTGGGAATATCTTTCAACAAGTAAGGGATGCTGATACTAAAGTGCAGTTGCTGGAAGCTAACCAAGACCAGGATGTGACTCAGGATAATGATCTGATATCTGCTCACACTCAATTATTGCAAGCATTGGAAAGGGAAAAGAACTATTTAAAACAAAAAGCTGCTGTTAATAGATATCTTTTTGGCGATAGTAACACTAAGTATTTTCATGCTATGATCAAACACAGGAGGAAGATTAATGCAATTCTTAGAATTAAAGATTCTGTTGGTAATTGGTTCACTGATCAACGAGTTATTTCGACGATGCTTGTACAATACTTTCAATCTCTGTTTGCTGCCAAACCTATATCATCTAATTCTTTGTTTGCTGAGGTTTTTTCAGGGAATTATGCCTATGTACAGCAGCTTAACTTGACTTTACTCCCTAATGAGAAGGAAATTCTGATTGCTTTAAAAAGTATTGATGGAAATAGGACTGCTGGTCCTGATGGCTTCACCTCAACTTTTTACCTTAAAGCTTGGGACATTGTGGGCACTGATCTCATTAAGGCTATTCAATCTTTCTTTTCGAGAACCGATCTACCAAAGTATTTTGTCGCATCTAGCATTGCTCTCATTCCTAAGGATACTCAAAAATCAAGTCGAGCGATTTCAGACCAATTAGTCTCACCTCTATCTTTTCTAAAATCATTAGCAAGATTATTGTGGGGAGATTGCAACCTCACCTTAACCATTTGATTAGTTCTAACCAATCAGCTTTTGTGCAGGGGAGAAACATCACAGACAATTGCTTGCTTGCTCAGGAATTGTTTCTAAATATTGATAAGGGTTGTAGGGGGCAGAATATCATTTTTAAGTTGGACCTCCAAAAAGCTTATGACACTATCAGCTGGAACTTTATTGATCTGGTGCTTAAAGCTCAAGGTTTCCACCCCTCCTTCTGTCATTTAATTCAGAGATGGCTCTCAAATGCTTATTATAGTGTCTTGGTAAATGGTAGCCTTTTTTAAAGCAGGAAGGGGGTTAAAGCAAGGTGATCTCCTATCCCCAACTGTTTTCATTTTGGCCTTTGACTATTTTTCCAGAATTATAAATGCTGCTCATAATCACTACTGCTACCTCAACTATAATCATGGCTCATCCCAAATCATCAGTCATCTGGCCTATGCAGATGATGTAATCATTTTCACTAATGGGAGTAAACAAGGAATCAGAAAAACTATTCAAATGACCGAACACTTAGCCAAGGTAGCTGGTATTGAACTCAACAGAAGGAAGTGTCAGTTTTTGGTGGGGAAAAGGTATAAACATCAGCAGTGGGTAAAAGAGTTCTCTGGCTTCTCGGCTGCTGAACTTCCTTTAAAGTATATGGGGGTGCAGTTGATCAAAGGCAGGAGAAAACAGTCCCAATATGATGAGGTGGTAAACAAGATCACATCTACTTTAAACTATTGGACCAATACTTTCTTGTCGAATGGAGGTAGATTAACCTTGCTAAAAATTATTTTATCAACCTTCCCCCTTTATACCATGCAGATGGTTAGAATGAAAAAAAGTACTCAGAAGATGATTGAAACTATTTTCAACAAATTCCTTTGGGAGGGTCAGTCTAAGTAGACTGTTTGGAATAAATTTTGTAAACCTATTAAGGCAGGGGGCTTGGGTATCAAGAGCTTCCAACAGATGAGTAACCTCTTTTACTGTAAACAATGGATCAAATTCAGAAGGTAAGATACTATGTGGGCTAAATTCTTACAAGAGAAGTATTGTACGAAGTCACATCCAAATGCTGTTTTGCCAAAGCTGGGGGATTCAAAACACTAGAAAAGTTTGCTAAAAGTAAGGGAAATAGCTAACCAGTTCTTCTGCTGGGAGATTGGAGCAGGGGATGTTAATTTTTATTATGATAACTGGATTCTAGATGGTCATCTGAATTTCACTAATCAAGTAAATCATAATCACATAGTTTCAGATTTCTGGGTGGAGGACCAGTGGAATGTTAGTCTTCTGAGAGAGGTTTTAGACGAGGAAAGTGTGCAGCAGATATTGATCATCCCTATTGAACCTAATAAACCTGATAAAATTCTGCTAAATCAATCTAACAAGCAATCCTTTAACAGCATTATAAACAATTCCTTTACTGTATGGTCTGACACCAACTGGGGGGAGAAGATCTGGACCAAGCTTTTATCTATATCTATGTCATTTTTCTGTTAGAGATTATTTCATAAGTACCTTCCTTTGGATGATATCTTGAAGTTAAAAGGGCTCGGAACTGCCTCTAGATGCTGGCTATGCCATTCTCTTGAAGAAACTCTCTCATCTTTTCCTAAATTGCCCAGTCACTAATCAAGTATGGAATGTTGTGTTACATAAACTAAATTTAACTCAACCCAAATACAACTCGGATTTCCTTGGAGGCTTCATTGGGAGGACCGGAAAGAGGAGCAAGTGGTACCATGTTCCCTTAGTCATCCGTCGGTTCGTATGGATGGCCGTAAATCAAGCTAAGCATGAAGATAAACTTTATCCGATTAATACTATTGTGGCAAATTGCTGCAGCTTCATTAACAAGCACTCTTTGCTGGATTGCTGCACCAGAAAAAAAACTATTCTGCTGAGATGGTCCCTGCCTTCCATGCCATGGATTAAAATTAATATTGATGACAGCTTTACACCTTCATCTGTTGGTATAGGTGTTGTGTGCAGAAACTCTATGGGTCAGTTATTATGGTTTTTTCATGCACCCATAGTCTCTTAATCAGCTTTGGAATCTGAACTTCAGGCTGCCCATTGGGCACTTATGACTGCTAAAGCACACAAGTATCACTATGTTTGGATTGAATCTGATTCACAGCAATTGATTAATATCCTGCAGGGGTTCTCTCCTCCTCCCTGGAATTTGGTCTATTTTATCAGAACATTCTCTCTACTGTTGGTGGTTTTACACTCAAATGTTCTTACATATTTAGAGAAGGCAACCAACCTGCTAATTGGTTGGCCAAAAATGCTGCATCCATTAGTAGTACAGTTTTTTCTGTTACACCTTTTGAGCCTCTTAGGCCTTTACTTTTAGGGGATCTGACTAATATTCCCTTTATCAGATGTATGTAACTTTTTTTATGGAATGAATTTTCCTTTTTTCTGAATATATATATATATATATATATTTTTTTAAAAAAAAAAAGATGGTACTCAGGCTTCCTGCTTGTTGAAACAAAGAAACAGATTACAGACAAGCTTTTGAGTAGACAGACCCCCCAAAAGACCAAAAAGAAAACAGAGCTGATGGCTTATAAGGTGCCAGTACAATGGACAAGGCATAGTAGCAAGACACAAAAAGGTAAATACCACCATACAGAACAAGAAATCTGCTCATATGAGGAGTGATGTGGCAGCAGGAGAGGCACTGACTTCAGGTGAAGAGTTATGCTCAATTCTGAAATGAGGGGAGCTTAGGTTGTCCCCATTGATTAAGTAGGTGAGATCCCAGGAGGGGGTATTGGAGACCAGAACATTAGGTGAATCTGCACCTTTTCTGGCCAACCAGTGAGCTGGTTTGTTAGCCTCCTTATAGTTGAAGGAAAATTTAGTCTGTGGGTACTTCATGGTTTGGATGAGTTGTAGCCAGTAGTTATGGTGCCAGGTGGTGTGGGAACCACTATTAAGACTTAGGATCAGTTCATTAGAATCCACCTCTAACCAGATATTTGACCAGCCAGCTTTCCTGGCCAACTGAAATGCTCACAGCACCGAAATAAGCTGAGCCTCAAAAGCATCTTGGGCTGCCACAAGACCATGAAAGAATAACAGACAGTGGCCTTTAGTGTTCCTAAAAATACCCCCCACACCAGCACAGCCCTTGAAGAAACTACCATCAGTGTTGACTTTGATGGTGTTGCAAGGAGGGGGAAGCCATCTGATGATTCTGATGAAAGGTTTGGAAGCACTGGGTAATAAATTCATCTTAAGAATATTTGGAAACTGCTTCTGTGTAATAATTTTGGTAATGTAAGTTCTGCAATTTCTCACCACATTAGTAACGATAGTTTGGAGTGTTATCAAATTTTGATTTGTTTCTGGCCATCCAGGTAAACCACATAACTATAAAGTAAATGGGGTTGAAGTTATGGTAGTTCCTATCCTACCAGCAGGTATGGAATTGATCCCAGTGAAGACCACAACCCTTACTCAAGTGAGGACTAAGTACTTTCCACACATTCTGGGAGAAGGTACATCTGAAAAACAAGTGAGTTATAGTCTCCTCTTGTTGGTGGCACAAAACACATTTGGATGGCCCTCTCAGCCCTTTTAATTTGAGTATGTCATCTGTTGGAATAATACTGTGCAAAGCTCTCCGGGATAGGAAAGACATGGAAGGGGACAAAAATTTATTCCAGATGGCCTTACCCCAGGGTACTGAGGGACATTGGAAAGTTTTCCTATAGATGGCTTTAGTAATACTTTGAAACTTTTGATTTTCCAGCAGTATGTTGTCAGGTCTCCCCCTAGTAAATTTGACAGTAGAAATTTGGTTGGCTGAGTGGTCTTGTAGAATTGCTCTGAGATGAAGGAGAGACCAGTTAATGCCATCCCAGAGATCAGCCACCTTTAAGTTGTGATCCACCTGGGATGAATTTGTAATTAACCAATCCTTTGGGCACCAGTTATCCAGCCAAAAGTTAATCTCTCCATTACCCAAGTTCCATATGAAATGGTTTTCTACTTCCTGTCTAACTCTTAACATTCTGACCCAGATTTTGGAGTCCCCCAGTCTTCTAACAACAAGGGAAGGATGGATGTGCCTGCAATATTTCCCTTTCAAGAATTTAGCCCACAAAGAATTCTGTGCCCTGAAGTGAATCCACAGTTTGTAGAAGTTGATCTATCGTAGTTGATCAAGCCCTTTGAACCCCAAACCACCAGCTTCAGTAGGTTTTGTAGCTTTCTGCCAGGAAGTCCAATGGAGTTGCTGTCTCTGACCAGACCATAGGAAACGATTGAAAGCTCTTTCAATTTGCATCTGAGTGCTCTTTTTTCAATGGGGGTAACTTGTAGTAGATAAGATGGAAAGGATGTGAGTATACTTTTTAATAAGGTTATTCTGCCACCATTGGATAAGAAGGAGTTGGTCCAGAAAATTTAGTCTGGAATGAATCTTGTCCAAAATCTCATCAAATTGAATTTGTTTTGTCCTTCCTAAGGTAAGAAATACACCCAGGTATTTGATAGGAAGAGAAGTAGAAGAGAAACCAGTAAACTCCAGGATCCAATGCTTGATGTGGGCTGGGATGTGTTTAGTGAAAACCACTTGGCACTTGGCAGTGTTAAATGACAAGCCAGATTGAGTTTGAAAGGAATCCAGACAATGTTTTAACTTTTTTACAGCATTCCTATGAGCCTTTGAGTAGATCATTATATCATCTGCAAACATAAGGTGAGAAATAACAATATTGGATCTGTGATGATACCTGGTATAGTTTTGATGAAGAGTATCTCTATCAAGCATTCTAGAGAAGTAATTCAATGAGAGGATGAAGATTGTAGGAGATAGGGGTCTCCTTGTTTGAGCCCTCTAGATGCTTCGAAGGAGCCCCAAGCTTGGCCATTAAGAAGAATAGAGTGTTCATATGACTCTAGCCATCTTCTGATAAGATTGTAAAACTGAGAAGTAAAGCCTCTAGCAGTGAGAACTTCCATAATGAAGTCCCAATTAATAGTGTCATAAGCCTTTTGAATGTCCAATTTGTAAATGACATTGCCCCCCCCCTCTTCACCTTATCCAGATCTTGAAGAAGTTCTTGTGCCAGTAAAATGTTGTCATTGATGGATCTTCCTTTAATGAAAGCAGACTGAGTTGGACTGATTAGGCTATCAAGGTGGGGTTGGAGCCTTCCCACAATGATTTTACTAATGGTTTTGCTGATCACAGAAGTAAGACAAATTGGCCTATATTGGTTCCAATTCTGATGATTATTATTCTTAGGTATCAAAAAAAAGTTAGAAGCACTAAAATAGCTGGGAAGAGGGTGGCCCTGAAAAAATATTTGTACAGCCTTAACCACATCCCCTTTAACAATATCCCAGGCTTTATGGTAGAAGTCAGCAGTATTCCCATCTGGCCCAGCTGTTTTGGAGCTGTCCATAGAACTTATTGCCTCCCATATTTCCTGCTCAGGGGGGATGCCAGTCATATCCAGACTATTAGTGTAATGGACATCGTTCTGGAAGAGAGAACTATCAATAGGAGTTCTGGTTCTGTTGCTGTGAGTAAGAAGTTTCTCAAAGTAATTAACTGCATCCTGGGCAATATCAGCAAGGTCCCTTAACATAGTACCATCAGCAGACTTAATACTATGGATGTTGTTACATTTTCTTCTAAATCTGATATAAGCTTGGTAGTATTTGGTTTTCCTATCACCAAGGTTAAAATGGTTTACTGCAGTTTTTTGTTTCAGAAAAAGTTCCTGTCTTTCAGAAGCTAATAGAAGGTTAGCTTGAGCAGCTATAAGTTGATCTTCACTAGCAGTTCCAGCTTGGGCTTTTGCTTCCAGGTGAACAACTTCTTCCTCAGCCTTACTAACAGCTTTAAAAACATCACCAATATTCTGCCAACTCCAATGTCTAAGGGCTTTACTGAGCTTGATCTGAAGGAGATTTAATCTGATAAGAGGGGAAACATGATTCACATTGCCCCAGCTGCTTTAAACAATGCTTAGGAAGTCAGCCTGTGTGGACCACATGTTCAAATACCTGAAGGGAGGGAGGAATTAGAGGGTTTTGGAGAAGTTATAGTAATTAGGAGGGGTCTGTGGTCAGATACAGTAAGACTTAAATGAGTCACAAAGGTGAGGAGCCAATGGGAGATCCAACTGCTGTTAACCAAAATTCTGTCCAGCCTTTCCCAAGTGTTGCCTCTTTTCCAGGTATAGGAAGGTCCTCTGAAGCCAAGATCAAAAAGGTTTGCAGCCTGTATATATTCATTGAACTTTGTCATGGATGCTAAGTTAGGAGGTCTGCCTCCCAGCTTTTCAGCTGAAGAACAAATGCAGTTGAAGTCTCCTCCCATAAGCCATGGGGAAGAGAGGCTAGAACCAATACTGTGGATGTTTCTCCATAAGTTATATCTATCTTTTGTTCTGCACCCAGCATAAACAAAAGTTGCAAACCCACTTTGGCCATTGATGTTGAAGGTAGAGTGAATGAATTGCTGATTATCTATAAGAGGGGTCCAAAGGATTTCCTTCCTACAAAGGATCCAAATCTTGTTATTGCAGTTGGCAAAATGTCTGAAACCATTGAATTTATTAATAATTTTGTTGGGGTGTTTGTGCACCATAGGTTCAAGGATTACAATACACCAAAGCTGGTGTTTTTTAGTGAGGTGAAGAATTCTTTTCAGGGATAAGGGGTTACCAATTCCCCTAATATTCCAGCAAAGCAAATTGATCATGGGTGGGGGGTGGAGGGTTGTGATTTAGATCTAGTTTTGATAGATCCTGCCAGTTCCCCCTCAGTAAGAGGGGTGCCTAATTTCTGGACTTCAGAGTGTGTCTTTTTCTTCTTCCTTGAGAGCTGTGTGTGCCATTTCCCTTCTAAATCAGTTTGCATATCAGAGATAACAGTAGTAGGTAAATTTTCTACCCAGAGCCCAGAGGTTTGGGATGAGGAGATGATTCTAATCTCTTCCTCTTCTCTTCTGCACCAATTAGCATTTTCTTCAAGAGGGGACCCTAGCACTGGAGTAGACTCTCTTGTTGAGATGTCCAGCTTCTGGGGGGAGTCAGTACTGAAACCCTGATCTGGGGCTAGATTCAGAGTGTCCTTAGGGGATCTCACAGCAGGAAGATTGGGGGATGAGTTGCCAGCCTTCTGGAAGCCTGCAGTACCAGGTGCAGGTCTCACAGCAGGCACCTTTGGTTTGTTAACCAACTGGACAGCAGCAAGACTAGATGCAGGTCTCTCAACAGAAGCCTGAAGTACAGGATTGATATCCACCTGGTCATCAGCAATAGGTGCCTCCACAGCAGGAGAAGAGTTTACTTGAGACAGATGAGGGAGTCTTTTGTTTGGGGGATGGATTCTATAGCAGCTATCAATGGTATGACCAAACATCTTACAGTGTGTGCAGAAATAAAGTTTTTGCTGCATAACAACCTCTTGCCACTGGCCCTCCTCTTGAGACCCAATCCAAATTTTCTTGATTTCAGGCAGGGAGACATCTCTTTCAACCTGAATTCTAGCTACTTCAGGCTTTGCTTCGTTGATTGTGGCTGCATCACACCTGAGGGGGTCCCAAGTGCTCTACCAATTTGGAATAAGGCAATTTGGTTGAAGTATCTATAAGGGAGATTAGGTAGTTTGAACCAAAGGGGAACAATGGGAGGGTCTTTGCTGGGATCAAAATCAGCAGTCCACTTCGATGAGTTTCATATCCACTCCCGCAATGCTAACCGGTTGTTTAGCAAACAAAGAATGCATAATCCTCTTCATTGGTGAAGTTAATTAGCAAATGCCTTCCATCCAAGAGACCAATTTTCCAGCTCCCTTTGAAATTGAGTGATTCAAAATACTTCCTCACAAGCTCCATCTTAGGATGTCCCAAACTGAATTTACCAACCAGGGTAAGTTTAACTTCTTCATCCAATTCTTTCAACTCCTCAGCAGTAAAAATAACAGCTGGGCAGCCCTCCCTTTCCTCAATGGGTCTAATGAAGGGGCAAGAAGACCTACCAGCTGCAGCATCATGAAGTCTTTGGGGGAATAAGAGCTTTGAAGGATCTGAAATAGAAGGGGCATTTCCCACCACACCAGCATATGTAGCTTTGGCCCAAGCTAAGTTTGTTTCCAAGTCGATGGGGTAAGCCATCGCAGGAAAGCCAAAACTCAACCAGAACCAGTGAGAACCCAAGAACAAAAAGGACAGCAGAATCAAAGACTCAACCCAACAGATGAATTCCAGAACAGAACTCCAAAAGCAAGGGAAAACGGCCAGAGCACAGGTGGCCAAGAAACCAATGGAACAGTAGAAATTTGAAATAAGAGAAGCCCGGGAAAGGCAAAACCACCAGCAAAGATGCCCAAAGCCACAATCACACTCAACCAAGAGTCTACACAAAGAAGCACCAACAGACCCACTCACCTTTTCCACCACCAGTAGGCCAGCCGCCGACAGGATCATGGCTGAAACCCAAGCAGAGCTCTAAACCCAGCCGCCAACATCTGTATACATATATATATATATATATATATATATATATATATATATATATATTTATTAGCAAAAAGCAAAAAAATTCATTCAATCCAAAATTACATATATCCGATATATGGAATATCACTCAAGTCCCCAAAAAGTAAATGCCTTAATTGCTCAACGAGAGTAGTAGAAAAAGCTATAGTTTGGGAAGTGTTAGCATGCTTTGCCAACCGGTTAGCTGGTTGATTGCCCTCTCTGTAGATATGTGTCCATTTAAGATCGAGGGAGCCAAAAGTGGAGATCAAAGTTCTGTGAAGATAAACCAAATTCCGTGGAGGGGGAGATAAACCTCGCAGGATGTTAACTAGTCGTTGTGAGTCGATTCAATCCATACAAATTGATAATTTAAAGCCTTGGCGTAAGCAAAGCCCAATGTGCAGCTTGCGACTTCCGATTCAATGGCTGATGTGGAGATAGTAGGTGCATGAAAGAACCATAAAGTCTGTCCCAATGAATTTCTGCAAATAGCTCCAATTCCTGCAGCAGAAGGTGTATAACTGCCATCAATATTAATTTTAACCCATGGTGGAGGGGGAAGAGACCATTTCAGCAACACAGGCTTTTTCCTTGGAGATGAGTCCAGCGAGTGAGTGCTCGCATAGGAAACTGCAGCAATTTGCCACAATCCGATGAATGGTACAGGTTTTGTCTTCATATTTAGCAAGATTTCTTGCCATCCATACAAACCAAACAGATTACTAAGGGTATATGGAACCATGTTTCCTTCTTCCAAGTCATCCCAAGCAAGCCCCCAAATGAGACCAATTATAGTTGAGATATATATATATATATATATATATATATATATATATATATATATATATATATATATATATATATATATATATATATATATATATATATATATATATACATATATAGAGATATATATATACATATATAGAGATATATATATATATATAGATATATGTATATATATATATGTGTATATATATATATATATATATATATATATATATATATATATATATATATATATATATATATATATATATATAATTTTTTTTTTATTTTTTTTATAAAAGAAGTCAGCTCGAGCTTCTGCATGTTGAAACAAAAAAGCTGATTACAGGGAAGCCTTTGGGTAGAAAATCCCCCAAAATGCCTAAAGAAAACATAACTGGAGGCTTATAGAATGCCATTACAAAGGGTAAGCAAAACACTGGAAGTATGTGCCACCAAACATAACAAGAAATCTGCTCATATGAGAATGGCAGCAGCAGCAGCAGGAGAGGTACTGACTTCAAGGGAGGAGTTGTGCTCAATTCTGAAATGAGGGGAGCAGAGGTTGTCCCCATTGATAAAATAATTGAGGTCCCAGGAGGGGGTATTGGAAACCAGAACATTAGGTGAATCTGCACCTTTTCTGGCCAACCAGTGAGCTGGTTTGTTAGCCTCCCGTAGTTGAAGGAAATTTTGGTCTGTGGTTGCATCATTGTTTGAATGAGTTCAAGCCGTAGTTATGGTGCCGGATGGTATGAGAGCCACTAGTAAGACTTAAGATTAGATCATTAGAATCCACCTCTAACCAAATATTAGTCCAACCAGCTTTCCCGACCAATCAGTAAAGCCCACAAGATCGCTATAAGTTTTGCCTCAAAAGCATCTTGTGCTGCCACAGGGCCATGAAAAAATAACAGACATTGTCCTTTAGTGTTCCTAAAAATACCCCCCACACCAGCACAATCCTTGAAGAAGCTACCATCAGTGTTGATTTTGATGGTATTACAAGGAGGGGGAAGCCATTTGACGATTCTGATGAATGGTTTGGAAGCTCTAGGTGTTTGATTTATCCTAAGAATGTTTGGAAACTGCTTATGTGTGATAATTTTGGTAATATAAGTTCTACAATTTCTCTCCACATTAGAAACAGTAGCTGGAATGTTATCAAATTTAGATTTGTTTCTGGCCATCCAGGTAAACCACATAACAATAAAGTATATGGGGTTGAAATTGTGGTAGTTTCTATCCTGTTAGCAGGTATGAAATAGATCCCAGTGAATACAACAACCTTTACTCAATTGAGGACAAAGTGCTTTCCACACATTCTGGGAGAATTTGCATCTGAAAAACAAGTGAGCTAAGGTCTCCTCTTGTTGGTGGCACAGAACACATTTGGATGGCCCTCTCAGCCCTTTTAATTTGAGTATGTCATCAGTTGGAATAATGTTGTGCAAGGCTCTCCAGGATAGGAAGGACATGGAAGGGGACAAAAATTTGTTCCATATGGCCTTACCCTAGGGTACTGAGGTGCAATGGAAGGTTTTCCTGTAGATGGCATTGGTTATACTTTGGAACTTTGGTTTTTCCAGAATTATGCTGTCAGGTCTCCCCCTAGAAAATTTGATAGTAGAAATCTGGTTTGCTGAATGGTCTTGAAGAATTGCTTTGAGATGGGGGAGAGACCAGTTAATGCCATCCCATAGATCAGCCACCTTTAATTTGTGATCCACTTGGGGAGAAATGGGAATCAACCAATCCTTTGGGCACCAGTTATCCAACCAAAAGCTTATCTCCCCATTACCTAAGTTCCATATGAAATGATTTTCTGCTTCCTGTCTAAATCTTAAAATTCCGATCCAAATTTTGGAATCCCCGCCTTCTAACAAGCAAGAGAGGGGTGGATGTGCTCGCAATATTTTCCTTTCAAGAATTTAGCCCACAAAGAGTTCTCGTGCCCCGAAATGTATCCATAGTTTGTAAAAGTTGATCTCGTCGAAGTTGATCAAGCCCCTTAAACCCTGCACCACCGCCTTCGTGGGTTTTGTTGCTTTCGCCGAGGAGGTCCAATGGAGTTGCCGTCTCCGACCTGCACCATAGGAAACGATTAAAAGCTCTTTCAATTTGCACCTGAGTGCTCTTTTTCAATGGGGTAACTTGTAGTAGATAGGATGGGAAGGATGTAAGTATGCTTTTTAATAGGGTTATTCTGCCACCATTAGATAAAAAGGAGTTGGTCCAGCAATTTAATATGGAATGAATCTTGTCCAGGATCTCATCGAATTGCACTTGTTTTGCCCTTCCCAAGGTGAGAAGTACACCCAAATATTTGATAGGAAGAGAGGTAGAAGAAAAGCCAGTAAAATCCAGGATCCAATGCTTAATGTGGACTGGGATGTGTTTAGAGAAAACCACTTGGCACTTTGCAGTATTAAAGGACAGGCCAGATTGAGTTTGAAAAGAATCCAGGCAATGTTTTAGCTTCTTAACAGCATTCCTATGGGCCTTTGAGTAGATCATTATATCATCTGCAAACATAAGGTGAGAAATAGCAATATTGGATCTATGTTGATACCTGGTATAATTTTGATGAAGAGTGTCTCTATCCAGTATTCTAGAGAAGAAATCCAAAGAGATGATGAAGATTGTAGGAGATAGGGGGTCTCCTTGTTTGAGCCCTCTAGTTGCTTTGAAGGAGCCCCAAGCTTGGCCATTAAGAAGAATATAATGTTCATTTGACTCAAGCCATCTTCTGATAAGGTTGCAAAATTGAGAAGTAAATCCTCTAGCAGTGAGAACTTCCATAATGAAGTCCCGATTAATAGTGTCATAAGCCTTTTGAATATCCAATTTGTAAATGACATTGCCCCCCTCTTCAACTTATCCGGATCTAGAAGAAGTTCTCGTGCCGGTAAGATGTTGTCATTTATGGATCTTCCTTTAATGAAAGCGAGATCAGGTTGGGCTAATTAAACCATCCAGGTGGGGTTGGAGTCTTCCCACAATGATTTTACTAATGGTTTTGCTGATCACAGAAGTAAGACAAATTGGCCTATATTGGTTCCAATTCTGAGGATTATTATTCTTAGGTATCAAAACAATGTTTGAAGCACTAAAATAGCTGGGGAGAGGGTAACCCTGGAAGAAGTTTTGAACAGCCTTAACCACGTCTCCTTTAACTATATCCCAGGCTTTCTGGTAGAAATCAGCAGTATATCCATCAAGTCCTGCAGTTTTGGAGCTATCCACTGAACTTATTGCCTCCCATATTTCCTGCTCAGAGGGGATTCCAGTCAAATTTAAACTGCTAGTGTAATGGACATCATTCTGGAAGATAGAGCTATCAATTGGAGTTCTGGATCTGTTGCTGTGAGTAAGAAGATCTTCAAAGTAATTGATCGCATCCCGGGCAATATCGCAAGGTTACTTAACATAATACCATCGACGGACTTAATACTGCGAATGTTGTTGCATTTTCTTCTATATCTGATGTAAGCTTGGTAGTATTTGGTATTCCTATCCCCAAGGTTGAAATGATTGAATGCAGCTTTCTGTTTCAGATAAAGCTCCTGTCTTTCAGAAACTAAGAGGAGGTTTGCTTGAGCAGTTATTAGTTGGTCTTCACTAGCAATTCCAGCTTGGACTTTTGCTTCCAGATAGGCAACTTCATCCTCTACCTTGCTAACAGCTATGAAAACATCACCAATAGTCTGCCAGCTCCAATGTTTAAGTGCTTTACTGAGCTTGATCTGAAGGAGATTTAATCCGGTCGAGGGGAATCATGATTCACACCGCCCAATCGCTTTCGAACAATGCTAAGGAAATCAGCTCGTGTGGACCACATGTTCGTATACCCGAAACGGGGGAGTAATTAGAGGGTTTTCGAGAGGTTATAGTAATAAGTAGGGGTCTCGCGATCGAAGCGATAAGGCTTAAATGTGTCACATAAGTGAGGAGCCAATGGGATATCCAACTGCTATTAACCAAAATTCTGTCCAGTCTTTCCCAGGTGTTACCTCTTTTCCAGGTATAGAGGGGTCCTCTGAAGCCAATGTCAAATAGATTTGCAGCCTGTATATGTTCATTGAACTTTGTCATAGATGCAGAGTTAGGAGATCTTCCTCCCAGCTTTTCAGTTGGTGAACAGATGCAATTGAAATCTCCTCCGACAAGCCAAGGGGAAGAGAGGCTGGAACCAATGCTGTGTATGTTTCTCCATAAGTTAAATCTATCTTCTGATTTACATCCAGCATAAACAAATGTTGTAAACCCACTTTGACCATTGATGCTGAAGGAGGAGTGAATGAATTGCTGATTGTCTATAAGAGGGGTCCAAATGATTTCCTTCCTATAAAAGATCCAAATTTTATTGTTGCAGTTGGCAAAATGTTTAAAGCCATTGAATTTATTAATAATTTTGCTGGATTTTTTGTGCACCATAGGTTCAAGGATTGCAATACACCGCAGCTTGTGTTTTTTAGTAAGGTGAAGAATTCTTTTCGTGGATAAGGGGTTACCAATTCCCCTAATGTTCCAACAAAGTAAATTGATCATGGGTGGGGGTTGGGGGTTGTGATTTGGATCTAGTTTTGATAGATCCAACCGGTTCCCCCTCGATGGAGAGGTGTACCATGTTTTTGGGCTTCGGATAATGCCTTTTTTTCTTCCTTGAGATTCGTGTGTGCCATTTCCCTTCTAAATCGGCTTGCATATCGGACATAACATTAGCGAGTAAATTTTCTACCCGCAGCTCGGAGGCTTGGGATGGTGTGATGATTTGAATTTCTTCCTCTTCTCTTCTGCACCAATTATCATTTTCTTCAGGAGGGGACTCTAGCAGAGGAGTAGACTCTCTAGTAGAGAAGTCCAGCTTCTGGGGGGAGTCAGAACTGAAACCCTGATCAGGGGCTAGGTTCAGAATATCCTTGGAAGCTCTCCCATCAGGAGCCTTGGGGGAGGTGTTGCCAGCTTTCTGGAAACCTGTTGTACCTGCAGGTCTCACAGCAGGCACACTTGGATCCAAATGGACAGTAGCAGGACTAGATACAGGTCTCACAACAGAAACCTGAAGTACAGGGTTTATTTCCACCTGGTCATCAACAACAGCAGGTGGATGGTTTACTTGAGGTAAATGAGGGGTTCTTTTGTTTGGGGGATGGATTCTATAGCATCTGTCAATGGTATGGCCAAACATCTTACAGTGTGTGCAAAAATAAGGTTTTTGCTGCATAATAACCTCTTGCCACTGGCCCTCCTCTTGAGACCCAATCCAAATTTTCTTGATTTCGGCAAGGAGACATCTCTTTCAACTTGAATTCTAGCCATTTCAGGCTTTTCTTTGTTGATTGTAGCCGCATCACACCCGAGGGGTCCCAATTGCTCTACCAATTTGGAATAAGGCGGATTGGTTAAAATATCTATAAGGAAGATTAGGTCGTTTAAACCAAAGGGGAACAATCGGAGGGTCTTTGCTAGGATCAACGTCAGCCGTCCACTTGATGATTTTCATATCCACTCCTGCAATGCTTACCGATTGTTTAGCAAAAAGCAAAGCATAATCCTCTTCACTGGTGAAGTTAATTAGCAAATGCCTGCCATCCAAGAGACCAATTTTCCAGCTCCCTTTGAAATTGAGAGATTCAAAATACTTCCTCACAAGCTCCATCTTGGGGTGTCCCAAACTGAATTTACCAACCAGGGTGAGTTTGACTTCTTCATCCAATTCTTTTAACTCCTCGCAGTGAAAATAACGGTGGGCAGCCCTCCCTTACCTCAACGGGTCCGATGAAGGGGCATGAAAGCCTACCACTGCAAAGCATCACGGAGTCTTAGGGAAAAAGGAGCTTTGAGGGATCAGAGGTAGAAGGGGCATTACCCACCACACCAGCATATGTAGCTTTGGCCCAAGCTAAGTTTGCTTCCAAGTCAATAGGGTAAGCCATTGCAGGAAAACCAAGCTCAGCCAAAGCCAGTAAAACAAGTGACAGCAAAGTCAAGAACTCAACTCAACAGAAGTAATCCAGGAAGGAACACTAATTTCCAGAGCAGAACTCCAAAAGCAAGAAAGAAGACGGCCAACACAGGTTGCCAAAGAACCAATGGAACAGTAGAAAATTGAAATGGAGAAGCCCGGGAAAGGCTAAACCACCAGCAAAGATGCCCAAAGCTACAACCACACTCAACCAAGTGTCAACACCAAGAAAACCACAAGTCCCACTCACCTTTCCCACCACCAGAAGGCCAGCCGCCGGCAGAATCATGGCTGAAACCCTAGCAGAGCTCCAACCCCAGCCGCCATCATGTGCATATATAATTATGACTTTTAGGTTCAACCCCAAAGCTCCAACCCCGGAGCTCCAACCCCGGAGCGTATATATATATATATATATATATATATATATATATATATATATATATATATATATATATATATATATATATATATATATTCAAATTTAATTTACTAAAAAATTTTTACTATAAGCAAGTAAGCAGTAAGGAGTAATAAAGTAAAGTAAGCCGTAATTAAAATTCAATGCAAGTATAAAATCAACTTTCTCCTTTTCAACTAATACAAGATTTTAGAATAATTATCTTTTGTGTGGAATTTAGATTATGGTATTGTGCCAAACAGAAGCATTCCTATTCTTTACCCTTTGGTCCAAGTACAAAGAATATTGACTAATCTATAGATCGGTTCAGGATGTTTTATTAGTATAATGGGTTAATCTAGGCTCACACTACTAGATATCCAAGGGTGGCTATGGTCGGCCCTACCAGTGACCCGTTCCGTTTTTATAAACCAAATTATTAGAATTTAGTCTGTCACTCTAAAAACTAATTAATTCTATGCCTGATAAATAATATCTTCCTATTTATTTGCACTTCACTTTAAATAACCCGTGTATAGCCTGCGATTACCTAAGAATTCATGTGATATCTACTAGTTAAGAATTTATCTCCGGATAGGTCTCAAAATTCTTCAACAGATTTTAACAATTTAAATGGCCAATTTAAAAAGTAAACTAAGATCAGGTATTAATATCATCACAATGTTTTAAAGATTTTAAATTTAATTCTCCTACAAAATTTAATTAATTTATTATCTTTTCATAGTTGAAAGGAGAAAGATAACTAACTACTCAGAACACATTGAAATCACACAACGAAACATATTTATAAAACTTTGAACCAAGGTACAAATACTTATCTGAAGTGTTCCTTCAAGTGATCCGCTGACTTTTACTAACTCCAAAGCAATCATGAAAGACTACAACAGCAACAACACACAATAAATACTCAAAATAAACTCAATAAATAATAATAATAAAGATGATGGCTCTTCAAAATAATTGGATGGAATATAGTACTTGGGGACTAAAGATGCAAGAAGGGGTGAAAGAGACTATAGGGTGTTAAAAGGGGCGATTTTCTCTGTAGAATGGGCGCCTATTTATAGAGCTCTGAATTTGACCAGGGGTTTCTTAAGGCACCTCTTCAAAATTCATCCAAATTCAATGCATCTTCTAGAAGGTAACTGTCGCGCCTAGGCATCGGGATCTGGCGCCTAGGCATCGGGATCTGGCGCCTAGGCGCCGGGCTCCGTGACCAAGTCTTCGCACCTCTTCACTTTGGATCACACCTCTTCGCGATTAAAACTGTTTCCTTGTGTCCAAATGCATTGTTTCACATGTCCTATATATTAGGAGTAACTTCCATTCTTCTAGAAGCTCCAATAACCTCTTAACTCCGTCAAAGTAACTCCCCAAAATCATCAAAAAATCTTAACAGCTTCTGTATCGAGCTGGCGCTTAGGCGCCGGATTCTAGCTTCTAGGTGTCGGCATATTTTTAGGTTTTGAATTTAATTTAAATATATATATAATTTAAAAAGTAGCATTTGATTTTGAAAAATAATTTTTAAATTTGAAAATTTTCAGATATGAAATCAAACCGATCTCACATCCTAAATAGTTTATATAAATGAACACCACATCACAAACCGTATATCTATCTCGAGGAATAGATATACTGCTTGATGATGGAGCTTGATTAAATAAACTAGAAGATTTGTGACATCCGTTTAGTCTACGAACCAAATTTATAAGCCGACACGTTCCTCTGCTTAATACAAATGAATTAAGTAGGGTTTATATTACCTGGGTTCTTAAAGTTCCCTATAAGGGCAAGCCCCTATAGTTAATTACATCTTAAATGACGGGAATCATTTAAGAAAACTCTCGATGATGATCAGTGGTTTTACTCTCAAGAATTTCAAAGTTTAAGGTTTTCAAAGGATTGAATTTTGGAATTTCAAAAAGGGTTAGCTCAAATTTGGAACAGTTTATTTTGGAGTCCAATGGAAGAGAAGTAGGAGAAGCTGAGGATCCAAGAAGAATCTTGGCAACTTCCCAAACTATCCTATTGCTTGGCTTCAATTTGGTAGTTTATTTAATATTGCAATCCTGCTAATTTTATTTAATTAGGACTTATGCTTGTATGATATAATCACACAAATAGCCTCGAAGATGTGAGGGTTTATGTCGTACCAAACGACCACCACAGAATCCTAAGACCGGTTAGGGCTTAATTTGCATAACATGATTATACAAATGCCTAACAAAAAGTTGAGGAATTATGTTGCACTAGGCAAACTACCTCGAAGTCCTATTGCTTGGTTATTTAGAATAAGGATTGGTTCCTCTGAAGTAGCCACATGTTTTGTTGATGACGATGGTCGTGCTGCCCACTATGCTTACTCCAAGCTCCTTGTTGTTGCAGAGGTTTCATTTTAGAAAGTGAAAATCAGGAGATGAGAGAAGTATTTTGGTTTAGAAATCTTAAAGTCCAAATGTCTTTAATGTTTTATTAGGGAAATATTAAAGTTGATTATAACAACACCGGCATCGTTTCATCATTCCGGCATCGTTATTTTTATCGAATTCACTTAGTCCAGATGAATTTGCTAAACTCAACTGAATGAGTTCCACACTTTCATTTAGACCGTGGGAAATCCCGTTAGCAACACGTAGGTTACATCATCCGAGGTATTCCCGATCATCCAACAAGACGTTTTAATTTTTTTAAAGTTGTAGTTTTGTTGTTCTGTTTGTGATTAAATTTTGAGTTGTTTTATATTTTGAATGTTGTGGCGGTGAATTTTATCTTGTTGTGACTTTTAATTTAGTTTTGGTTTCAGTTTTACGGCTATCCTAAAGGTTTTGGTTTTCATGCAACATTCTTGTTTAACATGCAAGAAAAGTAAAGCGCAGTACAATAAAGTAAATTGCAATAACATAAAAGCGTACCTGGAGAGACTTCCCGTCATTCCAAGCTACACTTTAGAACACATGTTAAGGCATTTAAATATTTCAACAAGTACCTAGATAAAGACTAAAGGAAGGGTTTTGGTTGTCTACCAGAATCCTAATCCTATAGCTAGTCATTTCCTATGACGTCTAGGTTCTTGATTTTGGTTAAGGATGATTTTCTTCATCAAAGAACAATTAAGTTCAATTGTTCTTTAAAACATCTCGCCATATTGAGGAAGTGCTTAGAACAAATTCTAAACATCTTTTCAATACTTCTGAGATTACTTTGAGTCCAAATGAATTTTATTGTAATAGTGAATTAATCATCCAAGGGTTTAGTTAAGTTTTGTTTCCTTGCTCAGTGAACTAGGATGTTTGATTATCCTATGAGTGAGGTGACATTTCACTTAACGCTTCATTTAATAGTTATAATAGTTTAAAGCTTTCAGGGGCAAGTTAATTTGTTAAACATTTTAATGATTTGAAGTTAAAGTTGATGATTTACTTTAATGTGATTTAATTATGAAATTATAATCAATGATTTCAAGTTTGGAATGATGTTTGATTCATTTAAGTTAAACTTTTTATAAATGATATCAATATTTTATGTTAATTTAATTTTTCTTAGATTAATTTAAAAGAGGTATTCAAATTATTTATTAAATTTTGATGATTTAATTTGGATTAATTATATTAATTAATTTAAGTTTTACATCATGTTTTAAGATAAGTTGTTTTAAAAAACATTTAAAATTTGTAATTTTGATTTAAGTTTGTTTTTGAAATGATTTTAGATTAGTTTAAAATATTTTAATTTACTTTTTAATTATTTAACATTTTAGGTTTAATCAATTGTTAAATTATTTAATGATGTAGGTTTTAATTAAGAATTATTTACTTTTAATCATTTAATTATTAATTCCATTTATCTTCTTAAGTTATATCCCCATTTTAATAATCCAATTTTAATTAATCTTCCAAAATTTAAATTATTTAATTAATTAAAGTTTCATTTTTTTTTATTAAAATGATTAATGGATTCCTACCCTTTGACTTCCCAAAGTTTCAATCATCTGAGAGAAGATTAAAATCAGATATTTTACCCCCATTTTGAATAAACATAAAGTTTTAATTAGGGGTTAAAAATTTTTTAATTACCTTTATGCCCCTTTAAGCTTATTTATTTTATAACTCATTAAATTAAGCTTAAATGAAATTAAAATTTTTATGCCACTTCACTCACATGTCAATTAAGACATTAGAGGAGAAAATGTAATTTTTCTGAATTTAATTTATTTATATAATTATTTTTAATGGAAAATAGGGATTTTCAAAGAAAATTCACCAACATGCCCAAGGTAAAGTTTCTGTCCTTAAGAAAATTATGGGATGTTCCTAATGACAGAGGACCACTTGGACCAATTTTGGTGATTTTTTGAATTATATTTTATTTATTATAATTATTTTAAGTTTTGGAGTATTAATTAATTATAAAATAAAATGATAGTTGAAAAATGAATTTTATATTTTTCAAAAATCTATCTGACCTCAAGAAAGTCAAAGAAATGAATTTTACATTTTTATGATTTTTCTTTGATTTATTAGAATTAATTTAGTGGGGAAGGCAAGAAAATACATTTTTTTAATTCAAAAAATTGTTTTAAGGCTTTAAAATTAAATATCTTAACCTAGAGACTTAGGAAAAATATTTGATTGGTTCCTAAATGATTAGGGGACCAAATATGACATTTTTATGATTTTATTATTTTTGTGATTTTTATTATTTTTTAATTATTGAAAATATTAAAATATGCTTAAAAATGAAAATTTTTAGAAAATTCCAATTTTATTTTTCATAGACTTCTCTGATATCAGAGAAGTCCCAAAATCAATTTAGTAAATTTTTGAAATGTATTTTTGAAGTTATGAATTTTTGAAGTTTAATTTTGATTATGTGGCTTAATTAATCCATTTAATAGGGTTAAACATTTCCAATTGACTTCAAATTTTTATGTGAGGTTCCCCTGTCCTAAAGATCAGTGGAGAATTATTTTCAAGCCATTTTAATGTGTGATTAACTCTAATTAATTAAAGTTCAATTTAGAGTGGTTAGGCCAATTAGGATCATTTTTAATGAATTAACTCAAATCATAATTATCCTAGGGTCCTCTGGTCCTAAGGAAGTTCACTAAATTTTCCTGGAATTTTCTAAGCAACATGCTAATTTTTGGAATTAAAATGTCAAAAATAGTGACATAAACTTGAAAAATACATAACATACCACAGGGATAGCCTCTAGCCTTGAAAAATTCAGAGAATGTTCCCAAGGTCAAAGGCTACAAAAGCCCTATGCTCTCATGCCATGGTGAAATGTATGCATACATGGAGAATTAAAATGCTCAAAACAGTATTAAATTAATTAAAAATAAAATACTCAACAAAATAGATCAATTCCTTTTCCACATTATTCTCCCCTGTTCACTGAGCAAGAGGGTATTTTTCTTTTATTTTTATAATTTTTCTATGCAAAGATATCAATTTTTTATGTTTCTAGTATTTAAATAAATAAGACAAATCGGATTTTCCTACTTAAACCAGTCAGCGCCGCGTCAACCTCGGCAGCTCCGAAGCCCTACGTGTCGCGCTCCCATTCGACGCCGCCACCTGAGTCAGCTGCCACGCGGCCCGCGGTTCACGTTCCATCTCCTCGTCCGACGCCATCTGAGCCGTTCGTTCAATACACGCGCAATCCGACGGTGGCCGATCATCGTCTCCGACTGGTGTGCACCCGTGACCGTCGACCTTCTAAACCTAATATCTCCCTCGATTCTCAACGGATTTTTGAGTTCTTATGCTCTATGGATTCGTCTTGAGAAGATGAATACATCCATATGGTAAACATGCATTGAAATTGACTTGAATGAAATGAAGAATCGCTGGAAGCTCGGGAGGAAGAAGAGGGTAATACCTTGGCTCTGAGAAGTGAAGCTTCTATCAGAGAGGCTCGGCACATTTGTTGGAGTCCAAGGAAGCTAGGGATGAAGCCTGGTGCTGTGGTGAATTGTCTGGGCTTGACTTCCAGCAGGCCCGATCACAAAGCTTGGAGGCCGGAACAACCGGGTGGCCCTGGAGAGGGGCTTTCACCTGGGGAACTCCTTCTCTACCTCCGGTGAAGGTGTGGGAAGAGTTAATTTGGATTTGGTGAAGTTTCGGAGAGTGTCCTCGTTTCGGCCTCGATTTTCACCGAGAAATCGGGCTCGACCTGGGGATTCAGTGGCGGAGAACATTGGGATGAGCTTCTCTTGGCTAGGAGGAGCTCTGGGAATAGTTTGGAGGGGTTCTATTGAGAAAATTTTCAACACCTTTCAGCACCTTTCTCATGTCCGAGAAGAGGTGTTTAAATGGCCAGGGCCATTTGGTTGAGCTAGGGCTCAATTGGTGGGTGGATTCCACTGCTTAGGTGGATGGCAGTGGAGCTCCAAAGTTTGATTTGGCTGAGGTGGCCAATTGGGTGAGTTTGGGTTTGTTTCACTTGGTGGTGGCTCTCGGTTTTGACCTCCTTCGGCGGTTAGGCCGGTCAGTAAGGACAAGGGAGCTGGCCATGGGTCAGGTCAACCAAGGAGTAGGGTTTAATGGTGATAAACCATGCAAGGGGGATTTGGGGTGAGGCAAAAGGTGGATTTGTCCATTTAAGGGAAGAGATCCCTTAAAATGGGGAACCCTTGGTCCATGGCTCACTTAGCTTGGGCTAGGTGGATCTAGTGTGGTTCCTAGGGTTTACTTAGTAGCTATGGATAGGTTGGTTTAGCCACATTTGGTTCAATTTGGTTTGGTTTGGTCATAGGTTCAAATTGGCTCATTTGAGTTTGGGTTGGGCTAACTTGAGTTTGGGTTTGATTTAGGCCCAAGTTTCTTGAGCAATATTATAGAAATGATTGCCATGAAAAACTTTCATGAAGACAAGGAATGGTTTTGAGTTCAATTGGAAGGTCAATTTGGTGAATTTTGGTATTTTGGTTAATTTAGGCAAGGTTGAATCAACTTGGGTCCAAGTTGGGTTAAGGTGGGGTTTAGACCCAATTTAAAGTTTAAAATGGTCTAGGGGAATGTATTGAAGAGTTCCCAACATCAATTGGGAAGAAATTTTAGGGTTTGGCTAATCAATTTGATAGGTTTAGGGCATGGATTCACTTTAGGCTAAAATGGGGGTATTGGACTTCAAATGGAATTGAACTCAAATGTGAATCAATTTGGAATTTTATTTGGTTTAGATTGATATTAATGATGTTGAATCAAAGTTTAGAATTGAAATTGGGAAAAATTGAGGTCAAATGGGTTGGTTTGGTGTGACATTGGGTCCATTTAGGTTAAAAATGGGTCAATTTGGGGATTTTGATAGAAGTGGGTTATTTTGGCAAAATTGGGCTATGGTATAGTTGAACAAAAAGAAATTGGGAATATTTGGGATTTTCTGGAATTTTTTGGGAATTTTTTGGATTTTTTGGAATTTTGTGCCAAAAGGGTATTTTAGGGTATCAAGAGGTTATTTGGAGGGTATTGGGGTATTTTGGTGAATTTAAAAGGTGGGGGTTGTTTCAAAATTATCTTTAGGATTTTTAGGAATTTTGGGTAATTTTTGGAAGTTTTGGAAAATTTGGGGCAATTAGGTCATTTTAGGTAGGTTTGAAGGACCCAATGTCACAACTAGGCATTTTGGCAAAAGTTGAATTTTGATCAAGATGAAGCTTAAAGTGAGCCATGGACCAAGAAATGTCCACCCTGAACATCTCATGGGTTGTTCCCAACCCTCTTAGCCAAAGAGCTAGGGGTTTGGACTTAGCCACATGAGTGCTCAAATGAACCAGGGGGGAGAAATGGGTAAGGATAGTGTGTGTGAGAGTGCAGTGTGTGCAAGCCAGACCTCACCAGGACCAGGCCACCCAAGGTATTCCTAAGGCTTGAACAACCTTATAGGAGCTCACTATTGGTTCCCCATATGGTGTTCTTAACCTTCTAAGGTGATTTAGAGGTTTACAACCATCCAAGTGGGATCCCAAGAGGAGTCAAGAAGTAGCTGAATTGCTAAAGGGTGGGTCCCAATTCTAGTCCTCTAGGAGGATAGTCAAGGAGGAACCTTATGGCTAGATCCTAAGAACTAAGGAGAGAAGAAAAGACCTCATCAAAAATGAGGTCAACACTAGGCGCCAGGCCAATAATTCCAATATTTTGCTCCATAAGCTCCATTTTTTGTCCTTTTTGCTCCTTTTTCCTTCTTTTTCCTTCTTTTTCCTTCTTGGACTTTTTTAATCATCTACATCAAAAAACATGAAAATCCCTTTCATTAAAGCATAATATTCTTAATAATTGAATCATAAATAAGGCATAAAAATGGGTATTTTTAGGTAGATCACATATCTGCCCAAGTTTTAATAGAACAAGTTGCTAATGAGTTAAGCCACATCTTTGCTTTATCTTTTAAGGAAAAAGGAAAGAGTCTAAGCCTAATAGCATCATCAGAAACATTATTATATTTAAAGGTAGCACAAATTTTTAAGAAACTAGAAAGGTGTAAATTTGGATCCTCATTTGGTGTTCCTCCAAATTGATTATTTTGAACAATTTGAATAATAGAAGGTTTAAGGTCAAAAGAATTAGCATCTACAGCTGGCATTTAAATACTAATCCCTTAATGGTTTGTAAGCATTTTATTCATTAATTTCTATTGGATTTTGATTATTGTTATGTAAGTTAGCCATTTTCTGATATTTTTTAATTTGTTTTTCTCTTCTAATTATTTTAACAGTTCTTTCTAATTCATAATCAAAAGGTAATAATCCTTTAGATCCAGAACTACGCATAAAAATAAATTAAAATCTTTTTGGTATTTTTGTTTTTATATATAGAAAAAGTTTTGCAGAGCACGAGTTAATTTCTAAAATTTTTTTATTTTTATTTTTATTTTTGAACATGCAAAATTACTAACTATTCATGAACACTAAACAGTAGGCTGAAACTGAAATAAACTTTTATAAAAATTCATTCATATTTCAGTCTTAAACACACATCAGATAATTTAAAAACAGTTTCAACATAAAAAATTCACATCAACACTAACAAATAACATCACACTAAACAGCATAAGAAACAAGAAACACACTAAAAACAGAATCAACACATCTCCAGAGGTAAGTCAAGCTACTAATTATTATATGTAGCCTCATCATCGTCATCACCAAAAGAAAACTCCATATTCTTCGGATCAACATATGGTGAATAACTGGGACAAGTAGGGAACTGAACATCGTGCTCACCCTTCAGAAATCTCACTATAGACTCAGAATACTCAGCATCATAATCACTCTTTCTTTGTATATACTCAGATAGATGATCGATCTTCTTATCGATCGTATCTACTCTACATTGAGTTAGGAATAACTCATTCTGCTGCTCTATAAGCTTATCATGCATGAATTCCTAGAAACTAGATGGTGGCTCAGCAGAAGTAGATGGTCTAGAAGTAGAAGCTCTACCTGAAGTAGGTAATGAACCAGAAGGTGCAGTAGAACTCTTACCTCGAAGTCGATCATAGATACTGACGCTCTCTCTTCCTATCGGCTTTGTCGACTTAAGATTTTCCTCAGAAAGCTCAGCAACTACTCTAGCACTTTCACATAGAGAATAGATCAGAGATGGAAAACCAAGTCCAATAGAAGTGCTAGAACGAGCGGTAGCCTCTACAGAATCATAAATAATGCTCCCTACATCAATAGGCTTCCTCTCTTGAATGCAATAGTTAAGGATAGCTCTATCTTTGGTAACCTCACTCAGACGATTAGATGGAAGGAGACGAGCAGAAATAAAGTAGTGTCATGCCTTTGAAACACCATTAAGCTTAGAAGATGAAAAAATTACCCTTTTTCCGTTCCAAATCTTCCAGGCTCCAGTACTATCAGTCAGGTAGGCAATGATCATATCCAAATCTCCCTCAGATGGAGATAATCCGGAGTAATAGCACTCAATGTTTGGCGACAGGCCATAGAAATTATTGATACATTCAGGAGTGAATCCTACTCCAACTCCTCGAACAAAAATCTCGTATTCTTCAGCATCCATGAAATTGGCATAAAACTCTCTAACAGCCGGGATAACAGCAACAATAGTGACATAGCAGAATCATTGCCAGTTGAGCGCAACGATTGTATCCTCAATTCTTCCTCGAGGATTGTAAAAACTTCTCTTCGAGATAAATTTTCGAGTCGTAGCAAAATCATTGTATCAGAAGTGTGCAGCAGCAGTGATGAACTTGCTACGATCAAAATTTTCTCGTCCCTTTCCTCGCTTAGATTTGGGTGCCATCTAAACCTAAAATAAAAACGTGAAATAAATTCAACGGACCTAGGAAAATAAACTAATTTAAGCTTTTCAAACTTGAAAGATCTTAAAAATTTCATGGATTTAACCTTAAAAATCAAAATTTTTCTCAAAATTTCAGTTTTCAGTAAGAGCAAAATGCATGGTGAAAATCGAAAATAATAAGTTTAGAATGTAGATATGACCTCGGTATGAAGAAATTGGGTGATTTCAAGCTCAAAAACTTGAAAATGCGGCTTTAAATTGGATCTATAGGGGGTATTTTCGTGAATAACAGTGGAGGAGGAAGCTTAGGCATCAAAAATGGTGTTGGGGTGTTTAAGAAGATGAGTTTTCGGGTTCAAGCCGAACCGGCGCCTAGGCGCCAGACTCGCCATTCCAAAAATTCGATTTAAATTTTATATTTTCCACCAAATCTTATCAAATTTGACTCTTAATTACTCTTATGAGAGTATTAACCCAATTTATATCCTCCAAACATTTTCACAATCAATTTAAAATGATAGTTTAGATCCACAAAAATGTATCCAAATTTTTCAATTCCAATCCATAACTTCCATTCCAAAATCAATAAATTTCATTACAAGACTGTATCAAGGTTCATCGTTTTATAAATAACACAAACAACAACATATTCAAAGCAAATATTCAAATCCAACAACACACATTGAACAATTAAGCAAACACGCAAATTCGATATTCAACACACTAACACATGACTCGATCACACCAAAAACACATATAAGATCTATTTAACACCGATCATCAATTACCATGTCTTTCGCAATGAAGTTCGCTAGGACTGAAGGGATAGAACACCAATGCCCTTGGAAATTCCGAAGTCATCTTTTCATCGATCCACTTGTTCTTCGCGTACATTTCTACTTGAGCGTCATGATAGGCTGCCATATGATCAAATTGAAGTTTGGTTTGTCATTCCAAGTGTTCGTATTGGTGGTACATCTCATGGAGACGATTACCAATACTTTGAAGTTCTGCTTCAATCTTCTCTAATCGACTAAACAATTTCTCCATACTAACAGCAATAAAACCATTAAAATAAGGTTAAGGATCTTTAGGAGATTTGTCTCTTACCTCATGTCCATGATTTCCTCTATCCATTGCCTTCAAATCCTTCTTAACTCTTCCAAAATGGATTGCTCTGGTCGAAATTAAGGTTTTTATGGGATTGGGGATGAAGATAAGGCAATATATAAAGATATTTTGTGTTAAAAACTGAAGATTTTCAGTTTTTACATGATCTGTAACCGTGGCGCTTAGGCGCCCGAATCTGGTGCCTAGGCGCCGGATCATCGATACGCAGGCCATTCTGGCGCTTAGAGGCACCGGAACCTCGATCAGTTCTGATTCGCCTATCATCAAATTTTGCAAGTTTCGGTCGTAAAAATAGGTCTAACTAATGTGTATGATCAACATAGAAACACAATTACGAAAAATTCAAATCACAAACAATCACAAATGAAGGTTAACTTGATCTCCTTTTTACTCACATTTGACATGGAGTGGTCCAAGTCCAAATTCTATATACTTCAAGATAATGTTTAGCTTAAGCCAATACAGACTTGTTAGCTTTCTAATTCCAGAAGTTATATACAAATTTAGTCAAGACCAAGGCATAACCTTACAACAATAATTTAACTCAAACTAATAAATATGGGTTGACTCCAACAAAGCGCTTGGTTTAACGTCTTCAGCCTGACCTAATTAATTGAATAATTCGGTAGACTCAGCTCATAAGCCTCTTCAAAATTTAATTTCATTTCTCCCATATAAGGCTTCAGTCTTAATCTGTTAACTTCAAAAACTTTTCCAGTTTTGGGATCTTTAATATCCACAGCTCCATAAGGGTATACTCTCTCAATTATAAAAGGTCCCATCCATTTAGATCGTAATTTTCTAGGAAAAGTTATTAAACGAGCATTAAATATTAATACTTCTTGTCCAAGCTCAAACATTTTCCTTGAAATCATTTTGTCATGCAATTTTTTCATTCTTTCCTTATAAATTCTTGTATTTTCATAAGACTCATTTCTTATCTCTTCCATTTCATTCAGTTGTAATAGTCATTTTTCTCCTGCAGTATTCAAATTATAATTGAACTTCTTTATCGCCCAATAAGCTTTATGTTTAAGTTCAATAGGTAAGTGACAATGTTTACCATAAATTAACCGATAAGGTGACATTCCGATAAGTGTCTTATAAGTTGTTCTATAAGCCCATAATGCAGAATCAAGTCTATCAACCCAGTCAGTTCTTTTAGGATTAACAGTATTTTTCAATATTCTTTTAATTTCTATGTTTGATACTTCAACCATTCCACTTGTTTGAGGATGATAAGCAGTTGCAATTTTATGTTTAATTCTGAATTTTTCCAGCAATGATTGAATTCTTATATTTCTGAAATGACTTCCCCCATCTAAGATAGTTATCCTGGGCATTCCAAATCCTGTAAAAATCATTTTCTTTAAAAATTTTGAAACACTTTTGGAATTACAGTTAGGTAAAGCTACAACTTCGATCCACTTTGAAACATAATCAATTGCTAATAAATATAAATTTTTCCAGATGATGGTACGAAAGGTCCCATAAAGTCTAAACCCCATACATCGAAAATTTCAATTTCTAATATAAAGTTTAGAGACATTTCATCTTTTATGGATATATTTCCCATTCTTTGACATCGATCATAAGTTTTCACATAATGTCCAACATCTTTAAATAAGGTAGGCCAATAAAATCCAGAATTTAAAATTTTGAATGCAGTTTTATCTACTCCAAAGTGTCCTCCAAATTCAGAATCGTGACATTTTTGAATTATTGCAAAAGTTTCTTCATATGGTACACATCTTCAAATCACAGAATCTCTTCCTATTTTAAATAAATGAGGATCTTCCCAAATATATGATTTAGAATCATTCTTGAATTTCTTAATATATTTGTTATTCATCCCATAAGGTAATATATTGCTAACCAAATAGTTAACTATATCAGCATGCCAGGGCATTTGCAATCCTTGAATGACATATAACTGTTCATCAGGGAATTTCTCATTTATATTTTCTTCATAATTCATCTCTTTATTATTTTTAATTCTTGATAAATGATCAGCAATTTGGTTGTCAGTTCCATTTCTGATTACTATTTCAAAGTCAAATTCTTGTAAAAGTAAAACCCATCTGATCAATCTAGGTTTAGCATCTTTCTTAGATATTAAATACTTAATTGCAGAATGATCAGTATGTACGATACATTTCATTCCAAGAAGATATGGTCTAAATTTATCAAAGGCATATATTATTGCTAACAGCTCTTTTTCAGTAGTAGTGTAATTTATTTGAGTTTCATTTAAAGTTTTTCTAACATAATATATAACTTTGAAATTTCTCTCATATTTTTGTCCCAATACAGCTCCAATTGCATAATCACTTGCATCACAAATTAATTAAAAAGGTTTATTCCAATCAGGTGCAACAATGACAGGTGTAGTGATTAATTTTTCTTTTAGAATATTGAATGCATTAAGACAATCTTCATTAAGTTCAAATTTAGCTTCTTTTTCTAATAAATGGCAAAGAGGTTTAGCAATTTTAGAAAAATTCTTTATATATCTTTTATAAAATCCAGCATGACCCAGAAAACTTCTCACTTCAGTAACGGTATTAGGTGGTTGAAGTTCAGCAATAATTTTCACTTTTGCATGATCAACTTTCATCCCTATTTGTGAAACTTTATGTCCAAGTGCAATTCCTTCTGTGACCATAAATTGACATTTTTTCCGGTTTAGAACTAAATTTGTTTCTTCACGTCTCTTCAAAACATTCGTTATATTTTCCAACCAAGATTCAAAAGAAGTTCCAAATACTGAAAAATCATCCATAAATACTTCAATTCCTTTATCAATTAAATCACAGAATATTGACATCATACATCTTTGAAAAGTTGCAAGTGCATTGCATAAACCGAAAGGCATTCTTTTAAAGGCAAATGCTCCATAACGACTTGTAAATGTTATCTTCTCTTGATCCTCAGGAGAAACAGGTAATTGATGATAACCAGAATATCCATCCAAAAAAAAAAATATGAGTGTCCAGCTAGTTTATCCAACATTTAATCTAAGAAAGGTAAAGTAAAATGATCCTTTCTAGTGGCGTTATTTAATTTTCGATAGTCAATGCAAATTCGCCAACCAGTAACTTGTCTTGTTGGGATTAATTCATTTTTATCATTAACAATGACAGTTACTCCTCCTTTCTTTGGAACACAATGAATAGGACTTACCCATTGGCTATCCGAAATAAGATAAATAATTCCAGCATCTAACCATTTCAAAATTTCTTTCTTAACAACATCTTTCATAATTGGATTTAATCTTCTTTGGGGTTCAATAGTGGGTTTACAATTTTTTTCCATTAAAATCCTATGCATACATATTGAAGGGCTTATTCCTTTTATATCTGCAATAGTCCAACCAAAAGCTTTCTTATAATTCTTCAGAACTCCTATTAATTTTTCTTCTTGATCTTTGCTTAATTCTGAAGATATAATTACGAGTACAGGTTAATGAATTTCCAAGAAATGCATACTTTAAATGTGCAGATAATATTTTTAATTCTAGTTCAGGGGCTTTTTCAATTGAGGGTAAAAGTATATCATTTTTAGTTGTGTCTAAAATTTTCCAGTTTTCATGAATATAATGAGTTTCTTCAGATAAATTTTTTTCATTTAATGACTCATTATATAACATAAATTCTTTATCTTTATCATCAGAAATGGCCTTACATTTTTCTTGATAATGCTTTTCAATTATATAATCAAAAATATCCATCCAATAGCATTTTTCTTTATCAGGATACCTTATTGATTTTAGAACATTAAATGTTATCTCTTGATTGTTAACTCTCATCATTAATTCTCCTTTTTGCACATCAATCATAGCTCGTCCGGTAGCTAGAAAAAGTCTCCCTAAAATGATAGGTATTTCTTTATCTTCTTGCATATCTAGAACAATGAAATCCACGGGGAAGATAAATTTATCTACCTTAACAACAACATCCTCTATAACTCCTTTAGGATAAGTGATCGATCGATCAGCTAACTGAAGAGTTACAGTGGTAGGAGAAATCTCTCCTAAATCTAACCTTCGAAAGATTGAAAATGGCATGAGATTAATACTAGCTCCTAAATCACATAAGGCTTTTCCACAGAATTTTTCTCCAATATCACATGGTATAGTGACACTTCCAAGATCTTTAAGTTTCTGAGGTAATTTCTTCTAAATTATTGCACTACATTCTTCACTTAATGCAACAGTTTCATAAGCTTCAAATTTTCTCTTCTTGCTTAAAATATCTTTCATAAATTTTGCATAGCTTGGCATTTGCTCCAAAGCTTCAGCAAAAGGAATGTTGATGGTATGTTTCTTAAAAATTTCAAAGAATTTAGAAAATTGATGATCAAGCTTCTGCTGTTTTATTCTTTGAGGAAAAGGTGGTGGTGGTCTTTCAACTTCCACTTCAATAGGTACTACAGTCTAATCTTTACTTGGAGAAATGGTATCTTTAGGTTTTTTAATCTCTTCAACTTCTTTCTCTTTTTCAATCTCATTCCGTGTTTTCTCTTTTAATTCCTTTCCACTTCTGAGTTGTACAACTTTTGTCTGTTCATGTTCTTTTCCATATTCTTTAGGATTAATTTCAACATTGTTAGGTAGTGTTCCTTGAGGTCTGTAATTAATTAAATTAGCGATATTACGAATAACAGTGTTTTGACTTTGTAGCTGATTGCTTAGTTGCAAGATCAATTCTTCTAAAGACAACTTTTCTACTGATTGTTATAACCAGGCAGGTAAGTTGGTCTATAGTTTGAATTTCCTTGATTGTTCCAATTTGGATTAACTTAATTATTATTCCATTATCGATGTCCATTATTCCAATTAAAATTAGGATGATTTTTCCAACTAGGATTATAATAATTAGAATAAGGGTTATTAGTTTTACTAGCAATAACTTGCAAAGTTTACATTGTTTGAGAATCATCAGTATTTGCAGAATTATCATTACTTACATGCAATATGTTAATAGAAAATTATCTAATTTCTTAGATATCGCAGCCACTTGTGAAGCTAAATAGAAAAGACTTTCTTATCTTGAATACTGGCCATTCTTTTAGGATTAACCCTTTCAGAAGGCCATTGAAAATTATTATTAGTCATTTATTCAATTAAGGTCTAGGCTTCTTCAAATGTCTTACCCATTGAAGAACCACCAGCAGCAGCATCAATAATAGATCTAAGTGATCCAATAAGTCCATTATAAAATGTTTGAATAATTAACCAATACGGTAAAGCATGATGAGGACATTTTCTTAATAATTTTTTAAATCTTTCCCAAGCTTCATAAATTGTTTCTCCATCAAATTGCGTAAATGAAGTAATATCATTTCTCAATTTAGCAGTTTTAGAAGGAGGAAAATATTTAGCAACGAATTTTTGTGTCATATCTGCCCATGTTTTAATAGAACAAGTTGCTAATTAATTAAGCCACATCTTTGCTTTATCTTTTAAGGAAAATGGAAAGATTCTAAGCCTAATAGCATCATCAAAAATATTATTATATTTAAAGGTAGCACAAAGTTCTAAAAAACTAGCAAGGTATAAATTTGAATCCTCATTAGGTGTTCCTCCAAATTGATTACTTTGAACCATTTGAATAATAGAAGGTTTAAGCTCAAAAGAATTAATATCTACAACTGGCATTTGAATACTAATATGAAGTTCATCAGCTATAGGGTTTGCATATTCCCTTAATGGTTTATAAATATTTTGTTCATTAATTTCGATTGAATTTTGATTATTGTTATGTAAGTTAGCCATTTCTTGATGTTTTGAATTTTTTTTTCTTTTTTAATTCTTTTATTTGTTATTTCTAATTCAGAATCAAAAGGTAGTAGTCCTTCAGATCCAGAACTACGCATAAAATTTGAAATATTTTTATTTTGGTTTTTGTTTTGTTTTTATGTTTTTATTATTTTTCTTATCTTTCTTTTTACTTTTTATTCTATTCTATCCCCGGCAACGGCGCCAAAAACTTGATTTGATGCGACTTTATATATGTTTTTAAATACAAGAATTTGATACCACTTTTTAGAATTTTTAATTCCTGACAAATGTCTTCAAAAACTTAATGTGTGATGTTTACTTTTACCTATGAATTTATATTTAGATTTTATAATAATTATTGTAAAAGTCACAATTTTAAACACAAGTATATGTATCGTTTAAGTAATATAGGGCTCTAATGGAGTCCTAGTTATCAATCCTACAAGGATAGTGTTTTTATAAAAAGTAAGAAATTTAAGAAATATTTTGAAATTTATCAAATTAAAAGTAATATATATATATATATATATATATATATATATATATATATATATATATATATATATATATATTATTTTCAAATTTAATTTACTAACAATTTTTACTATAAGCAAGTAAACAGTAAGCGATAATAAAGTAAAGTAAGCAGTAATTAAAATTCAATGCAAGTATAAAAACGACTTTCTCCTTTTCAACTAATCCAAGATTTTAGAATAATTATCTTTTGTGGGGAATTTATATTATGGTATTGTGTCAAATAGAAGCATTCATATTCTTTACCCTTTGGTCTAGGTGCAAAGAAAATTGACTAATCTATACATCGGTTCAAGATGTTTTATTAGTAGAATGGGTTAATCTAGGATCACACTACTTGATGTCCAAGGGTGGCTATGGTCGGCCCTACCAGTGACCCATTCCCTTTCTATAAACCAAATTATTAGAATTTAGTCCGTCACTCTAATAACTAATTAATTTTACGCCCAATAAATAATATCTTCCTATTTATTTGCACTTCACCTTAAATAACCCGCATATAGCCTACGATTACCTAAGGATTCATGTGATATCTACTAATTAAGAATTTAACTCCAGATAGGTCTCAAAATTCTTCAACAGGTTTAAACAATTTAAATGGCTAATTTAAAAAGTAAACTAAGATCAGGTATTAAATCATCACAATGTTTTAAATATTTTAAATTTAATTCTTCTACAAAACTTAATTAATTTTATATCTTTTCATAGTCGAAAGGAGAAAGATAACTAACTACTCAGAACATATTGAAATCACAAAACAAACATTTTTATTAAACTTTGAAGCAAGGTACAAATACTTATTTGAAGTATTACTTCAAGTGATCTGCTGACTTCTACTGACTCCAAAGCAATGATGAAAGACTCCAACAGCAACAACACACAATAAATACTCAAAATAAACTCACTAAATAATAATAATAAAGATGGTGACTCCCTAAAATAATTAGATGGAATCAAGTACTTGGGGACTAAAGATGCAAGAAGGGGTGAAAGAGACTATAGGGTACAAAGACGGGTGATTTTTTCTGTAGAATGGGCTCCTATTTATAGTGCTCTGAATATGACCAGGGGTTGCTTAAGGCACCTCTTCAAAATTCATCCAAATTCAATGCATCTTCTAGAAGGTAACTGTCGCGCCTAGGCGCCGAGATCTGGTACCTAGGCGCCCGACTCCGTGACCAGGTCTTCGTACCTCTTCACTTTTGATCACACCTCTTCGCGATTAAAACCGTTTCCTTGTGTTCAAATGCATTGTATCACTGTCGGCATATTTTTAGGCTATGTGTGTTGTATTTTGAAAAGGGGTCGCCTAACAGAAATTGTCGGCGAATTTTTAGGTTTTAAATTTAATTTAAATATATATAATTTAGAAAGTAGCATTTGATTTTGAAAATAATTTTGAGTTCGGAAATTTTAAGATATGAAATCAAACTGACCTCACATCCCAAATAGTTTATATAAACGAGCACCGCACCACAAACCGTATATCTATCCCGAAGAATAGACACACCGCTTGATGATGGGGCTCGATTAAATAAACTAAAAGATTTGTGACATCTGTTTGGTCTGTGAACTAATTTTATAAGCCGACAAGTTCCCCTGCTTAATATAAATGAATTAAGCAGGGTTTATATTACCTGGGTTCTTAAAGTTCCCTTTAAGAGCAAGCCCCTATAGTTAATTACATCTTAAATGACGGGAATCATTTAAGAAAACTCTCGATAATGATCAATGGTTTTGCTCTCAAGAATTACAAAGTTTAAGGTTTTCAAAGGATTTGAATTTTGAAATTTTCAATAGGGATTAGCTCAAATTCGGAACAGTTTATTTTGAGAATCCAAAGGAAAAGAAGTAGGAGAAGCTGAGGATCAAGAGGAATCTTGGCAACTTCCCAAACTATCCTATTGTTTGGCTCGGATTTAAGAAAATCCTAAAATTATCTGATATTCCAATCTTGCCAATTTTAATTAATTAGGACTTATATTTGTACGACACAGTCATGCAAATAGCCTCGAAGATGTGAGGGTTTATGTCGTATCAAACGACTACCTCGGAGTCCTAAGACCGGTTAGGGCCTAATTTACATAAAATTATTATGCAAATGCCTAATGAAAAGTTAAGGATTTATGTTTCACTAGGCAAGCTACCTCGGAGTCCTATGGCTTTGTTATTTAATTCTAAGAAATGTTTAGCTGATGTAGAGCTATTTTGCGGACGACGATGGTCGTGCTGCCCACTATGCTCCGAGCTCCTTGTTGTTGCAGAGGTTTAGTTGTAGAAGGTGAAAATCAAGAGATGAGAGAAGTGTTTTGGTTTAGAAATCTTAAAGTAGAACCGATTAAGATCCCACGGTTTCGTCATCCCGGCACCGTTATTTTCATCGAATTCACTTAGTCCAGATGAATTTGCTAAACTTAACTGAATGAGTTCCACACTTTCATTTAGACCGTGGGAAATCCCGTTAACAACATGTGGGTTACATCATCCGAGGTATTCCCGATCATTCAACGAGACGTTTTAATTTAGTTGCAATTGTAGTTTTGTTGTTCTGTTTGTGATTAAATTTTGAGTTGTTTTATATTTTGAAATGTTGTGGCGGTGATTTTTATCTTGTAATGACTTTTAATTTAGTTTTGGTTTCAGTTCAAGGACTATCCTAAAGGTTTTGGTTTTCATGCAACAGTTGTTTATCATGCAAGAAAAGTAAAGTGCATTGCAATAAAGTAAATTGCAATAAAGTAAATTGCAATAAAATAAAAGCGTACCTGGAGGGTCTTCCCATCATCCCAAGTTGCACTTAAAACACATGTTAAGGCATTTAAATATTTCAACAAGTACCTAGGTAAAGCTAAGGGAAAGGTTTTGGTTGTCTACCAAAGTCCTAATCCTATAGCTAGTCATCTCCTATGACGTCTAGGTTCTTGTGTTTTGATTTAAGGATGACTCTCTTCACCCAAGAACAGTTAAATTCAGTTGTTCTTATAAACATCTTATCATATTGAGGAAGTGCTTAAGACGAGTCTTAAACATCTTTCCAATACCTCTAGGATTGTTTTAAGTCCAAGAGAATTTAATTATACAAGTGAATTAATCATCCAGGAGTTTAAGTTCTGTTATCTTGCTCATTGAACTAGGACATTTGAATATCCTATAAGTGAAGTAACACTTCACTGATGCCTCATTTAAGAGTTATAATAATAAGAGCTTTAAAAGGGCAAATCAAATTATTAAATATTTTGATGATTTAAACTTAATGATTTAATTTTAATTTTGACTTAATTATAAAAAGTTAATTTAAGTTTGGAATAGTGTTCAAGTTAATTTAGATTTAATTCTTAATGATTTCATTTAGGTTTGTTGTTAAATGATTTTAATTTAATTTAATTCAATTTAATTTTAATTAAATTTAATTTAATTTTAATTTAATTTGATTTTAATTTAATTTAATTTAATTTAATTTAATTTTAATTTAATTTTAATTTAATTTTCATTTTAATTTAATTTAATTTAAATTTAAATTTAATTTAATTTTAATTTAATTTAATTTAATTTAATTTTAATTTTAATTTGGATTATTATTTTAATTAATTAAAATTTTATTTATTTATTAAGAATTAAGTATTAATGAAGTGGTTTATTTAGGGACTTTTAAATTAAAGAATAAATATCCTCTTAATAATGTCCCTACTTTAATAATTCCAATTTCCATCATTTTCCCAAAATTTCAATTAATTATTTAATTAAAGTTTTATTTTAATTATATTTGAAATGTTTAGTAGGTTTCTACCCTCAATCATTTAAATTTCAATCATCCAAAATCAGTTTAAAATCAAATTGTTTACCCTCCCCTTTTTAATTAATCCTAAAATTTTAATTAAAGGTTGAAATTTTTTTTAATTACCATTTTGCCCTTCAAGCCTAATGATTCTATAACTCACTAAATTAAGCTCAAATAAACTTGAAATTTTTATGTAACCTCACTTACATGTCAATTAAGACTTTAGAGGAGAAAATGTGATTTTTCTGTGTTTAATTTATTTATGTAATTATTTTTAATGGAAAATAGGGGTTTTCAAAGAAAATTCAATAACATGACCAAGGAAATGTTTCTGTCCTTAAGAAAATTATGGGATATGCCTAATGACCAGAGGACCATTTGGACCAATTCTGGTTATTTTTTGAATTATATTTTATTTATTAGAATTATTTTGAGTTTTGGAGTATTAATTAATTTTAAAATAAAATTAAAGTTGAAAAATGGATTTTATATTTTTCTTAAATCTCTCTGACCTCAAGGAGTTCAAAGAAATAAATTTTATATTTTTCTAATTTTTCTTTGATTTATTAGAATTATTTTAATTAAAAGGTTGGAAAATATATTTTTTAATATTAAAAATTACATTACGCCTTTAAAATTCAGTATCTTATCCTAGGGACTTAAGAAAAATATTTGGTTTGTTCTTAAGTGATTAGAATTCAAAATGTGACATTTTGGTAATTTTTAATATTTTTATGATTTTTATTATTTTTTAATTATTAAAAATATTAAAATATTGATAAAAATCAACTTTTTTAGAAAATTACAATTTTAATTTTCCTAAGTTCCTCTGATATCAGAGAAGCTCCAAAATCATTTTTGTGAATTTTTGAAAAGTATTTTGTGAGTTATGAATTTTTAAAGTTTAATTTTATCCATTTTGCTTAAGAGACTTAATCAACCCATTTGGTGGATCAAATCAAGTCCAATTGGTTTCAAATTTTTATGTGAAACTCTCCTGACCCTAAAGGATAGTGGAGAATTGTTTCCAAGTCAATTTAATGTATAATTAACCCTAATTAATTAAAATTCAATTTTTGGTGTTTAGACCAATTAGGGTTATTCCAAGTGAATTAACTTAAAACTTATTTTTCCTAGGTTCCTCTAGTCATAAGAAATATCACCAAATTTTCCTATAATTTATTTCTCAACATACTAATTATTGGAATTAAAATACTCAAAACAGTAACATGCAATTAAAAAATCAATAACTTATCATAGGGATGGCCTCTGACCTTGGAAAATTCAGGGAATGTTCCCAAGTTTAGAGGCTTCAAAATCCCTATGGTCTCATGCCATGGTGAATTGCCTATGCAAATGGAGAATTAAAATAATGCAGGGAGTAAATAAATCATTAAAAATAAAATACTCAATGAAATTACTTGATTTCTTTTCCACATTATTCTCCTCTGTTCACTGAGCAAGAAAGTATTTTTATTTTATTTTTAGGATTTTTCTACACAAAGTTATGGATTTTCTAAGTTCTGGTAATTTAATAAATAAGAAAAATCCCTATTTTTCTATTTATCCGAATCGGCGCCGCGTCAACCTTAGCATCTCCAAACAGACACGCGGCGCTTTCTGGTTCGACGCCGCCATCCGACTCAGCGCTCCAGGGGCCCGCGGTTCATGTACCATCACGCTGTCCGGCTCGATCCCGACCGTTCGCTCGATACACGCTCGATCCGACGGCTCCCAGTCATCGTCTATGACTGGTGTGAACCCGTGACCGTCCACACTAAAACCCTAAGATCTCACTCAATAATTAACGGATTTTTTTGTTCTTGTGCTCTATGGATTCGTCTTGAAGAGACGAACACATCCATATGGTAAAAATGCATTGAAATCGATTCATATCAAATGGAGAATCTCCAGAAGCCCGGGAAGAAGAGAGAGTTCATACCTTTGCTTAGAGAAGTGAAGCTTCGATCTGAGAGTTGTGTCACGTTCGATCGGGTCCAAGCGAAGCTCCGGATGAAGTCCCTTGGCCCGGTGAATCGCACTAGGTACAAAAGTGACCACAGCCGATCGCAAAGCTTGGAGGCTGGAGCAACTGGGTGGCCTGGAGAGAGGGCTTTCACTGGGGAACTTCTCCTCTTGGTCTGGTGAAGCTGTAGGACCAATCAATTTGGAGATTTGCTCACTGTGGTGAAGTGTCCCGGTTTTGGGCTTGAATTTCAACTCGAAATTGAGCTCACGAGAGGAAATGGCGGGGGTATTTCGGTGGGGATCAAGTTCTCCGGGTGTGGGGAAGAGTCCGGAATGATTTTGGCGAGTTTCGTGTGTTTTGTTTCGACACCTCTTCCATGGCCGAGAGAGGTGGGGTTTAAATAGAGTCGAGCTGGAGGCTCTCCGTGGGGAGTTAGGGCTTGGGATCGACTGCTTCGGTGAGGAGAAGAACGACCATGGTGGCCATTGGGCATGGGGCAACTCAGCAGGTGAGAATTCCAAGCTTGGGCTCACATGATGCTCTAGGGTGTGGTGTTTTCCGGCGGCCCAGGTGGCTGGCCGGCAGGAATGGGTCACCCTCAGGGTCAGGAGGTCCAGGGCTGGAGGTTTGTGCAAACAACTGGCCAATGCCATGTGTAAAGAGCTTGGATTAAAATGGCATGGGGGAGAGGCCATTTTGGCTTGATTTGGTCCAAGCCATGGTTTTGGGTTAGGTTCACCTCCCCATGACTCAGTTTTGGGCTCGAAAAAATTAGTTGGGTCGCTAGGAAGGGGTGGTGAAGTCCCCATCCAAGGTGATGTGGTCAAACATGTTTTAGTGTGTAGCATGGAAGGGGTTAAAAATGCTTAATGAAGGATTAAGAAAGGGGGCCCTCCTTTTGCTACTTTGGGTATCGTCACATGTCAAACCCCCCATGGCTTCATATGGCTTGTAAATGGCTCATATTTGGCTCCATTTGGCTTTAAAAAAAAGTTGGCTTTGTTTCATGAAAATGGCTTTTAAGGAATTTTGGTAATTTAGGGGTGATTGATAGGATTTGGCATATGGCTTAGTTTAGAAAAATTTGATGGCTAATTTAGAACTTAGGGATGGTTTTATCAAATGGATGATGATAGAGGATTGTCATGTGGGCTTTAAGATGGATTTTGGGCTTTTTTGAAATCATTTTGGATGGGCTTTTTAGGAAGGCTTAAGGAAGTGGGCCTTACGTTTGAAAATAAATTTATGGATGGGAATTTTGTGAAGGATTGGGCAAAACAAATGTTGGGTTTATTTTAGGGATGTTCCATGATTGATTTGAAGCAAATTTGAGGTGGTTTGGGTTTGAATTGGGTTGGATTTGGGCTTCTTTGGTAAAGGGGCCAACATAGGTCAAATTGGGCTAATTTGGGCCAATGTTGAGCTAGTGGTTGAAATTGATGTAAAATTAATGTTGGGAAATGTTTATGGGGGTGTTACAAATAGGTTTCAACTTTGGTTGGGTTTTGATTTTGGGATTTAGGCCCATTTGGGTTAGGTTTGGGTGTAGGCCCATTTACGGAATTTTGGGTTTGGGTTGAATTTGAGTAAGGTTTGGGTCCAAATTTTGGGTAAATCATGTTAGTGTTTTGTTTGTGGGGATGCTAGGAAGGTTTTAGAAAAGATTTGGGTCAAATTGGGATTGAATTGAGTTGGTTTGAGGTAGGTTTAGGTCATGGGTCAAAATTGGGCCTTAAGCTTAAAAATGAAATTGGATTCAAATGTCAATCAAATTGGGCTTGAATTTGGTCTAGATTGATATTGGGGATATTTAATTGAAGATTAGAATTGAATTGGACCAAAATTGAGACCAATTGGGGTTATTTGGTTTGACATTGGGTTCATTTGGGTTTAAAATGGGCTAAATTGGGGGTTTTAGTAAAAGTAGGGTAAATTGACAAAATTGGCCCATGGTGTAGTTGGACAAAATGAAATTTAGAATATTTGGAATTTTATGGAATTTTCTGGGAATTTTTGGAATTTATGGAATTTGGAGGGTATTGGGGGTATTTTTAGAAATTTTTGGTATTTTTGGCTGGAGATGGTCAATTTGAGTGTGGGGAAAATGTTTAGGATTGATTCTGAGGACTTTTGGGTAATTTGGAGGTTTTGGAAAATTTGGGCAATTTCAAGGGCTTTTGGTAGGTTTGATGGGTGTAGGGTCCCCGGGGTCAAAAATTGAAATTTTGGAAGAATGAAAATTGATCAACTGTGAGTGAAATGGAATCACTTTGATTGAGCCATGAAGCCATATTAAGCCCATATGAGCCATGAGAGGACTCATTGGAGGCATTCTCTATGTTGTTCCTAACCCTCTCAACTAGGGGCTTAGGGGTTAAGGTCCATCCATATGAAATATCTACATGAGTCAGGGAGTCAAGTTGGGTATAGGTGTGGTTTTAGGATTTGGATTGTGTGTGTGAGAGTGTAGATTGTGAGTGTAGTTTGTGTGTAAGTCAACCCTCACCAGACCAGGCCACCCAGGGAAGTCCTAAGGCCAAAGAGTCCTATAGGGAACTCATCCTTTAAACCTCCACATTTGATCTCAACCCTCTAGGTGATTAGGGGTCTACAATCAAGCTTGTGGGGTTTGCAGGGAGACAAGAAGTGGTTTAAATTTCTAAGGGATGGGTCCCGATTCTAGTCCTCTAAGATAGTCAAAGGAAAAGCCTAAGGCTAGATCCTAGACACTAAAGAGGGAAGAGAAGACCTCATCAAAAATGAGGTCAACAAATGGACCCCTAATAGGTGTGGTGTGCTAACCAAGCACACCGCGCGTATTGGCGTTGACCAAAGAGATCGACAAAACCAACACAGATGTCCAAGTGACAAACTTAGGACGAAGTAGAAGAATTTCCGCTGGGGAGTATCAGGTATATTTCCAAGATTGGAGATTCCTGAACTCTCGCTAGGGAATGGAAAAGGAGATGAATTCCAAATCATATGATCTGGGGAATTCGATTTAGATTTCACTTTATGTCATGTTCAAGCTTTGATGTGTGAGTTTAGATTTTAGTTTGAGTTTTAATTTAGATTGAAGTTTGGTTTAAAATCAATTTGAGGAAATTTTGAATTTGAAATTTGGATTTGAAATGAGAATCGAAACCTAGGTTTCTACCTCGGGATTGCGAAGAGAACTGGAATTTAGATACCAGCCTCAGAGTGAGAATCAGAATTTAGGTACTGATCTCAAAATGAGAACTAGAATTTAGGTACTAGTCTCGAAAGAGAGTCAAAATTTAGGTATCGACCTCGAAAAGGATGAGAATCAGAATTTTGGTACTGATCTCGGAATGAGAACTAGAATTTAGGTACTAGTCTCGAATGAGAATCGAAATTTAGGTATCGACCTCGAAAAGGATGAGAATCAGAATTTAGGTACTGATCTCGGAATGAGAACTAGAATTTAGGTACTAGTCTCGAATGAGAACTAGAATTTAGGTACCAGTCTCGGAAGTTTAGAATTGAAATTTAGGTATCAATTCGGAAGAGAATCGAAATTTAGGTATCGATCTCGAATGAGAGTCGGAATTTAGGTACCGACCTCGAAGTGAGAACTGGAATTTAGGTACCAGTCTCGAAAGTTTAGAATTGAAATTTAGGTATCAATTCGGAAGAGAATCGAAATTTAGGTATCGATCTCGAAAGGAGAGTCGAATTTAGGTACCGACCTCGAAGTGAGAACTCGGAATTTAGGTACTAGTCTCGGAAGTTTAGAATTGAAATTTAGGTATCAATTCGGAAGAGAATAGAAATTTAGGTATCGATCTCGAAAGAAGAGTCGGAATTTAGGTACCGACCTCGAAGTGAGAACTGGAATTTAGGTACCAGTCTCGGAAGTTTAGAATTGAAATTTAGGTATCAATTCGGAAGAGAATCGAAATTTAGGTATCAATCTCGAATGAGAGTCGGAGTTTAGGTACCGACCTCGAAGTGAGAACTGGAATTTAGGTACCAGTCTCGGAAGTTTAGAATTGAAATTTAGGTATCAATTCGGGAGAGAATCGAAATATAGGTATCGATCTCGAAAGGAGAGTCGGAATTTAGGTACCGACCTCGAAGTGAGAACTGGAATTTAGGTACCAGTCTCGGAAGTTTAGAATTGAAATTTAGGTATGAATTCGGAAGAGAATCGAAATTTAGGTATCGATCTCGAAAGGAGAGTCAGAATTTAGGTACCGACCTCGAAGTGAGAACTGGAATTTAGGTACCAGTCTCGGAAGTTGTAATGTATGAAGAAGGACCCAGCCTCATGCCATCAGAACCAAACTGAACCCAGTTCGTGGCTCTGTGTCAATGAACCTAGTCAATCTCCGTACAAGAGGGGAAGGAGATCACAGAAAATCAAAAGGATTTCGATGTGACGAAAAGGGTGTGGGATTTTTGAAATTTGAAGTGTGAGTTTTCTGTGAGGAAGAACCATCCCGAAAGAGGGTTTCAAAGTAGTTTGAAGTAGATTTTGATCTGAGGGAGAGTTGAAGGATTTGAAAGAGATGGATTGAGATTGTAATTTCATTTGAGATTCATTTTTCATTTTGTTTGTCCTTTAATGATCCAATTCTATTTTTGTTGTTTATTTGTTGTTCACGTGAATTTTATTTTGTGTTCATGTGGATTTGAAGTTTATTTGAATATTTGGATTTCAAAGAACGATTCTTATTTATTTCTCTTTTCTTTCTCGTTCTTTCGTTCAAAGTTCATTTAACTCTAATGGTGTTTCCCAGTCAATTTGTACAAAAAGAGGTGAAGGCAAAATGTGACATGGTCACTTTCATTCCAATCTTGTTGAAGATACATCATACAACTCGATCTGAAATATTTCTCATACAATCCATGACTCAAAACGGACTATGTAAGATCCTTGTTGATCCATCCAAAAAAAGTGTCTGTTAAAAAATCCATGTCTGAATAATGAGATACACGGTCAATAACATCACCTTCCAAGCCATCCTTGGCAGGAATGCTGCATAGATGTGCATTGGAGGTGTGCTATTTCCCGTGTAACTCACAGCTCATAGGGCGGAGACTCTCCATTCCGGATCCGGCCGGAAGTGGTAAGGCGCCTTTTCGTCGTCCATCCTTCTAAAAGTGACGGAGATCCGCTCCACTCGGTACTCCCGGTATACAATGTTTTGCGATGTCCGCTCCATTTCCTTGCAATATCATGACGGAACCTACCGAAGTGGTATCTCCACCGGCCCTCGGAACTTACCCGGGCCTGCTATCCGGAGGTCAGATCCGAACATGATATTGCATTGGTTGACGAACGAAACTATGCAGAAAGGTCTGACAAAGTCATGGTGGTTTATGTGCGAAGGTATGCAGTCGCCCTTCTGATAAATGTTGATGATGCAACTTTTGGGTATGCAGTCTGCTGGCAGTACCTTCCATGTTATCATTCTTTTCACCATTCTTTTAATTATTCTCGGCATTGGATTCACCTCACCGCGATGGAGTATCCCTGGTGGATTTCCTTTTCTGTCCTCTGCGAAGTTAAAGCAACATCCGCATTGTATTGTGACTCTTCCTTTCCCTGGCATCCATTTCTGGGGTTTTGAATAAGTCATTTCTCTCAGACGGCCTGCTTGACCCATCTTCTGAAGTTCTAAGATGCAATCCACAATCTGCCGTTGCTCGTACTGCGAGAATACACCTGTGTGTAACTCGAGGCCTTCCAAAATGTTGATTCTTTTGCCTCTAATCCTTTCAAAGTATTCGAAAGTCTTCTTCTCAACATTTTGCATTCTTCTTAGTTCATATTCTGGGATGATCTGCAAGTGACGAGGCCTAGTAATGTATTGCGGGATGTATGGCTCAATCCCATCGCGTTCCCTGCATACCTTGGCTCCTCGGGGATTGTCTCTATCGGGACATCCTCCGGGGTTGCTTCCGCAACAAGGTTCTTCAGATATGGTATCTCTGTCTGGTGTCGAGGCACTGACTCTTGTTGACCTCATTTTTGATGAGGTCTTCTCTTCTTCTTTTAGTGCTTAGGATCTAGCCTTAGGCTTTTCCTTTGACTATCTTAGAGGATTAGAATTGAAACCCACCCTTTGAAAATTCAAACACCTCTTGACTCCCTGCAAACCCCACAAGCTTGACTGTAGACCCCTAATCACCTAGAGGGTTGAAATCAAATGTGGAAGTTTAAAGGATGAGTTCCTATAGGACTTTTAGCCTTAGGACTGCCCTGGGTGGCCTGGTCTGGTGAAGGGTTGACTTACACACACACTACACCTATACGCTACACTTTCACACACTTCCTAGAAACACACCCATACCCAACTTGACCTCCTGACTCATGTAGGTGATTCACATGGATGGTCCTTAACCCCTAAGCCCTTGGCTAAGAGGGTTAGGAACAACGTGGTGAATGCCTCAAATGAGTCCCTTCATAGCTCATGTGGGCTTGATATGGCTTCATGGCTCAGCAAAAATGATTTCATTCCACTTACATTCACCTAATCTTCCATTTTCCAAATTTTCAATTTTTGACCCCGGGGACCCTACACCCGCCAAAAATTACCCAAATCCTCCAAAATTTCCAAATCACCCAAAATTCCTCAAAACCATTCCTAAACATTTCCTCACCAATCAAGTTGATCATTCATAGCAAAAAATATCAAAAATTCCAAAAATACCTCCCAATACCCTCCAAATACCCAAAATACCCCTCCTAGCCAAAAAATCCAAAAATTCAGAAAATTCCCAAAAAATTCCAGAAAATCCCAAATATCCCCAATTTCATTTTGTTCAACTACACCATGGGCCAATTTTGTCAATTTACCCTACTTTTGTCAAAACCCCCAATTTGACCTATTTTAACCCAAAGTGAACCCAATGTCAAACCAAACCTACCCAATTGACCCAAATTCTGGTCCAATTCAATTTTAAACTTCAATTCAACATCCCCAACACCAATCTAGACCAAATCCAAGCCCAATTTGATTGAAATTTGGATCCAATTTCACTTTTGGCCTTAAAGCCCAATTTGGACCCATGACCCAAACTTAGCCCAAACTCACCCAATTCAACTCCAATTAACCCCAAATATTTTCTAAATCTTCCTTAACATTCCCACAAACAAAACACTAACATGATTTGCCCAAGATTTTGACCCAAACCCCACTCAAATTCAACCCAAAATCAAAAAGCCCAATTTTGGCCTAAACCCAAACCTAACCCAAATGAGACCCAAACCCCAAAATCCAACCCCAACCAAAGTTGAAACCTATTTGAAACACTCCCATAAATATTTCTCAACATTAATTTTACATCAATTTCAATCCTAGCCCAACATTGGCCCATGCTAGCCCATTTTGGCCTACCTTAGCCTCTTTACCAAAAAAAACCCATATTCAAACCAATTCAAGCCCAAATCACACCAAATTGACTCCTAAACACTCATGACACATCCCTAAACCAAACTCAACAATTATTTGGCCCAAGCCTTTACCAAAAATTTCATCCCAAAATCCATTTTAAAATTCAAAAGCCCACTTTCCTAAACCATTTAAAAGCCCATCTAAAACCATTTCAATAAGCCCAAAATCTACTCTAAAGCCCATATGACATTTTCATTTGTCATCCATTTGATCAAAATCATTCCCTAAGTTCCAATTCCATCATCAAATAAATCTAAATCAAGCATCATGCCAAATTACCCAAAAATACCAAAATATTCCTAAAATCCATTTTCATGAAATCGACCAAGCTTTCCCTAAGCCAAAAGTGAGCCATGAAGCCATGCATGAGCCACATGTGAGCCATGAGAGCCTTGGACACTCCACCATGCCATATTGGGTAGGAAGGAGGGCCCCTTTCCTTAATCCCTAAAGCTCATTAGCCTTAATCATGATTCACCTAAACCTAAATTTAATCCAAATATATTTGGATGGAGACTTCTCCATGCCAAACCAAGCTGATCCATTTGATTCCCCACAGCACCCAAGGCCACCTTGAAGGGTGCACCAAGCCCAAATGGGTGAGTTGACCCATTTAGACCCAAAACTAGCCCTTTCCCATTCCACTTCGATTCAAACCCTTTACACATGTCCATGGCCAATTGATCGCACAAGCCTCCAGCCCCGACCCACTCGACCTCGAGGGTGACCCATGCTCGGCCGGCCGGCCACCCGGCCGCCGGAAAACGCCATGCCCGAGACCTCGGGAGTGAGCCAACTTTGGAATTCCACCCTGCCGAGCCGCCCCATGCCCAGTGGCCATCGCGACTGTTCTTCACCTGCACGAGCAAGTCGATCCCAGCCCTCAACTCCCCCAGGAGGCCCTCCACCCCTACCTATTTAAACCCCCACCTCTCGGCCATGAAGGGGTGCTGAACCAAACCATACCAAAACTCGCCAAAATCATTCCTCACTCCCTCCGTACTTAGAGCAATTGATCCCCACTCGTTCTCCTGCTCTAATCTCCATCGATCGAGCTCGATTTTGGAGCTCAATTCTCGAGCCGAACAGGACATTCCCGAATCCTTCACCAAAACCAAATTAAACTCACCTACACCTTCACTCGGACCAAGAGAAGGTGTCCACCAGCAAAAGCCCCATCTCCGAGGCCACCCAGGTTGTTCCGGACTCCAAAGGTTGTGATCGGCCTTGGTGAAAACTACACCTAGAGCAATTCACCACATCCCGGAGCTTCATCCCTAGCCTCCTGCAGCTCCAACGAACGTGCCAAACATCTCTGATCGAGGCTTCACCTCTCAGATCAAAGGTATGAGCTAATTCTTCATCCCGAGCTTCTGGAGATTCTCCATTTCAAATGCCTTAATTTCAATGCATGATAACCATATAGATTTGTTCGTCTCTTCAAGACGAATCCATAGAGCATAAGAACAAGAAAATCCATTGAGTATCGAGTGAGATATTAAGGATTTAGTGTGGACGGCTCTCGGGTGAGGACACTTGGGGACGATGAACGGATGCCATCCATTTAATACACGCGCGGACGGACGGCCGGGATCGCGCCGGATGAGGAGACGGAACGATACGGCGGGCCCGGGACGGCCGACTCGGATGGCGGCGCCCAATCGCGCCGCGACACGTACCCCTTCGGAGCCGCCGATGTTTTCGCCGGCGCCGCGTGGATAAGTAGATAAATAGGGGTATTTTCTATTTATTTAATTCCCTAAACTTCAAAAATTCATAACTTCGTGTAGGAAAATCATAAAAATAAAATAAAAATACCCTCTCGCTCAAATGAATCGGAGAAGAATAATGTGGAAAAGAAATCATTTAATTTCATCAAGTATTTTATTTTTTATGATTTATTTACTCTCTGCATTCATTTAATTCTCCATGCATGTATACAATTCACCATGGCATGAGACCATAGGGCTTTTGAAGCCTCTGAATTTGGGAACATTGCCTGAATTTTCCAAAGTCAGAGGCCATCCCTATGAAAAGTTATTGATTTTTCAAATTCATGTCACTGTTTTGAGTATTTTAAATCCAATAAATAGCATGTTGTGAAATAAATTCTAGGAAAATTTGGTGATGTTCCTAATGACCAGAGAACCCTAAGAAAAATAGGTTTTGAGTTAGTTCATTTTAGACAACCCTAATTGGCTTAAACACTCAAAATAGGGCTCTAATTAATTAGAGTTAACCATAGATCAAATTGACTTGAAATCAATTCTCCACTAACCTTTAGGATCAGAGGAAACCACCACAAAAATTTGAGGTCAATTGGACTTGGTTAGCCCTACTAAATGGGTTGATTAAGCTACTTAGTCATTTTAAACTTCAAAAATTCATAACTCTCAAAATATCTTTCAAAAATTCACCAAATTGGTTTTGGAGCCTCTCTGATATCAGGGGAATTTAAGAAAATTAAAATTTCAATTTTCTAAAAAAGTTGATTTTTAATATTATTTTAATATTTTTAATAATTAAAAAATAATAAAAATCACAAAAATAATAAAATTCACCAAAATGTCACATTTTGAATTTTAATCACTTAGGAACAAACCCCATATTTTTCTTAAGTCTATTTGTTGAGATATTAATTTTTAAAGCTCAAGGGTAATTTTAAAATTAAAAAAAATGTATTTTCTAGCATTTTCACTAAAATAATTATAATAAATCGAAGAAAAATCAGAAAATTGTAAAATTTAGTTCTCTGGAATCTTTGATATTAGAGAGAATTTTAAAAATTATAAAATTCATTTTTCAACTTATATTCTATTTTTAAATTAATTAATATTCCAGAACTTAAAATAATTCTAATAAATAAAATATAATTCAAAAAATTACAAAAATTGGTCCAAGTGGTCCTCTGGTCATTAGGAATGTCCCCTATTTTTCTCAAGGACAGAAACTTTCCGTTGGTCATGTTATTAAATTTTCCTTGGAAATCTCTATTTTCTACCAAAAATAATTATATAAATAAATTAAATACAGAAAAATCACATTTTCTCCTCTCATGTCTTTATTGACATATGACTGAAGTCACATAAAAATTTCAAGTTCATTTGAGTTCAATTTAGTGAGTTATGAAATTATTAAGCTTAAAGGGTAAAATGGTAATTAAAATTTTAACCCTTAAATTAAAACTTTAGGTTTAATAAAAAATTAACAAGTAAAAATATTTGATCCTAATCTGATTTGGATGATTGAAATTTAAATAATTGAAGGGTAGAAACCCATTAAGCAATTTAAAATGATTAAACTTTAATTAAATAATTGATTAAATTTGGAAGAATAATAAAATTGGAATTATTAAGATAGTGGATATTATTAGGAAGAGATTTATTCTTTAATTTAAAAAAATCCCTAAATTAATCATTTCATTAATGTTTAATTCCTAATTAAAATGATAATTCAAATTTAAAACATTAAAAGACTTAATCATTAAACTAAAATTAAATTATTAAACTCTTTTAAAATTTTAATTAAAATTAAAATGAATAAAATTAAATTAAAAAATTAAATTAAATTAAATTAAAAATTAAATTAAATTAAATTAAATTAAATTAAAAATTAAATTAAATTAAATTAAATTAAATTAAATTAAATTAAATTAAGTCAAATTAAATTAAATTAAAAAATATATATATAAATTAAATCAAATTAATTTAATGTAACATCAAATCAAACTAAATTGAACTAAATTAAATTAAATTAAATTAAATTAAATTAAATTAAGTTGAATTAAATAACATCACCTAAGGCATAAAGAACTCAAAAATAAATCTAAAATAACTTGAACACTATTCCAAACTTAAATCATTAATTTGAACTTAAATTTGAATCACAAATCATTAAATATCATTTTGCCCTTAGGAGCTTTTACTATTATAACTCTTAAATGGAGTATTAAATGAAATGTCATTTCACTCATAAGGATATTCAAATGTCCTAAGTTCACTGAGCAAGTTAACAAAACTTGAAAACCTCTGACGATCGATTCATTTACATAATTAAATTCATTTGGACTTAAAACAATCCTAGAAATATTGAAAAGATGTTTAAGATTCTTCTTAAGCACTTCCTCAATATGATAGGATATTTATAAGAACAATTGAACTTAGTTGTTCTTTGATGAAGAAAATCGTCTTCAAACCAAAAAACACAAAGAACCTAGACGTCATAGGAGATGACTAGCTATAGGATTAGGAACTTGGTAGAAAACCATAACCCTTACCTTAGCTTTACCTAGGAAATTGCTTAAATGTTCTAATCATGTTTTAAGTGCAGCTTGGAATGACTGGAAGACCCTCCAGGTACGCTTTTATTTTATTGCAAATTACTTTATTGCAAATGCACTTTACTTCTCTTGCATGATAAAACAACAGTTGCATGAAAACCTACACCTTTAGGACAGAAACCAAAACTGAAACCCAAAACTAAATTAAAAGACACTACAAGATAAAATTCACCTCCACAACATTTCAAAATATAAGACAACTCAAAATTTAATCACAAACAGAACACAAAACTACAATTACAACTAAATTAAAACGTCTTGTTGGATGATCGGGAATACCTCGGATGATGTAACCTACGTGTTGCTAACGGGATTTCCCACGGTCTAAATGAAAGTGTGGAACTCATTCAGTTGAGTTTAGCAAATTCATCTGGACTAAGTGAATCCGATAAAAATAATGATGCCGGAAGGATGGAACCGTGGGATCTTAACCGGTGTCGTTATAATCAACTTTAAGATTTGTTTTAATTAAAATACAAAGAACACTTGGAAATTAAGACTTCTCTAAACCAAAACACTTTTCTCATCCCCCGATTTATGATTTCTAAAACTAAACCTCTGCAAAAACAAGGAGCTTGGAGCATGGTGGGCAAGACGGCCATCGTCGTCGCAAAACTCGAACCTACTTCAAGCAAAACTTTCCTAGAATTAAACAACTAAGCCATAGGACTCCAAGGTAGTTTGCCTAGTGCAACATAAATCCTCAACTCTTCGTTAGGCATTTGCATTGCAAATTAAGCCCTAACCGGTCTTAGGATTCCGAGGTAGTCGTCCGATACGACATAAACCCTCATATCTTCCAAGCTATTTGTATGATTCTATCATATAAATATAAGCCCTAATTAATTGAAATCGACAAGATCAAAACATTAAATAAACATTAGGACTTTCCTAAATCCAAGCCAAACAATAGGATAGTCGGGAGATTATCGAAGTTCGCTTCGAATCCGTAATTTCTCCTACTTTTCTTCCTTTGAATTCCCAAAATAAAATGTTCCAAAATTGATCCATTCCCTATCGAGATTCAAAAATTCAATCTTTTGAAAACTTAAACTTTGAAATTCTCGAGAGCAGAATTATCGATTATTATCGAGAGTTTTCTTAAGTGATTCCCGTCACTTAAGATGTAATTAACTATAGTGGGCTTGCCCTTATAAGGAATTTTAAAGAACCTGGTAATATAAACCCCGTTTAATGTTTTCATATTAAGCGGGAATTTGTCGGCTTATAAAATTGGTTCGCAGCACCAAACGGATGTCACAAATCTTCTAGTTTATTTAACCGAGCCCCACCATCAAGCAGTGTGTCTATCCTTAGGGATAGATACACGGTTTGTGGTGCGGTGCTCGTTTATATAAACTATTTGGGATGTGAGATCGATTTGATTTCATAGCTTAAAATTTTCAAATTTAAAATTATTTTCAAAATCAAATACTACTTTTCAAATTATTTATTTAAATTAAATTAAAAAATTCGCCGACAATTTCTGTAGGCGACCCCTTTTAAAAAAAATACAACACAACCTAAAAATATGCCGACAACTTCTGGCGACTCCGCTGGGGAATAGTTCCTCTCTCCATTTTAATCAGACAATTCTGCTTTCAAAAATCGGTAGTGCATCCATGTCCCTTATGGATCAAATTACCCTTCTTTCCGTTGGGATGCTATGTTCATTTCTACCTTGAACAAGTATAACCAACATTCTCTCGGATTTAGGAGCCACTGTTTAGACACCCCTAAACAGAGAGGTTCTGAGATCCTTTTACCTCATTTCTGAGGTGGGGCGGACCCCCAATAGGTGTTAGTTTGGAGTGATCCTTCGAGTCGAGAAGTCTTGCTTAAGACTCTCTTTTCCTTTCCAACTCCGATTCAGATTCCTTACCTTCTCTACACCTTTGAACACTCCGTTCTAAATAAACAAACCCTCTAATAAGCGATTCTTTTAATAAGTGTTTCCTTCTTATAAATACATGAACAAGAATGAGTTCGACTCTTTTCAATTCCTTTCTTTTCGTCCTAAAGAAAAGAAGCATAACTCGGGATCGACAACCAGAATCTACCTTGCGTAAATGGAAGCCCCGAAACCGATTTTCTCTTTCACCAATGGACCGGACTTCGCTGTCTATAAGGATGAGCCGCCCGACAATGGAATCATCCGATTTGGACAAGGATTTGAAAACACGAACGTCAAGATCACCGACGTCTCCCTCTTTGCACCGATGAACAAGGTATCCGAAGCCGAAGAGCCGCCGCTCGAGTTCAACCTTAGGTCGACCCAAGAATTCCCTCCTCCGCAAAGGATCTCGACTAAGAGGAGTACCGATGTCCATAGAAGGACCGTTATCTCTACCCCGCCGGTCTAGTTGTTTCGCACCTACCCCGACTTTCGCCAAATCAAAGGGGAAAGAAATCCAGTAATTATGACGGACCCGTCACCGTGGAGGGTACGGATCTTCCTCGTAAGACCTTCGTTTTCGAAATCGGGTCCAGCTTCAAAGATTCCGTCATCGACAAGGACCCAAAGAAGAAACGTAGCAGAGGATCGCTAGAGAAGCCGTAGCCGCCGAAATTACTTTCCTGGAGGAAATTCCAGTAATCGCCGCGAATATACACCGCCGCTCGAATACATACCACTCTTGGGAGGAAGCAGATTTCATCCCCTCTCCGCCGCAGAAGATGAAGAAAATATTCGCAAGATTGCTCGCCACATTACCGCAGACTCGCATATTACAACGATACCGCAAGAAAAGAACTAGAACTACGCCGTTTGCTCGACCGCAAACTTTGGTAGAGAAGTTAGCAAAGAAGGAAAACTCGCCCCGTATCGGAAATTCTACGAAGGATAGTGGCGGGTGCCGCTCAAATCCCGTCTCGGGCCCCGAGTGAACCCGCCATCATGACGTAAAAGCCAAGTAAAAGAATGAAGGCTAGTCCGCCCGTTGTCGTCTCGGATTACAGATTAGGGAGGATACCACCTTCCAAAGCATTCGGCCGACTGCACCATCCGGTCCTAGACCTTCTGCCGTTAGAAGGATGGTATGGCGTCCCACTACCGGGCGACTGAGATCGAAACAAGCAGCTCCGAGAAAGAAAGTCTCGCCGAGAGACTCGAATCCGAAGAAAGTGCTACCGCGATGAAGGGGACTCGTGAGAAGGGGACCCGGCAGCCTATCGCACGACAACCACGAAGACACACGAAAAGCCCCGCTAGAAGATGCCATGGAAAAGTCGAGAACCGATATCCGACGGTTGGCAAAAGGAAGAGAAGAAAAGTTCGGAGACGAGATTGATTCATCGGAATTCATGGACGACGAATACGTAGAAATCAACATGGTTGAGACACGAGCTTCATCAGCTTCGCAAGGTGCTCCTGCAGCCGCAGAAAGAGAGGAGCCGGAAGTAATGAGGAGGCAGCTTCAAGAGAAAGATGATACGATCACCCAAATGTCGAAAAAGATGGAAGAGATGGCTGTAGCCCTAGCCACTCTCCAGAGTCAAGTACAACCACATAGAGAAACACCCCCAGAGGTCATTCACATTGTAGACGGAGGAAAGGAGATCACGTCCGTCAACGGGGATGATCAACTGAAAAAGGATACAACGACAAAGTATGATTCCCGAAAAGGATATCAAGAACTTGGTGGAACAACAGATGCGAGAAGCCTTAGCACAATCGAAGAGCGGGACATCCATTCGGACGGGCAGACCTTACCCGAAGAATTCGACGCCGTCCAATACCCGAAAGGCTTCGTACCACCTCCGTTCAAGACCTTCGACGGAACCGGAACCCCCGACGAAGATGTGGCACACTTTCGTGCCGGCTGTTGCAATGCCGGCGGGAGCGATGCATTACTCTTCCGACAGCTCGTCGCGAGCTCTGTCGAGAATCGCCTTCGACCGGTATGCGTGACTACCAAATGGTTCGGTGAAGACGTTCTCAGAGCTAGAGAACCTCTTCATCAAGCGATTCGCCGGAGCTCAGCACCACATCACTATAGGTGATTTAGTGGTAGAGAAACAAAAGCCAAATGAAACTTTGGTGGATTACATACTTCGATGGAGGAACTTAAGCATGAAGTGTAAACCACAACTGCAAGAACAACACGCAATGCGGCATTTTACTTAAAAGCATTCACGGCCCGATAGCACTTCTCCTCAAGGGATTCACTATTAAGACTTTTAAGAAGTTGTTAAGCAAGGCCGGAAGCTTGCAAGAAGAGGCGAAGCAATTAAGTTTCGCCGACAAGACGGACAAGCAAAAGTTTGTAAAGACTTTTGAAAAGAAATCCGGGATCGTTGCAGAGAGCTGACAAAGGCAAGCAACCAATGCAAATACCACCGTAACGGCCGCAAAGAACCACAATGCAATTACCAGCAACCCTGCCCAGCCTATCACCATCTCCGCAGGATGAACAACCACCTCGTCCGCAACGTACATTAAGGGAGCTTTTGAGCAGCAGAATATCCGTTCAAGAATGAAGCGAAGGCCGAAAATGTTCCGTAGTCCGATGAAGACTCCGGATTTCCACTCGCCGTAGCCTAAAAGACCGGAGGAAGTCAACAAGAAAGGTGATCCCAACTTTCGCCCTTACCACCGGATGCTCGGGCACAAAATAGAAGATTGCATTACCTTCAAGAGTTGGCTCAATGACAACCTTCGGAAAGGGAATATAACGATCCCGAAGGAGTACATGAAGGAACCCCGTAAAGGAGGTTCCGTCAATGTTGTCTCGATCGATCCCATCATTCCGATAGATCCCTATACGACCGACGATGGATGGACTACCGCTTGGACGAGGTCTTCGAAAAAGATTTTAGACAAGATCCAAACCGCTTCGGTGCGAACTTCAATTCGTAGTTCGAAACCCGTTAAGCCGCACTATCACTTGCGATGAAGAACCACCTCAACAGGAGACGATCGAAGAGAAGAAGAAAATCGACGAAGAAGAGAGGACCGAGGCTCCTAAGGCTAGACTAGGGGCCGCTTATCCTAGGATAGTTGTTTCCGATTCGGGGGAGAAATCCCTCGAACCTCTGACTCTGTATGATTATCTGCTCACTTCGGTGGGATCATATAATGATAAGGGTGATGGCGTTGGCTACGTTTTGACTGTTTCTAATGATTACGTAACTAACGATAATCCGGACGTCGATTCCGATACAAATAACAATTCTCAAATCATACACAATCTCGATGATCACAATGACAAAGAAGACATCCACCAAGGAGGCTACGAGAGTTCAACAAGCAACGAATCTATCTCGCGAGTTTCGAGGAGCTCCAAATACATGATGAATTAGAGCCTTCAGACTCTGAAGCTAATCCGGAAGAGCCTGTCATTCCGATTCAAGAAGAGACACCGGCAAACTCAATACTAGATTCAGAAGAAATCACAGAAGTCAACTTAAGAAGTGGAAGAGTTCTACCTCCGAGAATGGGTCCAAAAGACAAAGGAAAGGTGTGGTTGTTCAGGAAGAACCAACCCCGCGGAAGAAATACCCATTCGAGAAGAAGCGGAGACACATGAAAATAAAGTGGACTACAACGTGCTAGCCCATCTTAGGAAACTACCGACCAAATCGAGCATTTACGACGCTCTCATCTTATCAAAGGAGATGAGAGAAGCTCGATCAAGGCCTTACTTGATCCGGAAATTTGCTTAGCTCAAATGGCCGGAGATTCCTTAGATGAGGTTCGCTCGTTAAAGGAACAACGAGGTGTTACCTTCACGGACAATGACCTACTACTTGGGACGTGCAGACCACAACCGACCGTTGTACATTTCAGCTACAATCGGGAAGTTTACACTCTCCGCAGTATTGGTGGATCCAGGAGCATCAATCAATATAATGAATCTTCGAACGCTAGCATACTTGGAAATTGATGCTCGCGAGCTCGAAGCCGACAAAATGTTATTAAGAGGATTCAACCGTAAAGGAGAAAGAGCCCTCGGTCAATAACGCTACTGATGAAGACCGGTGACTTAGCAAAGACAACCGCAAAATTTCACATAATTGATTCAGAAACGTCATTCAATGCTCTACTGGGCCGACCATCATCTCTACATCAATGCATCAAATACTACGATGGAGGGGAACAATGGCATCAAAGGTGACTTACAACCATTCTCCGTACATGAAATTGGAATCCACGAGGATGCAGACTTTATTATGCACCACCGAAGAAAACGATCTTCTCCGGAGATACCATAACAAATGAAGCAAAGAAAGTTCGGGACAACGAAGAACCTGAAATTCTAGTCCAACAGTCACTCACCACTCCCTTCCGGCGAGATGGTGAAGGTTTCTCCACAACTCGCATCCGAGGTCGAGGCCGGGGACGAGGCCATGGTAGAGACGTTAGGACAGTTGGACAGAAGAAACCGACCATCAATGTTGATTGGGAAGATAGTTCGAAGAAGAAAAAGAAATCAAACAAGAAGCAGCGACGATAAGTCGGAAGAAGCCGCAATTCGAATCCCTCTCGAAGATGAGAAGAAACGAAGAATATAAATCGATGTACGAGAAGATTAACCACTATGTACATACTATGACCCTGACCCCGATCCATTCTAATAAGATCGAGGGTATGGAGGTCAAAGAGGTACGTAGCGGTGGTGCAAAACCAATCAAATTCTACCGTGGTGCTTCTTCCTCCAAAACCGAAAATAATGTACAATTCGAAGATGACACTTTATCGTAATTAATGGAATTACCTTTCGAGTGGTACTCTCCCCGTGTTCAAAATTTAATTCAAAATGGTTTCTTACCTCGACAAGTGGACAAAAGGTCAATCTCAACATTTTGAAAAATTATGGAATAATTCCTGTCGTCCACCCAATTCGAAGCATGGTCTCGGATTCGGCACAGCAGGTCAGCTGACGATACCGAATTTTGCTTGGTTGTCACTTGCGAATCTAATGAAAACTGCATGGAAACTACGGACGAACTTGAAGATTTACAAATTGGAAATGCTCCACCAGAGTTCGAAGAAGAGATCAAATCTACAATAGATGAGTTAACGAAAGTTAAATTAGGTACTAGCGAGGAACCTAGACCTACCTTTGTTAGCTCCTTACTCAATAAAGAAGACTCAGAAGAAATAATCAAGTTATTAATGGAATTTAAAGACTGTTTTGCTTGGAGTTACGATGAGATGCCGTGATTAGCTCCGCAGGTCGCAATCCATAAGCTAGGAGTGGATCCTACTTCCGTCCCAATCGACAAGGTCCCGTAAGAATGCATCTAGAAATCGAACAACAAGTCATAGCCGAAGTTAAAAAGCTAATAGACGCTAAATTTGTCCGTGAAGAACAATACCCAACTTGGCTAGCCAATGTAGTCCCAACGTAAAGAAGAATGGTCGATCGAATTTGTGTGGACTTCGTAGATTTAAACAAGGCATGTCCAAAAGATGAATTCCTCTACCGATCCCGAATTAATGATCGACATCGCTTCAACACATGAAATATTCTCATTCATGGATGGATCTTCAGGATACAACCAGATAAAAATGGCTCCGTAAGATGAAAAGCTTACGCATTCGTAACGCCGATCGGAGTATTTTCCTACACAGTGATGCCATTCGGATTGAAGAACGCAGGAGCAACCTACCAAAGAGCAATGACAAGGATTTTTGATGATCTCATCCATAATCAAGTCGAATGCTACGTGGACGATGTGGTCATCAAAAGCAAAGTGAAGGACAACCACTTGTATGATTTGAGAATTGTTTTCGAACGATTAAGACAATTTAACCTTAAGATGAATCCCTTAAAATGCGCTTCGGCGTCACCTCCGGGAAATTCTTAGGATTCGTTGTCCGACATCGTGGAATTGAAATCGACCCGAGAAGATTAAAGCTATCTTAGAAATGCCGCCTCCCAAAACCTTAAAACAACTACGATCTTTTCAAGGGAAGCCGGCATATCTTCGACGCTTTATCTCAAACCCGTCGTGTAGGTGTCAGCCTTTCTCGCACTAGTTAAAAAGGACGCCAAATTTATTCGGGAAGAGAAATGCCGTAGGGCCTTCGAGGACATTAAGCAATATTTAATGACACCTCCCGTCCTAGCAGCCCCGGCCTCGTGTAGACCGCCGATACTTTACACCGCGGCTTTAGACGACTCTCTCGAGCCCCGTTAGCCTGTGTCAATGATGAGGGTAAAGAAAATGCTCTTTACTACTTAAGCCGTCGTTTGCTTCCGACGGAAGTAAGGTATCCCGCAATTGAAAAGCATTGTTCGGCCCCGATCTTCGCCGCTCAAAAGCTCGAGCACTACATGCTTTCTCATAAGGTCAACCTAATCTCGAAGTTTAATCCATTGCAATACTTCGATGACTCGTCCAACGCTTTCCGGCGTACTTGCCGATGGTCAATGATATTATCGCAATTCGATATAACTTTCGTGCCTCTTCGTGCCAGTAAAGGGACAAGTCTTAGCAGACTTCCTTGCAAGCACACCCTTTGCCGTGCAGAATCTCCTCTCAATGACGATCCGCCGGATGAACAAATAATGAACCTAGAAGACCTTGATGATCGACGTTGGGAATTATATTTCGACGGAGCATCTTCAGCCGCACAAAGACGAAGAATCGCAAGTGATAGTGCTCGTGCAAGGCAGGAATCGGGCTAATCTTTATAACACCGGAGCGGGGGATGTTAAGATACTCCTACCACTTGACGTAACCATGTACAAACAACGAAGCGGAATACGAAGCCCTCATAACGGGACCGGAATTAACCATTCAAATGGGATAACGGACATCAACATCTACGGGATTCACAGCTAATCATTCAACGGATCGCCGGACAAGACGTAATTTTAAAGCCAAGACTCGAACAATACTTCCAAGATGCCATACAAATTGTTGGAACAGATTCCAAATGTGACAATCTACAAAATTCTCGTAAAAGAAAATGCTTTAAGCAGATGCTTTAGCCCGTCTCGCAAAAGAATTTGCCTGTTTGCAAGATGAATCAAGAGAAGTGTCGGCTCACGGACGTCGGTCCTATCACAACCAACATAGACACAATACACAAATCGAAAAAGAAAAAGAATCAGTTGCAACAGAGGACGTAAAACACGTAAGATCGGCGACGACCATCGATGCACTACACCGCAAACAGAAAGCTACCGGACGATAGGTCGCTAGCCCATCGATCAAGAAAAGAACTCGTCTTACGCATTAATAAACAACACATTGTACAGAAGGTCTTTCGATCAAATGTGGCTAAGGTGCTTAAGCGGGTCCGAGGCCCGTGAAATTGTTAAGGAGGTGCATTCAGGACTCTGTGGCGCTCACCAGCCGGTCCGAAGATGAAAATGAAAATTAAAAGACTAGGGTACTACCGGCCCTCGATGATGACCGACCGCATGAAAATCGCCAAGAGCCGTCACCAATGCCAAGTGCACGGAGTAGTTCCGCACCAACCTCCAAATGTGCTACATCCGACAATTGCGTCGTGGCCATTCGAATGTCGAGGCACGTATATAGTGGGTCCAATGAACCACCATCTTCAAAAGGACATCGCTTCATTCTTGCGGCTACGGATTACTTTTCCAAGTGGGCAGATGCGGCTCCACTCAGAGAAGTGAAAGCACATCACGTGCTACGCTTTTCAAGAACCAAGTTGTCTACCGTTTCGGAGTGCCGCGCAGATCATCTCGGATAACTGGGTCGCATTCGAAGCACGCAAATCAACAATTTTGTCGGAGACACGGAATCGACCGGCGATACTCAACAATTTACTACCCAAGAGCAAACGGCCTCGCCGAGGCTTTTAATAAAACTCTCGTTCAAATCTTAAAGAAAACCTTGGACGATAATAAGAGAAATTGGCACGAGAAGTTGTTAGAAGCCTTATGGGCCTACCGGACAACCTTCGTAACTCCTACGCAAGCTACACCTTACGCTCCGGTGTATGGGTCCGAGGCAGTTGTTACCTTTAGAGGTTCGGCCTTCCTTCACTCGTAATTGCAGCTGCAAATAAAATCACGACGAAGAGAATGCCAAATTACGATTCGAAGAATTAGAGAGCCCGGAAGAGAAAAGACTTGCAGCACGCAACGAATTTAGAACTATACCAAGCTAAGATGGTTCAAGCCCATGACAAACCGGTCCGCCCAAGAACCTTCAAAGTTGGTGACTTAGTTCTCGTTCTCAAGAGACCTATTCTCGCACACCGCAAGATAGGAGGAAAATTTGAACCCACTTGGGAAGGACCGTTCAGTGGTCGAAGCAAGCATACTCGGGAGGTTCCTACCGCCTAGTGAATTGCCGTGGAGAACGACATATGCTTCCAATCAATGGACGATACTTGAAAAAGTACTACGCTACCTGATGTTTCGAAGGAATGAATTCTTCAACCCTAAGAAACACGGGCGAAGTAATTACTTATGATTGGGTCCGAACCCAAAAAATAATAAAATGTGCTAAAATAAATAAAATCCTGATAATAAAATTTTCCTTGTTTTCTTTTCCAAATCAAAATCTCTTTCCCGAACTTATCCCACTTCATTTCCCGTTAAGTTTAAAAATATAAGAATAATAAAAAAAATGTCTTTAATAAACATTTTCTTAATGTTCTTGTTCTTAGTACATGCTCCCCGATCCTTTTCCTTGTCTTTTCGCTAGGAAATGTCGAACGGCGGTTGGTCCCGAACTTTAAGAATGGCGTAAGCCTTGCACTCGATGAAAAGAGGGTGAAAGATGGAGCGATAATCGAGATTGACTCGGATTTCGCACCCAGCAGGCCTACAAGACGAGGAAAGTGACCGGGTCCCGGCTGATCGAGAAGAACTCGCCCGGACAGACAAATGATGAAAGTGGGTGGCCCAAGCCACCAATCCAAGCAAGAAGAAAAGAAAGACAAACATCGAAGAAGATAAGAAAATGAAGTCCGTAGTCGCTACAGCAGCAGGCGGCTTGTCGCCGCCGCGCCTACGTAGATTCAAGAAGTTCGAAGAGCTACTCTCACAAGCAACGCAACGAAGAAATAAGAATCGCCGTATCCGTAAGATGTTAACAAAACTAGCCGCGGACCAGCGCGACGAGACAAGCTTGCTAATGTCGATGCATACACTTCAAGGACACCGGTTCACCAGAACCTGAAGAAAGGAGGTCAGCTCCTAGGATAACGTAAAGGACCGTGGAAATCTCCGTAAGATCGAAGAAAGAAGGCTACCACGCCACCGGATAGAACCACCAGCAGATGCATGACCTTGTTGCAGAAGCAACCCCGGGGGATGTCCCGACAGGCATCATCCCTGAGGAGCCAAGGTATGCAGGAGAACGCGAAGGGATTGAACCGTATATTCCACAATATGTCACTGAGCCTCGCCATCTCGCATCATTCCGGAATACGAGCCGGAGAGAATGCGAATGTTGAAAAGAAAACCTTCGAATACTTCGAGAGAATTAAAGGCAGAAGAATCAATATACTAGAGGGCCTCGAGCTACATACGTACGTATTCTCGCAGTATGAACAAGCAAGCAAATCGTGGATTGCATCCGGATTTGAAAAGAATGGGCCGAGCGGGCCGCCTAAGGGAAAACACATACTCGAACCCCGGAGATGGATGCCGTGGAAAGGAAGAATCACAATACAATGTGGATGCTGTTACAACTTTGCGGAGGACAAGAAGGGAAACCCACCGGGAATACTCCGTCATGGGCAAGTGGATCCGATGCCATTAGTCATCAAGAGAATGGTAAAGAGATTGATAACATGGAGGGTACTCGCCGCAGATTGCATACCCAATAGCTCGCATTATCAATATCTACAAACAGGGTGACCGCATACCCCCACACATAGATCACCACGACTTTGTCGACCTTTCGCACAGCCTCTTTCCCGAACGAGTGTAACATCATGTTCGGATCCGACCTCCGGATACAACGGAGTCCGAGGCTGAGTCTCCGAGGACCGCATGATGAAGCCGGCATCTCGCAGTTACTTTCGGAGAGGATGGATTCGACGAGGAAGACGAAGACCTTACCATTTCCAACTGCATCCGGAGCTAGAGAGCCTCCGACCTTACGAGCCGTGAGTTACATGGAAAATATCACACCTCCAATATACATCCATACGGCATCTTTGCCAAGGATGGCTTGGAAGGTGATGTTATTGACCATGTACCCCACTATTCAGACATGGATTTTTGACAGATGCTTCTTTGGATGGATCGACAGAGATCATACACAGTCCGTTTTGAGTTTACATGGATTGTATGAAATATATTCCATATCAAGATGTATGATGTATCTTCTACATGATTGGAATGAAAGTGACAATGTCACATTTTTGGCCTTCACCTCTTTTGTGCAAATTGATTGGGAAACGCCATTAAAGTTAAATGAACTTCGAACAAAGAACGAAAAAGGAATAAAAAAAGAGAATAAAATAAAACTTTCTTAAAAAAAAAAAAAAAAAAAATGACAAACACCAAATTCACATGAACATTAAATAAACGATAAAATAAAATTTGAATCATTAAAAGATAAACAAAATCAACATAAATGTTAAATCAAATTCTCAATCAAATTTCAAATGTGATCTTCCAAATTTCAAATCAAATCTTAAATCAAATTTCAACCGAGTTCAAACTCATCCTTCCAAATTTCAAATTCAATCTTTCCAGACTCCAAATCTCAATCAAATTCAAGTTCAATCTTTCCAGATTCCAAATCTCTATCAAATCTCAAATTCGATCTTCCAGATCTTAAATCAAATCTCAATCGAAAATTCAAATTCAATCTCCCAAATCTGAAATCCAATCCGTTCTGTTCTCTCCCTTGTCTGGGATGGAAGCGGTTGATTCCATTGACACGGATCGAATCTGATGGCGAGGAATTATATCCAATCCAAACCAGACCCTTCCGATCAACTCTTTTGAATGGGATATGTGACATCTACATATTCTCTCCTAATCTATTTCCTTCCACGAAAGTCTTTTACAACTTTCATGAAATTCTCAAAAACCAAAATTCCACACTCTTCAAATCAACACTACAAATCTTTGCAAAATCAATTACCAAAAAAATTCAAATTCAAACCTTTGGGTCGAGGATTTTACATCCAAGACTGCACTGCTTTAGGATTCTTTCCCTATTGCACTGAAATACATCAAATTCAAACTTTTGGGTCGAGGATTTTACATCCAAGATCGCACCGCTTTAGGATTCTTTCCCTATTGCACCGAAATACATCAAATTCAAACTTTTGGGTCGAGGATTTTACATCCAAGACCGCACCGCTTTAGGATTCTTTCCCTATTGCACCGAAATACATCAAATTCAAACTTTTGGGTCGAGGATTTTACATCCAAGACCGCACCGCTTTAGGATTCTTTCCCTATCGCACCGAAATACATCAGATTCAAACTTTTGGGTCGAGGATTTTACATCCAAGACCGCACTCGCTTTAGGATTCTTTCCCTATCGCACCGAAATACATCAAATTCAAACTTTTGGGTCGAGGATTTTACATCCAAGACCGCACTCGCTTTAGGATTCTTTCCTATTGCACCGAAATACATCGATTCAAACTTTTGGGTCGAGATTTTACATCCAAGACCGCACCGCTTTAGGATTCTTTCCCTATTGCACCGAAATACATCAAATTCAAACTTTTGGGTCGAGGATTTTACATCCAAGATCGCATCGCTTTAGGATTCTTTCCCTATCGCACCGAAATACATCAAATTCAAACTTTTGGGTCGAGGATTTTACATCCAAGACCGCATCGCTTAGGATTCTTTCCCTATCGCACTCGAAATACATCAAATTCAAACTTTTGGGTCGAGGATTTTACATCCAAGACCGCACTCGCTTTAGGATTCTTTCCCTATCGCACCGAAATACATCAAATTCAAACTTTTGGGTCGAGGATTTTACATCCAAGACCGCACCGCTTTAGGATTCTTTCCCTATTGCACCGAAATACATCAAATTCAAACTTTTGGGTCGAGGATTTTACATCCAAGACCGCATCGCTTTAGGATTCTTTCCCTATTGCACCGAAATACATCAAATTCAAACTCTCGGGTCGAGGATTTTACATCCAAGACTCGCACCGCTTTAGGATTCTTTCCCTATCTGCACCGAAATACATCAAATTCAAACTTTTGGGTCGAGGATTTTACATCTAAGATCGCACTCGCTTTAGGATTCTTTCCCTATCGCACCGAAATACATCAAATCAAATTCCCGAGGTTAAGGATTTTACATCCGAGATCGCGTCGCTTTAGGATCATTTCCCTATCGCAATGAAATACATCAAAATCAAACTCTCGAGGTTAAGGATTTTACATCCAATACCGCATTACTCTGAGATCTTTCCTCATTGTAATGATCCAATCCAATCGATTCGATCTTCTTTTGGGGTTGAAGATGTTACATCTAAAACCTCAAAATTCCAATTTTCATTTCAAATAAAATCCCTTCAAATTAATTCGACAAACTTCAATCTAAATTGAAACTCCAAATTGAAATCTAAACTCACACATCATGACTTGAACATGAAACAAAATAAAATCTAAATCGAAATTCTCCCAGATCATGTGATTTGGGATTCACCTCCTTTTCCTTTCCCCAGCGAGAGTTCATGAATCTCAAGTCTTGGAGATGCACTTGACACTCCCCAGCGGAAATTCTTCTACTTCGTCCTAAGTTTGTTACTTGGACATCTGTGTTGGTTTTGTTGATCGCTTCGGTCAACACCAATACGCGCGGTGTGCTCCGTCAGCTCACCACACCTATCGGGAGTCCATTTGTCGACCTCATTTTCGATGAGGTCTTCTCTTCTTCTTTTAGTGCTTAGGATCTAGCCTCAGGCTTTTCCTTCGACTATCTTAGAGGATTAGAATCGAAACCCACCATTTGAAAATTCAAACACCTCTTGACTCCTCGCAAACCCCACAAGCTTGATCGTAGACCCCTAATCACCTAGAGGGTCGAAATCAAATGTGGAAGTTTAAAGGATGAGTTCCTATAGGACTTTTGGCCTTAGGATCGCCCCCGGTGGCCCTGGTCTGGTGAAGGGTTGACTTACACACAAACTACACCTATACACTACACTTTCACACACTTCCTAGAAACACACCCATACCCAACTTGACCTCCTGACTCATGTAGGTGATTCACATGGATGGTCCTTAACCCCTAAGCCCTCGAGCATGAGGGTTAGGAACAACATGGTGAATGCCTCAAATGAGTCCCTTCATGGCTCATGTGGGCTTGATATGGCGTCATGGCTCAACAAAAATGATTTCATTCCACTTACATTCACCTAATCTTCCATTTTCCAAATTTTCAATTTTTGACCCCCGGGACCCTACACCCGCCAACCTACCCAAAGCCCTTGAAATTACCCAAATCCTCCAAAATTTCCAAATCACCCAAAATTCCTCAAAACCATTCCTAAACATTTCCTCACCAATCAAGTTGATCATTCATAGCAAAAAATATCAAAAATTCCAAAAATACCTCCCAATACCCTCCAAATACCCAAAATACCCCTCCTAACCAAAAAATCCAAAAATTCAGAAAATTCCCAGAAAATTCCAAAAAATCCCAAATATTCCCAATTTCATTTTGTTCAACTACACCATGGGCCAATTTTGTCAATTTACCCTACTTTTGTCAAAACCCCCAATTAGACCTATTTTAACCCAAAGTGAACCCAATGTCAAACCAAACCTACCCAATTGACCCAAATTCTGGTCCAATTCAATTTTAAACTTCAATTCAACATCCCCAACACCAATCTAGACCAAATCCAAGCCCAATTTGATTGAAATTTGGATCCAATTTCACTTTTGGCCTTAAAGCCCAATTTGGACCCATGACCCAAACTTAGCCCAAACTCACCCAATTCAACTCCAATTAACCCCAAATCTTTTCTAAATCTTCCTTAACATTCCCACAAACAAAACACTAACATGATTTGCCCAAGATTTTTGACCCAAACCCCACTCAAATTCAACCCAAAATCAAAAAGCCCAATTTTGGCCTAAACCCAAACCTAACCCAAATAGACCCAAACCCCAAAATCCAACCCCAACCAAAGTTGAAACCTATTTGAAACACTCCCATAAATATTTCTCAACATTAATTTTACATCAATTTCAACCCTAGCCCAACATTGGCCCATGCTAGCCCATTTTGGCCTACCTTAGCCTCTTTACCAAAAAAAAAACCATATTCAAACCAATTCAAGCCCAAATCACACCAAATTGACTCCTAAACACTCATGACACATCCCTAAACCAAACTCAACAATTATTTGGCCCAAGCCTTTACCAAAATTTCATCCCAAAATCCATTTTAAAATTCAAAAGCCCACTTTCCTAAACCATTTAAAAGCCCATCTAAAACCATTTCAATAAGCCCAAAATCTACCCTAAAGCCCATATGACATTTTCATTTGTCATCCATTTGATCAAAATCATTCCCTAAGTTCCAATTCCATCATCAAATAAATCTAAATCAAGCATCATGCCAAATTACCCAAAAATACCAAAATATTCCTAAAATCCATTTTCATGAAATTGACCAAGCTTTCCCCAAGCCAAAAGTGAGCCATGAAGCCATGCATGAGCCACATGTGAGCCATGAGAGCCTTGGACACTCCACCATGCCATATTGGGTAGGAAGGAGGGCCCCTTTCCTTAATCCCTAAAGCTCATTAACCTTAATCATGATTCACCTAAACCTAAATTTAATCCAAATATATTTGGATGGAGACTTCTCCATGCCAAACCGAGCTGATCCATTTGATTCCCCACAGCACCCAAGGCCACCTCGAAGGGTGCACCAAGCCCAAATGGGTGAGTTGACCCATTTAGACCCAAAACTAGCCCTTTCCCATTCCACTTTGATTCAAACCCTTTACACATGTCCATGCCAATTGACCGCACAAGCCTCCAGCCCCGACCCACCCGACCTCGAGGGTGACCCATGCCCGGCCGGCCGGCCACCCGGCCGCCGGAAAACGCCATGCCCGAGACCTCGGGAGTGAGCCAACTTTGAATTCCACCCCGCCGAGCCGCCCCATGCCCAGCGTGGCCATTGCGACTGTTCTTCACTTGCCATGAGCAGCTGATCCCAGCCCTCAACTCCCCCTGGGAGGCCCTCCACCCTCTCCTATTTAAACCCCCCACCTCTCGGCCATGAAGAGGTGCCGAACCAAACCATACCAAAACTCGCCAAAATCATTCCTCACTCCTCCCGTACTTAGAGCAATTGATCCCCACCGTTCTCCCCGCTCTAATCTCCATCGATCGAGCTCAATTTTGGAGCTCAATTCTCGAGCCGAACGAGACATTCCCGAATCCTTCACCAAAACCAAATTAAACTCATCCTACACCTTCACCGTACCAAGAGAAGGTGTCCACCAACAAAAGCCCCATCTCCGATGCCACCCAGCTTGTTCCGTACTCCAAGGTTGTGATCGGCCTTGGTGAAAACTACACCTAGGCAATTCACCACATCCCCAGGCTTCATCCCTAGCCTCCCGCAGACTCCAACGAACGTGCCAACATCTCTGATCGAGGCTTCACCTCTCAGATCAAAGGTATGAGCTAATTCTTCATCCCGAGCTTCTGGAGATTCTCCATTTCAAATGCCTTATATTCAATGCATGATAACCGTATAGATGTGTTCGTCTCTTCAAGACGAATCCATAGAGCATAAGAACATGAAAATCCATTGAGTATCGAGTGAGATATTAAGGATTTAGTGTGGACGACTCTCGGATGAGGACACTTGGGGACGATGAACGGATGCCATCCATTTAATACACGCGCGGACGGACGGCCGTGATCGCGCCGGATGAGGAGACGGAACGATACAGCGGGCCCCGGGACGGCCGACTCGGATGGCGGCGCCCAATCCGCGCCGCGACACGTACCCCTTCGGAGCCGCCGATGTCTCGCCGGCGCCGCGTGGATAAGTAGATAAATAGGGGTATTTTCTATTTATTTAATTCCCTAAACTTCAAAAATTCATAACTTCGTGTAGGAAAATCATAAAAATAAAATAAAAATACCCTCTTGCTCAGTGAACAGAGAAGAATAATGTGGAAAAGAAAATCATTTAATTTCATCAAGTATTTTATTTTTTATGATTTATTTACTCTCTGCATTCATTTAATTCTCCATGCATGTATACAATTCACCATGGCATGAGACCATAGGGCTTTTGAAGCCTCTGAATTTGGGAACATTCCCTGAATTTTCCAAAGTCAGAGGCCATCCCTATGAAAAGTTATTGATTTTTCAAATTCATGTCACTGTTTTGAGTATTTTAAATACAATAAATAGCATGTTGTGAAATAAATTCTAGGAAAATTTGGTGATGTTCCTAATGACCAGAGAACCCTAGGAAAAATAGGTTTTGAGTTAGTTCATTTTAGACAACCCTAATTGGCTTAAACACTCAAAATAGGGCTCTAATTAATTAGAGTTAACCATAGATCAAATTGACTTGAAATCAATTCTCCACTGACCTTTAGGATCAGAGGAAACCACCACAAAAATTTGAGGTCAATTGGACTTGGTTAGCCCTACTAAATGGGTTGATTAAGCCACTTAGTCATTTTAAACTTCAAAAATTCATAACTCTCAAAATATCTTTCAAAAATTCACCAAATTAGTTTTGGAGCCTCTCTGATATCAAGGGAATTTAAGAAAATTAAAATTTCAATTTTCTAAAAAAGTTGATTTTTAATATTATTTTAATATTTTTAATAATTAAAAAATAATAAAAATCACAAAAATAATAAAATTCACCAAAATGTCACATTTTGAATTTTAATCACTTAGGAACAAACCCCATATTTTTCTTAAGTCTATTTGTTGAGATAATAATTTTTAAAGCTCTAGGGTAATTTTAAAATTAAAAAAAATGTATTTTCTAGCATTTTCACTAAAATAATTATAATAAATCAAAGAAAAATTAGAAAATTGTAAAATTTAGTTCTCTGGAATCCTTGATATCAGAGAGAATTTTAAAAATTATAAAATTCATTTTTCAACTTATATTCTATTTTTAAATTAATTAATATTCTAGAACTTAAAATAATTCTAATAAATAAAATATAATTCAAAAAATCACAAAAATTGGTCCAAGTGGTCCTCTGGTCATTAGGAAAGTCCCCTATTTTTCTTAAGGACAGAAACTTTCCCTTGGTCATGTTATTAAATTTTCCTTGGAAATCTCTATTTTCTACCAAAAATAATTATATAAATAAATTAAATACAGAAAAATCACATTTTCTCCTCTCATGTCTTTATTGACATATGACTGAAGTCACATAAAAATTTCAAGTTCATTTGAGTTCAATTTATTGAGTTATGAAATTATTAAGCTTAAAGGGTAAAATGGTAATTAAAATTTTAACCCTTAAATTAAAACTTTAGGTTTAATAAAAAATTAACAAGTAAGAATATTTGATCCTAATCTGATTTGGATGATTGAAATTTAAATAATTGAAGGGTAGAAACCCATTAAGCAATTTAAAATGATTAAACTTTAATTAAATAATCGATTAAATTTGGAAGAATAATAAAATTGGAATTATTAAGATAGGGATATTATTAGGAAGAGATTTATTCTTTAATTTAAAAAAATCCCTAAATTAATCATTTCATTAATGTTTAATTCCTAATTAAAATGATAATTCAAATTTAAAACATTAAAAGACTTAATCATTAAACTAAAATTAAATTATTAAACTCTTTTAAAATTTTAATTAAAATTAAAATGAATAAAATTAAATTAAAAAATTAAATTAAATTAAAAAATTAAATTAAATTAAATTAAAAATTAAATTAAATTAAATTAAATTAAATTAAAAATTAAGTTAAATTAAATTAAATTAAATTAAATTAAATTAAATTAAGTCAAATTAAATTAAATTAAAAAAAAATATATAAATTAAATCAAATTAATTTAATGTAACATCAAATCAAACTAAATTGAACTAAATTAAATTAAATTAAATTAAATTAAATTAAATTAAGTTGAATTAAATAACATCACCTAAGGCATAAAGAACTCAAAAATAAATCTAAAATAACTTGAACACTATTCCAAACTTAAATCATTAATTTGAACTTAAATTTGAATCACAAATCATTAAATATCATTTCGCCCTTAGGAGCTTTTACTATTATAACTCTTAAATGGAGTATTAAATGAAATGTCATTTCACTCATAAGGATATTCAAATGTCCTAAGTTCACCGAGCAAGTTAACAAAACTTCAAAACCTCGGACGATCGATTCATTTACATAATTAAATTCATTTCGACTTAAAACAATCCTAGAAATATTGAAAAGATGTTTAAGATTCTTCTTAAGCACTTCCTCAATATGATAGGATATTTATAAGAACAATCGAACTTAGTTGTTCTTTCGATGAAGAAAATCGTCTTCAAACCAAAAAACACAAAGAACCTAGACGTCATAGGAGATGACTAGCTATAGGATTAGGAACTTGGTAGAAAACCATAACCCTTACCTTAGCTTTACCTAGGAAATTGCTTAAATGTTCTAATCATGTTTTAAGTGCAGCTTGGAATGACTGGAAGACCCTCCAGGTACGCTTTTATTTTATTGCAAATTACTTTATTGCAAATGCACTTTACTTCTCTTGCATGATAAAACAACAGCTTGCATGAAAACCTACACCTTTAGGACGTAAACCAAAACCGAAACCCAAAACTAAATTAAAAGACACTACAAGATAAAATTCACCTCCACAACATTTCAAAATATAAGACAACTCAAAATTTAATCACAAACGAACACAAAACTAAAATTACAACTAAATTAAAACGTCTTGTTGGATGATCGGGAATACCTCGGATGATGTAACCTACGTGTTGCTAACGGGATTTCCCACGGTCTAAATGAAAGTGTGGAACTCATTCAGATTGAGTTTAGAAAATTCATCTGGACTAAGTGAATCCGATAAAAATAATGATGCCGGAAGGATGGAACCGTGGGATCTTAACCGGTGTCGTTATAATCAACTTTAAGATTTGTTTTAATTAAAATACAAAGAACACTTGGAAATTAAGACTTCTCTAAACCAAAACACTTTTCTCATCCACTGATTTATGATTTCTAAAACTAAACCTCTGCAACAACAAGGAGCTTGGAGCATGGTGGGCAGCACGGCCATCGTCGTCGCGAAAACTCGAACCTACTTCAAGCAAAACTTTCCTAGAATTAAACAACTAAGCCATAGGACTCCGAGGTAGTTTGCCTAGTGTAACATAAATCCTCAACTCTTCGTTAGGCATTTGCATTGCAAATTAAGCCCTAACCGGTCTTAGGATTCCGAGGTAGTCGTCCGATACGACATAAACCCTCATATCTTCCAGTGCTATTTCGTATGATTCTATCATATAAATATAAGCCCTAATTAATTGAAATTGACAAGATCAAAACATTAAATAAACATTAGGACTTTCCTAAATCCAAGCCAAACAATAGGATAGTCGGGAGATTACCGAAGTTCGCTTCGAATCCGTAATTTCTCCTACTTTTCTTCCTTTGAATTCCCAAAATAAAATGTTCCAAAATTGATCCATTCCCTATTGAGATTCAAAAATTCAATCTTTTGAAAACTTAAACTTTGAAATTCTTGAGAGCAGAATTATTGATTATTATCGAGAGTTTTCTTAAGTGATTCCCATCACTTAAGATGTAATTAACTATAGGGGCTTGCCCTTATAGGGAATTTTAAAGAACCTGTGTAATATAAACCCCGTTTAATGTTTTCATATTAAGCGAGGGAATTTGTCGGCTTATAAAATTGGTTCGCGTACCAAACGGATGTCACAAATCTTCTAGTTTATTTAACCGAGCCCCACCATCAAGCAAGGTGTCTATCCTTAGGGATAGATACACGGTTCGTGGTGCGGTGCTCGTTTATATAAACTATTTGGGATGTGAGATCGATTTGATTTCATATCTTAAAATTTTCAAATTTAAAATTATTTTCAAAATCAAATACTACTTTTCAAATTATTTATTTAAATTAAATTAAAAAATTCGCCGACAATTTCTGTAGGCGACCCCTTTTAAAAAAAATACAACACAACCTAAAAATATGCCGACAACTCTATCTCTGTTCTGCTTGGCACTTTTTCGATCTGTTTTGATTTTCTCGGTGTCGACTTTCTTCTTCTCGGTTCCTCGACGAACCGGCATCTTTGAAATGTGTGTATTGGCGAAGGTGGTCGTTTCCTCGTGTTGATCCGTCGCTAGTTTAGTCAACATCTTGCGGATACGACGATTCTTATTCCTTCTTTGAGTGGCCGTGAGAGTAGCTCTCCTTACCCCTCGAATCTCTACGGCGCGGCGGCCGACGAGCCTCGCCCTCCGCCGTGGCAACTACCGACTTGATTTTCTTGCTTTCCTCGGTGTTTGTCTTTCTTTTCTTGTTGCCTGGATTGGTGGCTCGGGCCACCCATCTTCATCATCGTCTCGGCTATGAAGCTCTTCTCGGTCGACCGGGACCCAATCATTTTCTTCATACCGTAGGTCGGCCGGTGTGAAGTCGAATCAATTTCTATCATTGCTCTATCCTTCACCCTCTTTTCATCGAGTGCGAGACTCACGCCATTTTTAAAGTTTAGGACCAACCGCCCGTTCGACATTTCCCTGCGAAGAAGACAAAGAAAGGATCAGGGGCTGTACTAAGAACAAGAACATTAAGAAAATACTTACCACTGTAGATTCTTATTTTCTTATTTTAATTTTAATTTTTAAGGAAAGTAGGAAAAGATGAAGAAAGATCAGGAACAAGACTTGATTTGAAAGGAAGGGTAAAACTTTATTATTATGATTTCACATATTTTATTTTTAGCACATATTTTATTTTATCCATTTTTATGTTTTTGGGTTCGGACCCAGTCACAAACTGATTGCTTCACCCGTGTTTCTAGGGATAAGACTCTATTTTAGAGGCCACCCTTCGAAACAACAGGTTGCGTAATACTTCTTTAAATACCGTCCATTGATTGGAAGCATTTGTCGTTCTCCTTAGCAATTCACAAGTTGGTAGGAGCCTCCTGAGTAGACTGCCTCGACCACAAACGGCCCTTCTCAAGTCGGTTCAAATTTGCCTCCTATCTTGCGATGTGCAAGAATAGGTCTTCTGAGAACAAGAACTAAGTCACCAACTTTGAAAGTCCTTGGGCGGACCGGCTTATCATGGGCCCGGATCATCTTAGCTTGGTACAGCTCCAAATTTTGCTGCGCCGCAAGTCTCTTCCCTTCCAAGCTTTCCAGCTTCTTCTAGTCGCAATCCGGCATTTTCTTCTGTAGTAATTTTATTTGCAACTCGCAATCCCGAGTGATGGAAGCCTGGACCTCCAAAGGTAAAACGTACCTCGGACCCGTACACTAAAGCGTAAGGCGTAGACCGAGTAGGAGTCCCGAAAGTCGTCCCGTAGGCCCATAAGGCTTCTAACAACTTCTCGTGCCAATTTCTCTTGTTGTCATCCAAAGTTTTCTTTAAAATCCGAACGAGAGTTTTATTAAAAGCCTCGGCCAAGCCGTTTGCTCTTGAGTAGTAGATTGTTGAGTATCGCCAATCGATTCCATGTCTTCTGACAAAATTGTTGATCTTTGTACTTTTAAATGCAGACCCATTATCTGAAATGATTCTGCGCGGTACTCCGAAACGGTATACAACTTGATTTTTGAAAAACTATAGCACGTGGTGTGCCTTTACTTCTCTGAGTGGAACTGCTTCTGCCCATTTAGAAAAGTAGTTTGTAGCTGCAAGGATGAAGCGATGTCCTCTTGAAGAAGGTGGTTCTATCGGACCCACTATATCCGTGCCCCAACACTCAAATGGCCATGACGCAATTGTTGGATGTAGCACATTTGGAGGTCGGTGTAGAACCACTCCGTGCACTTGGCACCGGTGACGCCTCTTAGCGACTTTCATACGATCGGTCATCATTGAGGGCCGTAGTACCCTAGTCTTTTAATTTTCATTTTCATTTTCGGACCCGACTGATGAGCGCCACAAAGTCCTGAGTGCACCTCTTTGACAATTTCACGAGCCTCGGACCCGTTCGGGCATCTTAACCACATCCGATCAAAAGACCTTCCGTATAATGTATTGTTTATTAATGCATAAGACGCAGTTCTTTTCTTGATTTGATGGGCTAATGACTTATTGTCCGGTAATTTACCCGTTCGTTGTGTAGTCTATTAGCGGTCGACGCCAATCTTCCGTGTTTTCCGTCACCGCCGCAACCGATTCCTCTCGCTTTTCCGATTTCTATATCATATCCATGTCGAACCGTGATAGGACCTCGTCGTCCTCGAACCGACACTTCAACCGACTCATCTTGTAAGCAGGCAAATTCTTTTGCAAGGCGAGCTAACGCATCCGCGAGGGCATTTTCTCTTCTGGGGATCTTGTAGATTGTTACATTCGGAATTTGTTCCAACAATTTCATGGCATACTGAAAGTATTGCTCGAGTCTTGGCTTTAAGATTCTGTATTGTCCTGCATCCTGTTGAATGATCAACCGAGAATCTCCGTAGATGTTGATATCCGTTATTCCCATTTGAATGGCCGGCTCTAATCCCGCTATGAGGGCCTCGTATTCTCGCCTCGTTGTTTGTGCACGGCTCGTTAAGTGGTAGGAGTATCTTAACATCCCCTCGCTCCGGTGTTATAAAGATTAGTCCGATTCCTCGCTTACCGGCACTATCGTTTCGCGATTCTTTGTCTTTCTGTGCTGAGGACGCTCCGTCGAAGTATAGTTCCCAACATTGATCATCGGTGTCTTCTAAGCTCATTATCTGCTCGTCAGGTAAGTCGTCATCGAGAGGAGAATCTGCCAGTAAAGGATGTGCTGCAAGGAAGTCAGCTAGTACTTGTCCCTTTACGGCGCGAAGAGGAACGAAAGTTATATCAAATTGCAATAGTATCATCGACCACCTGGCAATTCTGCCAGAAAGTGTCGGTCGGGTCATAAAATATTGCAACGGATTAACTTTCGAAATAAGGTTGATCTTATGAGAAAGCATGTAATGCCTGAGTTTTTGTGCGGCGAAGATCAGGGTCAAACAATGCTTCTCAATCAGAGGATACTTTACTTCCGTCGGCAATAGACGACGGCTTAAGTAATAAAGAGCATTTTCTTTTCCCTCGTCCTTGACCTGGGCTAGCAGGGCTCCGAGAGAGTCATCTAAAGCCGCGGTATAAAGAATTAACGGTCTACCCGAGACTGAGGCTGCTAAGACAGGAGGTGTCATTAAATATTGCTTAATGTCCTCGAAGACCCGTTGGCATTTCTCTTCCCAAACGAATTTTGCGTTCTTTTTAACTAATGCCGAGAAGGGCTGACACCTACCTGACAAGTTCGAGATAAAGCATCGAAGATATGCCAGCTTCCCTTGAAAGGATCGTAGCTGTTTTAAGGTTTTGGGAGGCGGCATCTCTAAGATAGCTTTAATCTTTTCCGGATCAATTTCGATTCCGTGATGTCGGACAACAAATCCTAAGAATTTCCTGGAGGTAACGCCGAGGGCGCATTTTAAGGGATTCATCTTAAGGTTATATTGCCTCAGTCGCTCGAAAACGATTCTCAAATCATACAAGTGATCTTCCTTCAGTTTTCTTTTGATGACCACATCGTCTACGTAGCACTCGACTTGGTTGTGAATGAGATCATCAAAAATCTTTGTCATTGCTCTTTGATATGTTGCTCCTGCGTTCTTTAGTCCGAATGGCATTACTGTGTAGCAATACACTCCGATCGGCGTTCTGAACGATGTGAGCTTTTCGTCTTCTGGTGTCATCTTTATCTGGTTGTATCCTGATAATCCATCCATGAATGAAAATATTTCATGTGTTGAAGCAATGTCGATCATCAGTTCTGGGATTGGCAGTGGAAATTCATCCTTTGGACATGCTTTATTTAAATCCCTGAAGTCTACATAGATTCTGATCTGACCATTTTTCTTTCTGACTGGTACCACGTTGGCTAACCAAGTAGGTTATTGTTCTTCACGGACAAATTTAGCGTCGATAGCTTCTTAACTTCGGCTATTACTTGTTGCTCAATTTCTAGACGCATTCTTTTGGGAGCTTGTCTGACTGGAACAGAAGTAGGATCTACTCCTAACTTGTGAACCGCGACTTCAGAGCTAAACCCGGCATTTCGTCGTAACTCCAAGCAAAACTGTCCTCGAATTCCATTAATAGCTTGATCATTTCCTCGGAATCTTCTTTATTGAGTAAGGAGCTAACAAAGGTTGGTCTAGGCTTTTCGCTAGTACCTAAGTTAACTTCCATTAACTCGTCTATCGTAGATTTGATTTCTTCTTCGAATTTCGGTGGAGCATCTCCGATTGGTAAATCTTCGAGGTCCTCTGAAGCTTCCAAGCAGTCTTTATCAGGCTCGCAAGTGATAACCAAGCAAAATTCCGTATCGTCAACTGAACCTACTGTGCCGAATCCGAGACCATGTTTTGAATTGGGAGGCCAACCGGCATTATTCCATAGTCTTTCAAAATGTTGCGATTGACCCTTTGTCCATTGTCGACGTAAGACACCACGTCGAATTAAATTTTAAACACAGGGAGATTTCCACTCAAACGGTAATTCCATTAATTTGGAAGAAGCGACATCTTCAAATTGTACATATTTTTCATTATTGGAAGAAGGAGTACCACGGTAAAATTTGATTGGTTTAGCACCACGGCCATGCACTTCCTTGACCACCATACCCTCGATCTTATTAGACTGGATCGGGGTCAGGGCCATAGTGTGTACATGGTAGTTAATCTTCTCATACATTGATTTATATTCTTCATTCTTTTCATCTTCGAGGGATATCTTGAATCGTGGTTCCTTCGGTTTATTAGTAGCTGCTTCTTTCTTGATTTCTTCTTCTTCTTCGTAGCTGTTCTCCCAATTCATGTTGATTACCGGCTTTTTCTGTCCAACTGTCCCAACGTTTCTGCCACGACCTCGTCCCCGGCCTCGACCTCGGGTGCAAGTTGTGAAGAAACCTTCACCATCTCGCCGTAAAGGAGTGGTGAGTGACTATTGGACTAGAACTTCAGGTTCTTTGTCGTCTCGAACTTCTTTTCGCTTCATTCGGCATGGTATTTCTGGAGAATATTGTTTTCTTTGGAGGCGCGTTGTAGGCCGCATCTTCATGAATTCCAATTTCATGTATGGAGAAAGGTTGCAAGTCACCTTTAATGCACTCGTTCTCCTCCATCGTAGTATTTTATGCACCGATGCAGTAGACGACGGTACCATCCGGCTCTCATGTATCCACGGCCGGCCCAAGAGTGTGTCGAATGATGTTTCGTAATCAATTATATGGAATGTTGCGGTTGTCTTTGTTAAATCACCGGTCTTCATCAACAGCGTTATTGATCCGAGGGCTCTTTCTGCTTTCTGGTTGAATCCTCTTAGTAACATCTTGTCCGTTTCAAGCTCACGAGCATCAATTTCCAAGTATGCTAACGTCCGAAGATTCATTATGTTGATTGACGCTCCAGGATCCACCAATACTCCGGAGAGCGTAACCTTTCCGATCAGTAACCGAAATGTACAACTGGCCGGTCGTGATCGGCTGTCCTGAGTAGTAGATCACCGTCCGTGAAGGTAACACCTCGTTGTTCCTTTAACGAGCAAACCTCGTCTAAGGAATCTCCGGTCATCTCGAGCTAAACAAATCTCTCGGATCAAGTAAGGCCTCGATCGAGCTTCCCTCATCTCTTTTAATAAGATGAGAGTGTCGTAGATGCTCAGTTGGCTGGTAGTTTCCTAAGATGGGCTAGCACGTTATAGTCTACTTTGTTACTATGTGTTTCAGTTTCTTCCCGAATGGGCAATTCTTCTGCTGGGATTGATTCTTCCTAAACAACCACCTACTCTCCTTTGTCTTTTGGACCCATTCTCGGAGGTAGAACCCTTCCACTCCTTAAGTTGACTTCTGTGATTTCTTCTGAATCTCGTATTGAGTTTACTGGTGTCTCCTTTTGAATCGGCATGACAGGTTCTTCTGGAGTCGCTTCGGAATCCGAAAGCTATAACTCTATCGTGATTGGAGTTCCTCGAAATTCACAAATAGATTCATTACTCGTTGAACTTTCGTAGCCTTCTTGGTGAATGTCTTCTTCGTCATCGTGATTGTCAAGGTTGTGTATGATTTGAGAATTGTTATTTGTATCGGAATCGAGATCCGGATTAGGTTGGTTCTCGTCAGTTGCATAATCATTAGAAATAGTCAAAACGTAGCCAACGCCATAACTCTTATCATTATAGGATTCCGCCGGAGCGAGCAAATAATCATACAGAGTCAAAGGTTCGAGGAATTTTTCCCCCGAATCGGAAAAAACCATCCTAGGATAAGCAGCCCTTAGTCTAGCCTTAAGAGCCTTGGTCTTTTCTTCTTCTACGGTCTCCTTCTTTTCTACGATCTTTTCTTCCTGGGGTGGTTCTTCAATTGCAAGCGATAGCGCCGGCTTGACAGGTTTCGAACTTTGAATTGAAGCACGCACCGAAGTGGTTTGGATGCGATCCAAAATTCTCTTCGATGACTTCATCCAAGCGGTACTCCATCCATCATTCGTCGTGTAAGGATCTATAGGAACAATAGGATCCGTTGAAATAACATTGACGGAACCGCCTTTCTGGGGTTCCTTCATGTATTCCTTCGGAATCGTTATGTTCCCTTTTCGGAGATTGTTGTCAAGCCAACTCTTGAAGGTGATGCAATCCTCATCTTATGTCCAAGCATCTGGTGGTAAGGGCAGTAGTTGGGATGGTCTTTCTTATTGACTTCTTCTCGGCTTCCTGGGTTCTGGCAGTTAGAAAATCCGGAGTCTTCATCAAACTCGCGGAACATCTTTGGCACCGCCTCATTCTCGAATGGATATTCTCTATTTATAAGCTCCTTTAACGTGCGCCGCGGGCGAGGCGGTTGCTCATACTATCGAGTTGGGCCGATAACCGGGTCGAGGTTGTTGGTAGTTCTCCCGAGGTTGTCGATAGTCGGGCTCGCGGCTGCTCCGCCGTATTTCGCATTGGTCGCTCGCCCTTATCGACCGCCGCGACGATCCCGGATTTCTTCTCAAGTGTCTTCGCAGAGCTTCGTTTGTCCGTTTTGTCGACGAAACTTAGTTTCCTCGCTTCCTCTCGCAAGCTTCCGACCTTGCTTAACAACTTCTCGAAAGTCTTAATCGTAAATCCCTTAAGGAGAAGTGCTATCGGGCCGTGAATGCTTTTAAGCAAGATACCGATCGCATGCCGCTCTCGTAGCCGTGGCTCACACTTCATGCTTAGATTCCTCCATCGAACTATGTAGTCCACTAAAGTTTTGTTCGGTTTCGTTTCTCCACCACTAGATCACCGATGGTGATATGGTGTCGAGCTCCGCAAACCGTTTCACGAAGAGGTTTTCTAATTCGAAAATGTCTTTACCGAACTCGTTCGGTAACTCGCGTACCAATCGAAGGCGATCCCCGACAGTGCCGCCGACGACCGTCGGAAGAGTAAGGCGTCACTTCCACCGGCGTTGCAACAACTAGCGCGAAAATGTGCAACATGCCGTCGAGGGTTTCGGTACCATCAAAAGTCTTCGAACGAGAGGTGGTACGAAGCCTTGGGTATTAGTATCGCATCAAATTCTTCGGGTAAGGTCTACTCCGTATGAATAGATGCTTCGCTCTGGGATCGTGCTAAGGCTTCTCGCACTCGCTCGTTCTACCATATTCTCGATGTCTTTTCTCGGAATCATATTCGGGTAGAATCTTTCTTCGACCGATCGTCTCCGTTAACTCGATGTAATCTCTTTTCCTCCGTCCGTAATATGAATAACTTCCGGAGGCGTTTCTCTTGGGGGTCGAACTCGACTCCGAAGAGTGGCCAGGCCGCAGCCCATCTCTTCCATCCTTTTTGCCATTCGAGAGATTGTATCATCTTTTTCTCGAAGTCGTGCTCTTAACGCTTCCGCTCATCTCTCTCCGCAGCTCGCCGGAACACCTCGCAAAGCCGACGATGCTCGTGTCTCAACCATGTTGATCTCCACATATTCGTCATCCATGAATTCCGACGAATCGACTTCATCTCCAAACTCTTCTTCTCTTTCTCTTGCTAATCGTTGAATGTCGGTCCTTAGCTTTTTCCTATCATCCTCCAGTGGTCTCTTTCGTACGGTTTCGCAGTTATCATACGATGGCCGTCGGATTTCTTTCGGGAGTCCCCTTCATCGCAGCGGGCGCTCTCTTCGGACTCGAGTCTCCCGACGAGACTTTCCTTTTCGAGTCATTGTTTCGTTCTTAATTGGCCGCTAGTAGGATGCCATACCATCCTTCTAGCAGACAGAAGGCCCAGGACCGGATGGTACCGTCGGCCGAATGCTCGGAAGGTGGTATCCTCCCCGATCCGTAAACCCGAAACAACAACGAAGTGGACTAGCTTTCATCTTCTTATTCGGCTTTTCCGTGGCGATAACGGGTTCTATTCGCGGCCCAAGGCGGGATTCGCCAGCACCCGCCCTATCCTTCTTAAAATCTCTCGATACGAGACATTTCTCTTTCTTTGCTAACTTCTCTATCACATACCGCAATCGAGCAAATGGTGTGATCTTAGCCCTTTTCTTTCTACGTTGCTATAAGTATGCGGGTCGAGGTAATGTAAAAGCAATCTTGCGAACATTTTCCTCGTCAACTGCGGCGGAGAGGGGATGGAATCTACTCCTTCCAAAAGCGGTGTATACTCGAGCAATATGGTGTGTACTCAGGGATCTCTTCTAAGAAAGCGACTTCAGCAGCTCTGGCCTTTATGGCAATCTTTCTACTTATGTTCCTCCTCTGAGTCCGTGTTAGGTGTTGAACCCTTGAGCTGGACCCAATTTCAAAAATAGAAGGTCTCGCAGGGAGATCTGTACCCTCCACTCGCAATGTGCTCATTACAAACTCGGACTTCCTTCCCCTTTAGTTTAGCGGGAGCCGGGTAGGTGCGGAGACGACTAGACCGATGGGGGTAGAGACAACGATCCTCCTACGAACGAGTAGTATTCCTTTCACTGGAACCCTTCATAGTGGAGGGAACTCTCGAGCCGACTTCGTGTCGAATTCAATCACGGCTCTTCGGCTTCGACATTTTGTCCATTAGTGCGAAGAGAGTGACGTCAGCGATCTCGACATCCGTGTTGCCAAATCCTTGTCCAAAACGGATGATCCCATTGTCGGCGACTCATCCTTGTAAACAACGAAGTCCAATCCATCGGTGAAGGAGAAGAGTAACTTTGGGGCATCCATTTTCTGCAGTGCGCATTCCGAATGTCAGTCCTGAATTATACTTCCTTTCGTCGTAAAGTTTAGGACGAAGAAGAAAGAGTCCGAACACATTTTCGTTTATGTTAGTGCATTTGTGATTTATAAAGAGGTTGTTTATTAGGTAGTTTGTTTGTTAGAAACAAAACGATTAAAAGAAAAAGGATATAGAAAAGCTAAAGGGCCTGATTTAGAATTGGAAAGGAAGAGAAAGTCTTATGCAAGACTTCTCAACTCGAAGGACTGCTCCTAAATTAACACCTATTGGGGGTCCACCCTACTTCAGAAAAGAGGTAAAAGGATCTCGGAACCTCTCCGTTTAGTGGGTGTCTAAACAAAGGGCTCCTAAATCCAAGAGAGTCGACTATACCCGTTCAAGACGAAAATGAACGTGGTATTTCAACCGAAGAATGGTAACTTGGTCCACTAGGGACATGGACTTGCTACCGATTTATGAAAGCAAAACCATCTAATCAAAATGGAGAGAGGAACTAGTCCCCAGCGGAGTCGCCAGAAGTTGTCGGCATATTTTTAGGTTATGTGTGTTGTATTTTGAAAAGGGGTCGCCTAACAGAAATTATCGGCAAATTTTTAGGTTTTAAATTTAATTTAAATATATATAATTTAGAAAGTAGTATTTGATTTTGAAAATAATTTTGAGTTTGGAAATTTTAAGATATGAAATCAAACTGACCTCACATCCCAAATAGTTTATATAAACGAGCACCGCACCACAAACCGTATATCTATCCCGAAGAATAGACACACCGCTTGATGATGGGGCTCTATTAAATAAACTAAAAGATTTGTGACATCTGTTTGGTCTGTGAACTAATTTTATAAGCCGACAAGTTCCCCTGCTTAATATAAATGAATTAAGCGTGGTTTATATTACCTGGGTTCTTAAAGTTCCCTATAAGGGCAAGCCCCTATAGTTAATTACATCTTAAATGACGGGAATCATTTAAGAAAACTCTCGATAATGATCAATGGTTTTGCTCTCAAGAATTACAAAGTTTAAGGTTTTCAAAGAATTTGAATTTTGAAATTTTCAATAGGGATTAGCTCAAATTTGGAACAGTTTATTTTGAGAATCCAAAGGAAAAGAAGTAGGAGAAGCTGAGGATCAAGAGGAATCTTGGCAACTTCCCAAACTATCCTATTGTTTGGCTCGGATTTAAGAAAATCCTAAAATTATCTGATATTCCAATCTTGCCAATTTTAATTAATTAGGACTTATATTTGTATGACACAGTCATGCAAATAGCCTCGAAGATGCGAGGGTTTATGTCGTATCAAACGACTACCTCGGAGTCCTAAGACCGGTTAGGGCTTAATTTACATAACATTATTATGCAAATGCCTAACGAAAAGTTGAGGACTTATGTTGCACTAGGCAAGCTACCTCGGAGTCTTATGGCTTTGTTATTTAATTCTAAGAAATGTTTAGCTGATGTAGAGCTGTTTTGCTGACGACGATGGCCGTGCTGCCCACTATGCTCCGAGCTCCTTGTTGTTGCAGAGGTTTAGTTGTAGAAGGTGAAAATCAAGAGATGAGAGAAGTGTTTTGGTTTAGAAATCTTAAAGTCCAAATATTTCTTAATTTTTTAATTAAAACAAATCTTAAAGTTGTTTAAATAGAATCGATTAAGATCCCACGGTTCCGTCATCCCGGCACCGTTATTTTCATCGAATTCACTTAATCCAGATGAATTTGCTAAACTCAACTGAATGAGTTCCACACTTTCATTTAGACCGTGGGAAATCCCGTTAGCAACACGTGGGTTACATCATCCGAGGTATTCCTGATCATTCAACGAGACGTTTTAATTTAGTTGCAATTGTAGTTTTGTTGTTCTGTTTGTGATTAAATTTTGAGTTGTTTTATGTTTTGAAATGTTGTGGCGGTGATTTTTATCTTGTTATGACTTTTAATTTAGTTTTGGTTTCAGTTCAGGGACTATCCTAAAGGTTTTGGTTTTCATGCAACAGTTGTTTATCATGCAAGAAAAGTAAAGTGCATTGCAATAAAATAAATTGCAATAAAGTAAATTGCAATAAAATAAAAGCGTACCTGGAGGGTCTTCCCGTCATCCCAAGCTGCACTTAAAACACATGTTAAGGCATTTAAATATTTCAACAAGTACCTAGGTAAAGCTAAGGGAAAGGTTTTGGTTGTCTACCAAAGTCCTAATCCTATAAGCTTAGTCATCTCCTATGACGTCTAGGTTCTTGTGTTTTGATTTAAGGATGACTCTCTTCACCCAAGAACAATTAAATTCAGTTGTTCTTATAAACATCCTATCATATCGAGGAAGTGCTTAAGACGAGTCTTAAACATCTTTTCAATACCTCTAGGATTGTTTTAAGTCCAAGAGAATTTAATTATACAAGTGAATTAATCATCCAGGAGTTTAAGTTTTGTTATCTTGCTCGAGTGAACTAGGACATTTGAATATCACTATAAGTGAAGTAACACTTCACTCGATGCCTCATTTAAGACTTATAATAATAAGAGCTTTAAAAGGGCAAATCAAATTATTAAATATTTTGATGATTTAAACTTAATGATTTTATTTTAATTTTGACTTAATTATAAAAATTTAATTTAAGTTTGGAATAGTGTTCAAGTTATTTTAGATTTAATTCTTAATGATTTCATTTAGGTTTGTTGTTAAATGATTTTAATTTAATTTAATTCAATTTAATTTAAATTAAATTTAATTTAATTTGATTTGATTTTAATTTAATTTAATTTAATTTAATTTTAATTTAATTTTAATTTAATTTTCATTTTAATTTAATTTAATTTAATTTAATTTAAATTTTAATTTAATTTAAATTTTAATTTAATTTAATTTTAATTTAATTTAATTTAATTTTAATTTAATTTAATTTAATTTTAGTTTAATTTTAATTTGGATTATTATTTTAATTAATTAAAATTTTTTTTATTTATTAAGAATTAAGTATTATTGAAGTGGTTTATTTAGGGACTTTTAAATTAAAGAATAAATATCCTCTTAATAATGTCCCTACTTTAATAATTCTAATTTCTATCATTTTCCCAAAATTTCAATTAATTAATTAATTAAACTTTTATTTTAATTATATTTGAAATGTTTAGTAGGTTTCTACCCTCAATCATAAAATTTTAATCATCCAAAATCAGTTTAAAATCAAATATTTTACCCTCCCCTTTTTAATTAATCCTAAAATTTTAATTAAAGGTTGAAATTTTTTTTAATTACCATTTTGCCCTTCAAGCCTAATGATTCTATAACTCACTAAATTAAGCTCAAATGAACTTGAAATTTTTATGTAACCTCCCTTACATGTCATTTAAGACTTTAGAGGAGAAAATGTGATTTATCTGTTTTTAATTTATTTATGTAATTATTTTTAATGGAAAATAGGGGTTTTCAAGGAAAATTCAATAACATGACCAAGGAAATGTTTCTGTCCTTAAGAAAATTATGGGATATTCCTAATGACTAGAGGACCATTTGGACCAATTTTGGTGATTTTTTAAATTATATTTTATTTAATAGAATTATTTTGAGTTTTGGAGTATTAATTAATTTTAAAATAAAATTAAAGTTGAAAAATGGATTTTATATTTTTGTTAAATCTCTCTGACCTCAAGGAGTTCAGAGAAACAAATTTTATTTTTTTTTTTTTTTTTGATTTATTATAATTATTTTAATGAAAAGGTTGGAAAATACATTTTTTAATATTAAAAATTACATTAAGCCTTTAAAATTCAGTATCTTATCCTAGGGACTTAAGAAAAATATTTGGTTTGTTCTTATGTGATTAGAATTCAAAATGTGACATTTTGGTAATTTTAATATTTTTATGATTTTTATTATTTTTTAATTATTAAAAATATTAAAATATTGATAAAAATCAACTTTTTTAGAAAATTACAATTTTAATTTTCCTAAGTTCCTCTGATATCAGAGAAGCTCCAAAATCATTTTTGTGAATTTTTTAAAAGCATTTTGTGAGTTATGAATTTTTAAAGTTTAATTTTATCCATTTTGCTTAAGAGACTTAATCAACCCATTTGGTGGATCAAATCAAGTCCAATTGGTTTCAAATTTTTATGTGAAACTCTCCTAACCCTAAAGGACAGTGGAGAATTGTTTCCAAGTCAATTTAATGTATAATTAACCCTAATTAATTAAAATTCAATTTTGGGTGTTTAGACCAATTAGGGTTATTCCAAGTGAATTAACTCAAAACTTATTTTTCCTAGGTTCCTCTGGTCATAAGAAACATCACTAAATTTTCCTAGAATTTATTTCTTAACATGCTATTTATTGGAATTAAAATACTCAAAATAATAACATGCAATTGAAAAATCAATAACTTCTCATAGAGATGGTCTCTGACCATGGAAAATTTAGGGAATGTTCCCAAGTTCAGAGGCTTCAAAAGCCTTATGGTCTCATGCCATGGTGAATTGCCTATGCAAATGGAGAATTAAAACAATGCAGGGAGTAAATAAATCATTAAAAATAAAATACTCAATGAAATTACTTGATTTCTTTTCCACATTATTCTCCTCTGTTCACTGAGCAAGAGGGTATTTTTATTTTATTTTTAGGATTTTTCTACACAAAGTTATGGATTTTCTAAGTTCTGGTAATTTAATAAATAAGATTCATATCAAATGGAGAATCTCCAGAAGCTCGGGAAGAAGAGATATTTCATACCTTTGCTCAAAGAAGTGAAGCTTCGATCTGAGAGTTGTGTCACGTTCGATTGGGTCCAAGCAAGCTCTAGATGAAGTCCCTTGGCCTGGTGAATTGCCTAGGTACAAAAGTGACCACGAGCCCGATCACAAAGCTTGGAGGACTGGAGCAAGCTGGTTGGCTCTGGAGAGGGGGCTTTCACCTGGGAACTTCTCCTCTTAGTCCGGTGAAGCCTGTAGGACCAATCAATTTGGAGATTTGCTCGCCGTGGTGAAGTGTCTCGGTTTTGGGCTTGAATTTCGACTTCGAAATTAAGCTCATAGAGAGGAAATGGCAGGGGGATTTCGGTGGGGATCAAGTTCTCCAGGTGTGGGGAAGAGTCCGGAATAATTTTGGCGAGTTTCTGTGTGTTTTGTTTCGATACCTCTTCCATGGCCGAGAGAGGTGGGGTTTAAATAGAAGTGGTTGGAGGCTCTCCTGGGGGAGTTAGGGCTTGGGATCAGCTGCTGCGAGTGAGGAGAAGAACAGCCATGGTGGCCATTAGGCATGGGGCAACTCAGCAGGTGAGAATTCCAAGCTTGGGCTCACATGATGCTCTCGGGTGTGGTGTTTTTCGGCGGCCCAGGTGGTCGGCGGCATGCATGGGTCACCCTCGGGGTCGGGAGGTCCGAGGCTGGAGGTTTGTGCGAGCAACTGGCCAATGCCATGTGTAAAGAGCTTGGATTAAAATGGCATGGGGAGAGGCCATTTTGGCTTGATTTGGTCCAAGCCATGGTTTTGGGTTAGGTTCACCTCCCCATGACTCGGTTTTGGAATGAAAAAAATCGGTTAGGTCGACTAGGAAGGGGTGGTGAAGTCCCCATCCAAGGTGATGTGGTCAAACATGTTTTAGTGTGTAGCATGGAAGGGGTTAAAAATGCTTAATGAAGGATTAAGAAAGGGGGCCCTCCTTTTGCTACTTTGGGTATGGTCACATGTCAAACCTCCCATGGCTTGTAAATGGCTCATATTTGGCTCCATTTGGCTTTAAAAAAAAAGTTGGCTTTGTTTCATGAAAATGGCTTTTAAGGAATTTTGGTAATTTTGGGGTGATTTGATAGGATTTGGCATATGGCTTAGTTTAGAAAAATTTGATGGCTAATTTAGAACTTAGGGATGGTTTTATCAAATGGATGATGATAGAGGATTGTCATGTGGGCTTTAAGATGGATTTTGGTCTTTTTTGAAATCATTTTGGATGGGCGTTTTAGGATGGTTTAAGGAAGTGGGCCTTAGGTTTGAAAATAAATTTATGGATGGGAATTTTGTGAAGGATTGGGCCAAAAAAATGTTGGGTTTATTTTAGGGATGTGTCATGATTGATTTGAAGCAAATTCGAGGAGGTTTGGGTTTGAATTGGGTTGGATTTGGGCTTCTTTGGTAAAGGGGCCAACATAGGTCAAATTGGGCTAATTTGGGCCAATGTTGGGCTAGGGTTGAAATTGATGTAAAATTAATGTTGGGAAATGTTTATGGGGGTGTTACAAATAGGTTTCAACTTTGGTTGGGTTTTGATTTTGGGATTTAGGCCCATTTGGGTTAGGTTTGGGTGTAGGCCCATTTACGGAATTTTGGGTTTGGGTTGAATTTGAGTAAGGTTTGGGTCCAACTTTTGGGCAAATCATGTTAGTGTTTTGTTTGTGGGGATGCTAGGAAGGTTTTAGAAAATATTTGGGTCAAATTGGGATTGAATTGAGTTGGTTTGAGGTAGGTTTAGGTCATGGGTCAAAATTGGGCCTTAAGCTTAAAAATGAAATTGGATTCAAATGTCAATCAAATTGGGCTTGAATTTGGTCTAGATTGATATTGGGGATATTTAATTGAAGATTAGAATTGAATTGGACCAAAATTAAGACCAATCGGGGTGATTTGGTTTGACATTGGGTTCATTTGGGTTTAAAATGGGCTAAATTGGGGGTTTTGGTAAAAGTAGGGTAAATTGACAAAATTGGCCTATGGTGTAGTTGGACAAAATGAAATTGGGAATATTTGGGATTTTCTGGAATTTTCATGAAATTTTTGGAATTTATGGAATTTTGGGTCAAGAGGGGCATTTTGGTAATTTGGAGGGTATTGGGGGTATTTTTAGAAATTTTTGGTATTTTTGGCTGGAGATGGTCAATTTGAGTGGGGGGAAAATGTTTAGGATTGATTTTGAGGACTTTTGGGTAATTTGGAGGTTTTGAAAAATTTGGGCAATTTCAAGGGCTTTTGGTAGGTTTGATGGGTGTAGGATCCCGAGGTCAAAAATTGAAATTTTGGAAGAATGAAAATTGATCAATCTGTGAGTGAAATGGAATCACTTTGATTGAGCCATGAAGCCATATTAAGCCCATATGAGCTATGAGAGGACTCATCGGAGGCATTCTCTATGTTGTTCCTAACCCTCTCAACTAGGGGCTTAGGGGTTAAGGTCCATCCATATGAATTATCTACATGAGTCAGGGAGTCAAGTTGGGTATAGGTGTGGTTTTAGGATTTGGATTGTGTGTGTGAGAGTGTAGATTGTGAGTGTAGTGAGTGTGTAAGTCAACCCTCACCGCACTGTGCCACCTGGGGAAGTCCTAGGCCAAAGAGTCCTATAGGGAACTCATCATTTAAACCTCCACATTTGATCTCAACCCTCTAGGTGATTAGGGGTCTACAATCAAGCTTGTGGGGTTTGCGAGGAGACAAGAAGTGGTTTAAATTTCTAAGGGATGGGTCCCAATTCTAGTCCTCTAAGATAGTCAAAGGAAAAGCCTAAGGCTAGATCCTAGACACTAAAGAGGGAAGAGAAGACCTCATCAAAAATGAGATCAACAATCACATGTCCTATATATTAGGAGTAACTTCCAGTCTTCTAGAAGCTCTAATAACCGCTTAACTCCATCAAAATAACTCCCCAAAATCATCAAAAAAATTTTAACAGCATCTGTGTCGAGCTGGCGCTTAGGCACCGGATTCTGGCGCCTAGGCGCCAGGCCAATAATTCCAATATTTAGGTCCATAAGCTCGATGTTTGCTCCTTTTTGCTCCTTTTTCCTTCTTTTTCCTTCTTGGACTTTTTTTAATCATCTACATCAAAAAACATGAAAATATCTTTCATTAAAGCATAATATCCTTAAGAATTGAATCATAAATAAGGCATAAAAATGGGTATTTTTTAGGTAGATCACATATTTGCCCAAGTTTTAATAGAACTAGTTGCTAATGAGTTAAGCCACATCTTTGCTTTATCTTTTAAGGAAAAGGGAAAGAGTCTAAGCCTAATAGCATCATTAGAAACATAATTATATTTAAAGGTAGCACAAAGTTCTAAGAAACTAGCAAGGTGTAAATTTGGATCCTCATTTGTTGTTCCTCCAAATTGATTATTTTGAACCATTTGAATAATAGAAGGTTTAAGTTCAAAAGAATTAGCATCTACAGCTAGCATTTAAATACTAATATGAAGTTCATCAGCTGTGGGGTTTGCATAATCCCTTAATGGTTTATAAACATTTTGTTCATTAATTTCTATTGAATTTTGATTATTGTTATGTAAGTTAGCCATTTCCTAATATTTTTGAATTTGTTTTCCTCTTCTAATTCTTTTAACAGTTCTTTCTAATTCAGAATCAAAAGGTAATAATCCTTTAGATCCAGAACTACGCATAAAAATAAATTAAAATCTTTTTGGTATTTTTGTTTTTATATATATTTTTTTATATATTATATTTTATATATTTTTTAAATAAATAAAAGTGTATAAATTATTTTAATTTGAGAAATGTAAAAATTGTCTTTTTAACTTTCTTCCTTATCCTCCCCGACAACGGCACCAAAAACTTGAACCATCCTTTACGAATAAGAACTTATGATTTTATATTTAAATATTTATATTAATTTTTGTAAAATTCAAAATTTCAAACGCAAGTATACGTATCGTTTCAAGTAATATAAGGCTCTATGGAGTCCTGGTTATCGATCCCACAGGGAAGATTACGGGAAAATTAATTTAAGAAATTTATTAGATTTTCAAATTAAAAGTAATTATTATTTTTATTTCTTCTCAAAATTCAGATTTTTAAATTTAATAAAATTTCTACTAAATGTAAGTAAGCAGTAATAAAGTAAAGATTAATGCAAGTATAAATAAAACAACTTTCTCATTTTCAACTAATCCAAGATTTTTTAGAATAATTATCATTTGTGGAGAACTTAGATTATGGTATTGTGCCAAATATAAGAATTTCTATTCTTTAACTTCGTTCAATAGTATAAAAAATATTGGCTAATCTATAGATCGGTTCAGGATGTATTATTAGTAGAATGGGTTAATCTAGGCTCACACAACTAGATGTCCAAGGGTGGCTATGGTCGGCCCTACTAGTGACCCGTTCCCTTTCTATAAACCAAATTATTAGAATTTAGTCTGTCACTCTAAAAACTAATCAATTCTACGCCCAATAAAAAATATCTCTCTATTTATTTGCACTTCACCTAGAATAACCCACATATAGCCTTCGATTACCCAAGGATTCATGTGATATCTACTAGTTAAGAACTCATCCCCAGATAGGTCTCAGAATTCTTCAACAGATTTTAACAATTTAAATGGCCAGTTTAAAAAGTAAATTAAGATCAAGTATTAATATCATCACAATTTTATAAATATTTTCAGTTAAATTCTCTAACAAAATTTAATTATCTTATTATCTTTTCATAGTTGAAAGGAGAAAGAAAACAAACTACTCAGAACACATTGAATTCACACAACAAAACATATTTATAAAACTTTGAACCAAGTTATAAATACTTATCTAGAATATTCCTTCAAGTGATCCACTGACTTCTACTGACTCCAATGCAAAATGAAAGACTTCAACAGCAACAACACTAATAAACTCACACTAACTACTCAAGGAATTAAGTAGTTGATCCAAGAAAAAATACTTATTTTTATGCCTTGATTTTTATTAAATTTTAAGGATATTATGCTTTAATGAAAGGTATTTTTGTGTTTTTGGATGTAGGTGATACAAAAATGTTTAAGAAGGAGAAAAATATGAAAAAGGAAAAAAAGGAGCAAAAGGAGCAAAAATAGAGCCAAAATGCAAAATTTTCGAAATTATCGGCCTCGGCCCTCAGCGCCGCAGTCCGACGCCTAAGCGCGCCGATACGTAAAACTCGTTAAGTTTTTACGACTTTCGGCGGTTATTTTGATGGAGTGAGCGGTTATTGGACCTTCTAGAAGACTGGCAGTTGTTCCAGGTTTATAGGACATGTGATACAATGTATTTGGACGCTTCAAAAAGGTTTTAATCGCGAAGAGGTGTGATCCAAAGTGAAGAGGTGCGAAGAACTAGATGCGGTGTGCGGCGCCTAGGCACCAGATTCTGGCACCTAGGCGCCAGACACACCGTCTAGAAGATTCATTGAATGTGGACACATTTTGAAGAGGTGCCTTGAGGTAACCCTTGAAGCCTATAAATAGGAGGGTATTCCTTCAGAGAAAAATGCCCCATCTATCCCTCTCTATCTAGAGTCTTATCTAGAGAGAGAATTAGAGAGATCATATTAGGGCCACCTTTTTACTTTCCTTCATAAATTAGTGAGTTTATTTTAGAGTTTGTATTCAGAGTTTGAAAGAGTTGGTGCATCCGTAGTTCATTACGCCGTGGAGTCGGTAGGATTCGAAGTTCAAGTAGGAGAAACATCTAAGATAAGTATTTTTATTTTGATTCAAAGTTTATTTATTATGTTTTGTTATTTAATTTCAATGTGTTCGAGTAGTTACTTTACTTTCTCCTTTCAATTATGAAAAGATAAATAAGATAATACAAAATTCATCTGGAGAATTAAAAATCATATATTTTCAAAACATTGTAATGATACTAATACCGGTTCTTAATTTACTATTTAAATTGGCCATTTAAATTGTTAAAACCCGTTGAAGAGTTTTGAGACCTAGAAGGAGATGAATTCTTAACTTGTAGATATCACATGAATCCTCGGGTAGTCGAAGGCCTTATGCCTGGGTTATTCAATGTGAAGTGCAAATAAATAGAAAGATATTATATAATGGGCATAGAATCGATAAGTTTTTAGAGTGATGTACTAAATTCTTGTGATTCGGTTTATAGAAAAGGAAATGGTCACTAGTAGGCCGACTATAGCCACCCTCGGACATCTAAGTAGTGTGAGCTCAGATTAACCTATTCTACTAACAATACATCCGGACTCGATCTATAAATGCAGCAATGTTCTTCGCACTCTGATCAAATGGTAAAGAATATGAATGCTTCTATTTGGTACAATACCATAAATTTATATTCTCCACGAATATTATTATTATCTTAGAAAATCTTGGATTAATTTAAAGGGAGAAAGTTGCTTTCTTATTGCTATTTACATCAATTATTTTATTCCTGTATTATTATTGCATCTAGTAAATTAAAAATTATAAAAGAAATACTTTGAAATAAAAATATTTAAAGATCCATAACTCTCTCCTCGTGGGATCGATATCGGGGTCTTTGTTTCAAAGCCCTATATTACTTCGAAACGATACGTATACTTGCGTAGAACCCCTAGTGTGTAAAATATTTTCCATAAAATTATATTTATATACACTAGTCGCTATTATTATTTATAACATATATTTTTGAAAGCATTAATTAGTACGTTGATCTTCAGAGGACTTCGGTCAAGCCTTCGGTACCATTGTCAGGGAAGAAGATTTTAGTACGCATATATTTATATCGGGTCAAGTTTTTGGCGCCGTTGCCGGAGAGAGTAGAGGCAAACTTTTAGATTTTTAAGTATTTTTATTTTATTCATTTTTCTTTATTAAAAAAACACAAAACGAAAAAATATAAATATATATATATATAATAATAATATTTATTTTAATTCTTACTAATTGACTTTTTATGCGTAGTTCTGGATCTGAAGGATTATTACCTTTAGATTCTGAATTAGAAAGAACTGTTAGAAGAATTAAAAAAGGAAAACAAATTCAAAAATTTCAAGAAATGACTAATTTACATAATAATTTACAAAATCCAATTGAAATTAATGATCAAAATGTTTATAAACCATTAAGGGATTATGCTAACCCTACAGTTGATGAACTTCATAGTAGTATTCAAATACCCACTGTAGATGCTAATTCTTTTGAGCTTAAACTGTCTATTATTCAAATGGTTCAAAACAATCAATTTGGTAGAACACGAAATGAGGATCCAAATTTACAACTTGCTAGTTTTTTAGAACTTTGTGCTACCTTTAAATATAACAATGTTTCTGATGATGCTATTAGGCTTAGACTCTTTCCTTTTTCTTTAAGAGATAAAGCAAAGATGTGGCTAAACTCATTAGCAACAGGTTCTATTAAAACATGGGCTTAAATGGCACAAAAATTCCTTGCTAAATATTTTCCTCCTTCTAAAACTTCTAAATTAAGAAATGATATTACTTCATTTAGTCAATTTAACGGGGAGACAATTTATGAAACTTTGGAAAGATTTAAAGAACTATTAAGAAAATGTCCTCATCATGCTTTACCTGATTGGTTAATTATTCAAACATTTTATAATGGATTAATTGGATCTTTAAAATCAATTATTGATGTCGCCGCTTGAGGTTCTTTAATGTCTAAATCATTCAAGAAGCTTACACTTTAATCGAAGAAATGGCTAACAATAATTTTCAATGGCCTTCTAAAAGGATTAATCCTAAAATAATGGCAAGTATTCATGATAATGAAGCCTTTTCTATTTTAGCTTCATAAGTAAAGCAGTAATGTCTAAGAAATTAGATAGTTTTGCTATTAATATATCACATAATAACTTAGAAGTTATCAATAGAAGAATTAATTTTACAACTATGTAATCAATTACAGAATCAAAACACTGCTATTCGTAATATTGAGAATCAAATAGGAAAAATCGCTAATTTAATTAATTATAGACCCCTAGGAACACTTCCTAGTAATGTTGAAATCAATCCAAAAGAAATTGGAAAAGAACATGAACATGTTAAAGCTCGTACAACTTAGAAGTGGAAAGGAATTAAAAGAAAGAATGCAGTAATGAAATCGAAAAGGAGATCGAGGTCAAGAGATTGAAAAATCTAAAGAAACTCCTCCTAATAAAGATTAAACTAATATTTCTATTAATATGGAAGTTGAAAAACCACCACCACCTTTTCCTCAAAGACTTAAACAGCAGAAGCTTGGTCATCAATTTTCTAAGTTCTTTGAAATTTTTAAGAAACTTACTATAAACATACCTTTTGTCAAGCTTTGGAACGTATGCCAACTTATGCAAAATTTATGAAAGATATTTTAAGTAAGAAACGAAGATTTGAAGCTTTTGAAATTGTTGCATTAAGTGAAGAATGTAGTGCAATAATTCAAAAGAAATTACCTTAAAAACTTAAATATCATGCAAGTTTTTCTATACCTTGTGCTATTAGAGAAAAGTTTTGTGGAAAAGCTTTATGCGATTTAGGAGCAAGTATTAATCTCATGCCATTTTCTATTTTTCGAAGGTTGAATTTAGGAGAGATTACTCCCACCACCGTAACCCTTCGGCTAATGATAGATCTATCACTTATCCTAAAGGAGTTATAGAGGATGTTCTTGTTAAAGTAGATAAATTTATCTTCCCTGTAGATTTCATTGTATTTGATATGGAAGAAGATAAAGAAATACCTATTATTTTAGGGAGACTTTTCTAGCGACCGGAAGAGCTATGATTGATGTGCAAAAAGGAGAATTAACCATGAGAGTTAATGATCAAGAGATTAAATTTAATGTCCTTAAATCAATGAAGTACCCTGACAAAGAAAAATGTTATCGAATGGATATAATTGATTATTTAATAGAGAAACATTATCAAGAAAAATGTAAAGTCATTTCTGAAGAAAAACTTGAATTATTAACCAATGAAGATGAAGAACTAAAAGAAGAAGAAACTCATTATATTAAAGATATTTGGGAAACTTTGGACATAACTCAAAATGATATACTTTTACCCTCCATTAAAAAAGCCCCTGAACTGGAATTAAAAATGTTACCTTCACATTTAAAGTATGCATTTCTGGGAAATTCATTAACTTTACCTGTTATTATTTCTTCTGAGCTAAGTATAGATCAAGAAAAAAAATTGATAGGAGTGTTAAAGAATTATAAGAAAGCATTTGGTTGAACAATTGCTGACAAAAGGAATAAGCCCATCCATTTGTTTGCATAGAATTTTAATGGAAGAAAATTTTAAACCTACTAGTGAACCACAAAGAAGATTAAATCCTATCATGAAAGAGGTTGTTAAAAAAGAAATTGTTAAATGGTTAGATGCTGGTATTATTTATACTATTTCGGATAGCCAATGGGTAAGTCCTATTCATTGTGTTCCGAAGAAAGGAGGAGTAACTATCATTGTCAATGATAAAAGTGAACCAATTCCTACGAGACAAGTTACTGGATGGCGAAATTGCATTGATTATAGGAAATTAAATGACGCCACAAGAAAGGATCATTTTCCTTTACCTTTCTTGGATCAAATGCTTGATAAATTAGCTGGACACTCATATTTTTGTTTTCTGGATGGATATTCTGGTTATTATCAATTACCTGTCGCTCCTGAGGACTAAGAGAAAACAACATTTACAAGTGCTTTTGGAACATTTGCCTTTAAAAGAATGCCTTTTGGTTTATGTAACGCACCTGCAACTTTTCTAAGATGTATGATGTCAATATTTTGTGATTTGATTGACAAAGGAATTGAAATATTCATGGACGATTTTTCAGTTTTTGGAACTTCTTTTGAATCTTGTTTGGAAAATATTTCCAAAATTCGAAAAGGTGAAGAAACAAACTTAGTTCTTAACCGGGAAAAATGTCAATTCATGGTCACGAAGGCATTGTACTTGGTCACAAAGTTTCACAAAAGGGATGGAAGTAGATCAAGCAAAAGTGAAAATTATTCGCTGAATTACAACCACATACTACTGTTACAGATGTGAGAAGTTTTCTAGGTCATGCTGGATTTTATAGAACATATATAAAGGATTTTTCTAAAATTGCTAAACCTCTTTGTCATTTATTGGAAAAAAATGCTAAATTTGAATTTAACGAAGACTGTGTTAATGTTTTTAATATTTTAAAAGAAAAATTAATAACTGCACTTATCACTGTTGCACCTAATTGGAATAAATCTTTTGAATTAATGTGCAATGCAAGTGATTTTGCAATTGGAGCTGTATTGGGACAAAAACTTGAGAAAATTTTTAAAGTTATATATTATGCTAGTAAAACTCTTACTCAGAAAGAGCTTCTAGTTATAGTATATACCTTTGATAAATTTAGACCTTATCTTCTTGGTACTAAATGCATAGTTCATGCTGATCATTCCGCTATTAAATATCTAATGTCAAAAAAGGATGCTAAACCTAGACTAATAAGATGGGTTTTACTTGTACAAGAATTTGATTTTCAAATAGTGGATAGAAAAGGAACGGACAACCAATTTGCTGATCATTTATCTAGAATTAAGAATGATGTTATTACTGAAGAAAATATAAATGAGAAATTTCTCGATGAACATTTATATGTTATTCAAGGATACCAAACACCTCGTTATGCGAATATAGTTAACTATTTAGTTAGCAATATTCTACCTTATGGATTGGATGAAAAATTTATTAAGAAATTTAAAAATGATGCTAAATATTATATTTGGGAAGATCCTCATTTATTTAAATTAGGAAGAGATTTTATAATTCGAAGATGCGTACCTTATGAAGAAACTTTTGCTATTATTCAAAAATGTCATGATTCCGATTTTGGAGGACACTTTGGAATAGATAAAACTGCATTTAAAATTTTAAATTCAGGATTTTACTGGCCTACTTTATTCAGAGATGTGAGACATTATGTTAAAACATGTGATCGATGTCAAAGAATGGGTAATATATCCAAGAAAGATTGAATGCCTTTAAACTACATATTGGAAGTTGAAATTTTTGATATATGGGATTTAGACTTTATGGGACCATTTGTACCATCATCTGGAAAAATTTATATTTTATTAGCAGTTGATTATGTTTCAAAGTGGATTGAAGTTGTAGCTTTGCCTAACTGTGATTCCAAAAGTGTATCTAAATTCTTAAAGAAGATGATTTTTTCAAGATTTGGAATGCCTATGGTAATTATCACAGATGGTGGAAGTCATTTTAGAAATATAAGAATTCAATCATTACTTGCAAAAATTTGGAATCAAACATAAAATTGCAATCGCATATCACCCACAAACAAGTGGAATGGCTGAAGTATCAAACAGAGAAATTAAAAGAATTTTAGAGAAGACTGTTAATCCTAAAAGAACTGATTGGGTTGATAAACTTGATTCTGTATTATGGGCTTATAGATTAGCTTATAAGACACTAATCGGAATGTCACCTTACAGGTTAGTTTTTGGAAAACATTGTCACTTACCAGTTGAACTTGAACATAAAGCTTATTGGGCGATAAAGGAGTTTAATTTTGATTTGAATACTGCAGGAGAAAAATGATTATTGTAATTTAATGAGATGGATGAATAAGAAATGAATCATATGATAATGCAAAAATTTATAAAGAGAAAATGAAGGTATTACATGATAAAAAGATTTTAGGAAAAATATTTGAACCTGGACAAGAAGTATTACTATTTAATACTCATTTAAGTCTTTTTCCTGGAAAAATGAGATCAAAATGGATAGGACCATATATAATTGAAAAAGTATACCAATATGGAGCTGTGGATATTAAAGACCCCAAAACGGGAAAATTTTTTAAAGTTAATAGATTAAGATTAAAGCCTTATTTGGGAGATATTAAAAAGATTTATAAAGAGGCTTATGAATTAAGTCAACCTGATTAAAGAATTATTTAGGTCGGGCTGACGACGTTAAGCCAAGAGCTTTATGGGAGGCAACCCATAGAATTTTATTTTTAGTATGTTTTTACATTTTTGATGTATGGTTATGCCTCGGTCTTGATAAATTTTATATAACTTCAGAAAATTAAAAATTATCTTGATGTATATAAAGTTTTGACTTTGGATCACTCCATTTCATATGTAAGTAAAAAGGAGATCAAGTTAACCTTCATTGAAATTATGTATAATTATGTTATTGAGATTGTTCTGATCTTACCATTATAATTTACCTATTTTTGGAGAACGAAACCTTGAAATTTGACGTTAGGCAAAATAGAGTCAAACATGGTTCCGGCGCCTAGGCGCCAGAATTCAGCGCCTAAGCGCCAGAATAAGCTGTGTATCGATGGGTCCGGCGGCTTAGCACCAGATTTTGTACCTAAGCGCCACGGTTACTAGGTCGTGTAAAAACCAAAAACTTTCAGCTTTTCACACAATTTTCACCTTTAAATTAACCCATCTTCATCCCCAATCCCTAAGCAATCAATATTTCGACCCATACACTCCATTTTTGATAGATTAGAGAGGATTTTTGAAGAAATTGAGAGGAGAAATCTTAGGGAAGAGACTAGAGACAAAGGTCCAAAATATCCTCAACCCTACTTCAATGGTTTCATCACTGTAAGTTTGGAGAAAATTTCTAGTCGTCTTGATAAATTTGAAGTGGATTTCAAAAGCATTGGAGATCACCTTCATGAGATGTATCATCAGATTGAACATCTGGAATGGCAAGCGAAACTCCAATTTGATCATCTAGCGGCTTATCAAGATACTCAAGTGGAGATGTATGCGAAGAACAAGTGGATCGACGAGAAAACGGCTATGGATTTTCTGAGAGCGTTAGTATTCTTCCTTAGTAGGCCAAGCAATCTTCATTGTGAAGATAATGGAAATTAGATAGTGATTTGGTGAGATCGTGATTTATCCAGTGAGTCGTTTTATCGATTTAGTAAATCAATTGTGTTTGTTTGTGTATTTGCTTTCATGTTCAATGTGTGTTGTATTTGTTTTCAAATTGTGTTGTTTGATTGTGTGTTAGGACTTGAATCATTATATTATACTTATCTGAAGTGTATTGAGCCAATATTGAAGATTATAAATGGAAATTGGAGAAGTTTGATTTAAACCTTGTGTTTGATTGGTGGATTTAATATTTAATTTTTAAACTTTTTAGAAAATGTTTTGGAAGTTAGAAACTGAAGCCCTATTCAAATATGAGTCATTGGAAGTTGAATTTATGAATTTTGGTGGAAAATAAAATTTTTAGAGTGATTTTTGTGAAAGGCGAGTCTGGCGCCTAGGCGCCAGAATTCGGCGCCGGTTCGACCTGCTTACTCGAAAAACACCATATAAACCCCATTAGCCATGGATGACGCTTAAGCTTCATCTTCTTCCCCATTTTCGTGAAAATACACCTTTTAGATCCACTTTGAGGTCAAAACATCAAGTATTTGGGCTCGAAATCACTTGATTTCTTCGTCTCAAGGTCAAATCTACACGCTAATCCATTTATTTTCAATTTTCACCATAGTTTTTCCTATGTTTTGCTAAAAATCGAAATTTGGGGAAAAATTTTGATTTTTAGATATTCTATTTGGATTTTTAAACTTATTTTAAGTTTCTTAAACTTAAAAAGAGTTTAAATATTTGATTCCTAAATTTGTTCTTGTTTTCTTTCACGTTTAGATGGCACCGAAATCTAAGCGAGGGAAGGGACGAGAAAATTTTGACAATAGCAAGTTTGCGACTGTGGTAGCACATTTTTCGATATCACGAATTTGTGATGTAGAGAAAGTTTATCTCAGAGCGAAGCTTTTACAATCCGGGTGAAATGATTGAGAACACAATCGTTGCGCACAACTAGCAACGATTCTGTTATTTCACTGTTGTTGCTGTTATTCCAGTCGTTCGCGAATTTTATACTTACTTTATAGATGCGGAAGACTGCGAAGTCTTCGTCAGAGGTATTGGAATAGGATTTTCTCTAGAGAGGATCAATGTGTTTTATGGACTGCCACCTACCATCGAGTGCCACTATTCTGGATTATCTCCATCTGAGGGAGATCTTGAGATGATTATTTCTTATTTGACTGACGACACTGGAGCCTGGAAGATCCGAAATGAAAAACGGGTAAATTTCAAATCTTCCAAATTAAATGGTGTTTCAAAGGCTTGGCATTATTTTATTTCTGCTAGACTTCTACCTTCCAACCACCTGAGTGAAGTCACCAGAGATCAAGCTATCTTAAACTATTGCATTCAGGAGAGGAAGCCGATAGATGTCGACAGTATTATTTATGATTCTGTGGAGTCTACTGCTAGATCCAGCACTTCTGTGGGACTGGGATTCCCATCTTTGATCTATTCTTTATGTGTTAGTAATGGAGTCACTGCTGATATTTCTGAGGAGAAGTTGAAGTCTACCAAGCCAATTGGGCAGGAGAGTGTTAGTATCTATGATCGTCTTTGAGGGAAGAGATCGACCGCTTCTTCTACTTCTGCACACACTTCAGGTAGACCTTCTACTTCCAGACCTTCTACTTCTAATGTTGAGCCACCATCTAGTTTTTGGGAATTGATGCATGATCAGTTTTTAGAGCAATAGCATGAGTTATTTCAAACTCACTGCAGAGTTGATTCTATTTATAAGAAAATTGATCATTTATCTGAGTACACCCAGAGGTAGAGTAGTTACGATGCTGAGTATGATGAAGCTATAATTAGATTCCTGAAGGGAGAGCATGATGTTCCGTTTCCTACCTTTCCTAGTTTCTCACCATAAGTTGATCCTAAGGATGTTGAGTTTTCTTTTGGTGATGATGACGATGCTGAGGCTACAGACAGTGATTAGTGGCCTGATGTATCTCTGAATTGTGCTAAGTCTGTTGTTAGTTTAGTTTGTTTTCTAGTATTGATTGTTGTTTGTTGTTTGCTAGGTTAGATTTGTCTATTTACTTTGTGTGGATTGTTGGATGTTAAGACTGTTGTTAGAGTATTTTTAATGTATTGTGTTTAAGATTGAAATTTGGATAAATTTATGTTTATTCCTGTTTCAGCTTATTGTTTAGTAGTTAGTAATGTTGTTCTGTTTTTTTTTAAGTAGTATCATTTAATTTAATTATTAATGAGTCTGCTTACTTTTTATACATGCTTCATTATTTCAGTATTATTCATAAAAGCATGTGTAGAAGTAAATTTTTCTTTCTAGAATGTTTTTTTTACATACTTATAAAAATTCCTTATTAAAATTATGTTTTTCTTTCTCTCATACTTTAAAAAAAATTTTCATGATAGACAAAAACTTAAGTTTGGGGGAAAGGGAAAATACATTCAAATTTAAATTTGATTTGTCCTTAAAGAACTAATATTTTTTTAAAATAAAAATTTTTAACATAACATGAGGAATAAAGAATCTATTTAAGATCACTTAAATTTTTGAAATTATAAATAATTTAGTAGACTTAACCAAAAATTTTAATAACTTTGATTGATTTTAAGAATAGAATTATTCAACTTAAAGAAGAATAAGATTAAGAAATTTTTCTATTCATAGTAGAGATAATTGAATTTTAGAAGTATTAAGAAATCAAAAATTATAACTCAAAAAAGAATAGATTGAAATTCTTTTTGAAATCTATTTATGTTATAATAATTAAGTGAAAATGTATAAGTTTGAAAATATAAGTTAAGGATAGTGAAGTTCAAAACCATTAACAAGCTATCCAGATACAGTAATCCTCTCTTAAAAAAAAAACAAAGAGAAAAAAAGAGGAGAAGCTTGAGGAAATGCCTAATCAAAAATTGGCTTCACTTGAATTAACTTACAAAAAGAAAACTGATTACATATATTACTTAATTTTTATGCATTTATTTTTATTAGAAAAGAATTTCATGAAGATCTTTTTCTTGTGAATAATTTATGTGATCTTAATATAATAAACTACAATTATTTTAGAAGTGAATGAAAATTTTTTTATGTCTTATGATTTGGTAGTTAGAATATTCTTTAAATTCTTAAAATTAAACTTAGTTAGTGAAATTTGGTTAATGATTTACTAAAGCCTTTATAAAATCAAAAATCATAAGGAGTCTTAAATATTTACCTTTTTATTCCAAATGTTATACATTTTACATAGTAAAAAGGGTTACTTGAGGACAAGTAACGTTTAAGTTTGGGGGATTTTGATCCAAGAAAAAAATATCTATTTTTATGCCTTGATTTTATTAAATTTTAAGGATATTATGCTTTAATGAAAGGTATTTTTGTGTTTTTGGATGTAGGTGATGCAAAAATGTTCAAGGAGAAAAATATGAAAAAGGAGCAAAAAAGAGCAAAAATAGAGCTAAAATGCAAAATTTTCATAATTATTGGCCTGGCGCCTAGGCGCCAGAGTCCGGCGCCTAAGTGCCAGCTCGATACAGAAAACTGTTAAGTTTTTGACGACTTTTGGGCGGTTATTTTGACAAAGTGAGCGGTTATTGGACCTTCTAGAAGACTGGCAGTTGTTCCTGGTTTATAGGACATGTGATACAATGTATTTGGACGCTTCAAAACGGTTTTAATCGCGAAGAGGTGCGAAGAACTGGACGCGGTGTCCGGCGCCTAGGCACCAGATTCCGGCGCCTAGGCGCCAGACACACCTTCTAGAAGATTCATTGAATGTGGACACATTTTGAAGAGGTGCCTTGAGGCAACCATTGAAGCCTATAAATAGGAGGGTATTCCTTCAGAGAAAAACGCCCCATCTATCTCTCCCTATCTAGAGTCCTATCTAGAGAGAGAATTAGAGAGATCATATTAGGGCCACCTTTTTACTTTCCTTCATAAATTAGTGAGTTTATTTTAGAGTTTGTATTCGAGTTTGAAAGAGTTGGTGCATCTGTAGTTCATTACGTTGTGGAGTCGGTAGGAATCGAAGTTCGAGTAGGAGAAACATCTAAGATAAGTATTTTTATTTTGATTCAAAGTTTATTTATTATGTTTTTTTATTTAATTTCAATGTGTTCGAGTAGTTACTTTACTTTCTCCTTTCAATTATGAAAAGATAAATAAGATAATACAAAATTCGTCGGAGAATTAAAAATCATATATTTTCAAAACATTATGATGATATTAATACGGTTCTTAATTTACTATTTAAATTGGCCATTTAAATTGTTAAAACCTGTTGAAAGTTTTGAGACCTAGAAGGAGATGAATTCTTAACTTGTAGATATCACATGAATCCTTGGGTAGTCGAAGGCCTTGTGGCAGTTATTCAAGGTGAAGTGCAAATAAATAGGAAGATATTATATAATGGGCGTAGAATTGATAAGTTTTTAGAGTGACAGACTAAATTCTTGTGATTTGGTTTATAGATAAGGAAAGGGTCACTAGTAGGGCCGACCATAGCCACCCTTGGACATCTAGTAGTGTGAGCCTAGATTAACCCATTCTACTAACAATACATCCGGACCTGATCTATAGAGCTAGCTAATGTTCTTTGCACTGGATCAAAGGGTAAAGAATATGAATGCTTCTATTTGGCACAATACCATAAATTTATATTCTCCACGAATATTATTATTATCTTAGAAAATCTTGGATTAATTGAAAGGGAAAAAGTTGTTTTCTTATTGCTATTTACATTAATTATTTTATTCCTGTTTTATTATTGCATCTAGTAAATTAAAAATTATAAAAGAAATACTTTGAAATAAAAATATTTAAAGATCTATAACTCTCTCCTCATGGGATCGATACTGGGGTCTTTGTTTTAAAGCCCTATATTACTTGAAACGATACGTATATTTGCGTAGAACCCCTATCATGTAAAATATTTTCCATAAAATTATATTTATATACACTAGTCGCTATTATTATTTATAACATGTATTTTTGAAAGAATTAATTAGTACGTTGATCTTCAGAGGACTTCGGGTCAAGTTTTTGGCACCGTTGCCGGGGAAGAAGATTTTAGTACGCATATATTTATATCGGGTCAAGTTTTTGGCGCCGTTGCCGGGGAAGAAGATTTTAGTACGCATATATTTATATTGGGTAAGTAGTAACACTCAAAATAAACTCACTAAATACTAAAGAAGGTGGCTTCTTAAAATGTTTGGATGCTAGAGGGGAACTAGAGGAGATATAGGGTGCTTGGGGACTATAGGGTGCACTTTTCTCTATAGAATTGACTCCTATTTATAGAGCTTCCAATTTGACCAGGGGTTGCTTAAGGAATCTCTTCAAAATTCGTCCAAATACAATGTACCTTTTAGAAGGTAACTGTGGCGCCTAGGCACTGGAATCAAGCGCCTAGGCGCCGGAGTCTGTGACCAAGTCTTCGCACCTTGAATCGCACCTCTTCACGATTAAAACTGTTTTCCTGTGTCCAGATGCATTGTATCTCATGTCCTATGTATTAGGAGTAACTTCTAGTCTTCTAGAAGGTCTGATAACCACTTAACACCGTCAAAATAATAGCCTAAAGTCTTCAAAAATCTTATCTGCTTCAGTATCGAACTGGCGCTTAGGCGCCGAATTCTGGCGCCAGACCTATAATTTTGTCAACTTTGCTCTTTAAGCTCTATTTTTGCTCCTTTTTGTTCCTTTGTCCTTCTTGACTCTTTTTTTTATCACCTACATCCAAAAACATAAAAATACCTTTCATTAAAGCATAATATCCTTAAGAATTGAATCATAAATAAGGCATAAAAAAAGGTATTGTTTAAGTAGATCATCGGGAAGAACCAAAACCGCCAAAAAATTACCTCAATTCCTCCGCAACAGCAAACAACTCACCCGCCACCTTCCTTCACGCCTGCCAGCCAGCCACTCAGCAATGTGGTCAAAGCTGCCATCCAGAAAGGAAACTTAGCAGAGCATAGTTCCCAGTCGCCATCTTCATATATATATATATATATATATATATATATATATATATATATATAAAAGGAGCAACTGTGGGCTCCTTACAAGTTAATAACAAAAGGAGAGTACAAAATCATAAATAGAAAGGCTCCAACTAACATTAAAAAATCTAATGGAGACCACTCCCAAAAGACCACAAAACAAGAAAGCCAAGGTTGTGTGTGTGTGTATATATATATATACATATATAAATATGTATATATATAAAGTAAGTTTAAAAGTGGTTGGGTGGAACCCCACGGCACCCAAAATCCAAACCAAAAAAAAAAAAAGAAAAACCATAGAGACATTCCCTTCAGGATAAAAGAAACCACCAAAATCTTAGAAAAATGGGATTGTCTCCACTCTAAGATGTGGGAGTTGTAGCTTGTCTCCATTAATTAAAATTTTGAGATCAATGGGGGGGGGTTGTAGAAACTAACACCTGCTGGGTTCTTGCCCCCATAACCGCTAACCAATTTGCCACTTTATTACCCTCCCTGAGAATTGAAGAAATGGTAAATTGAGGGGGTTTAGCCTGGTTTATTTGTTTTCTCCAATAGTCTTGCATCCAGGTTGTAGACTGATCTTGCTATAGAGTGTTAAGGAGAACAGTGGAATCGACTTCTAGCCAAAGATTCGACCAGTTGGCAATTTTGGCAATATGCAAAGCATACTCCACGACGAATAAATTCAGCATCAAGTGCATCTCTAGCTTCCACGAGTGCATAAAAGAAAAGAAGGCGATTACCATGAGAGTTTCGAAAATTCCCCCCACTCCTGCATTATCCTTAGAGAACCGCCATCCGTATTAATTTTGATGGTTGGGTTAGTAGGGGGTTCCAACTAACCAAATTAACTTTTGTACCAACGAGCGAGTGGGAGCTCGATTTGCGGTAGATTGGTGAAACCCTTGTGTTTAATAATTTTGTGTAGATATGTTTTACGAGTTTTTGGCTACTTTATCCACGAGTGGCAGAGGTCCCATCAAATTTGGCACTGTTTCTGGCCATCCACAGAAACCAAATAACAATGCAGTGTAGAGTATTAATTTTCTGATTTCCCCTATTCATCCAAAGTTTATGAAGATCTTCCCATCTATAAGTTTGGTTCTTCCAGCCATTGGTTAGTTGCAGCCATATAAATCTGGAAAAGGAGCAATTGAAATAAAGATGAGAGATGGATTCTTCATGTTGGTGGCAGAGCACACATTTAGAAGGCCCCTCAAGGCCTTTCGGTTTAAGTATATCATCGATCGGGATGAGGCCATGGAAGGTTCTCCAAGCACGTGAAAAGACATGGAAGGGGACAAAAATTTATTCCATATGGAGTTTCTCCAAGAAGCGAGGGCCGATTGAAAAGACTCCTATAAATAGTTTTAGTTATATTCGAGTGTGGTGGTTACTCCAACTAACTTTATCGGGAACATTTCGATCAAATTTGATAGAGGAAATCGCACTGAGCGAGTGATCCCGTAAAATGGCTTTAAGCCGGGGAAGGGACCGGTTGCACCCATCCCGGAACTCACAAACCTTAGTAGATGAATCGGTAAGATTATCCCTTGCAATTAGCCGATCCTTGGGACACCGAGTTTTCCGACCAAAAATTCACTTCACCCCTCCCCGGATCCCGGATAAAAAGGTTTTCGCGAGAATTTCTCACCTTGAGTAAATTGACCCGGATTCGGAGTCACCTAACTTCCCGACCACTTGAGTAGGATGGGAGTACCTGCAGTATTTACCCATCATATATTTGGCCACAGTGAGGTTTGGGCTCTGAAATTAATCCATAATTTGCACATGTTGACATTCTGAATTTGAGGAAAACTTTTGAAGCCAAGGCCTCCAGCAGACACTGGTTTTGTGGCCTTTTGCCAAGAAGTCTAACGCTTTTGGGTTCCCTGACCAGCCCATAAAAATCTGTTAAAAGCCCTTTCCAACTGCAATTGGGTGCTTTTCTTCATAGAAATCATTTGAAGAAGATAAGAAGGGAAGGTTGTGAGGATACTCTTAAGGAGTGTGATTCTACCTCCATTGGATAAGAAAGAATTAGTCCAACAGCTCAATTGGGAGCTAACTTTGGTGAGAATCTCCTCAAAGTGGATTTGTTTGGTTCTACCCATAGTGAGAAAGACACCTGTGTATTTAAAAGGAGGGGTACCGCATTTGAATCCAGATGTAATCCGGAATCCACTGCTTGACTTCGAATAGGTGTCAACTTGGAGAATACCAATTGACACTTCTCAGGATTGAAAGTCATTCCAGATTGTTGTTGGAAGGAGTCTAAGCAGTGTTTTAACTTTTTCACAACAGTTTTGTGAGCACTAGAGAATACCATGATATCATCTGCATAGAGGAGGTGAGAAATAGCAATATTTGATTTATGATGGTACCTGGCAAAGCTTTTGTTCAGAATGGTCTGATCAATCGTCCTTGAGAAGTAATCAGCAACTAAGATGAAGATGATAGGAGATAGTGGGTCTCCCTGCTTTAAGCCTCTGGTGGCATGGAAGTTGCCTCTGGCATTCCCATTAATTAAAATAGAGTGTTCATTTGAATGGAGCCACCTGGAAATGAGATTGCAGAACTGTTGCTGGAAACCTCTAGCATTCAATACATCATCAATAAACTCCCAACTAATGGTGTCATAGGCTTTTTGGATATCCAATTTGTATATGAGATTACCTCCCCTATGAACTTTATCCAAATCAAGTAGTAATTCCTGAGCAAGTAGCACATTATCAGTGATTGACCTGCCCTTAACAAAAGCTCATTGATTCATGCAGATTAACCTATCAAGGTGAGGTTGATGTCTCCCCACAATTATTTTACTGATTGCCTTGCTGATTACAAAAGTCAAGGAGATGGGTCTAAAATGATCCCAGTTTTGCATAAGATTATTTTTGGGGATCAACACAATATTTGAAGCACAAAAATAACTGGGAAGTGAATTTCCAAGGAAGAAGCTTTGGATAGCTGCCACCACATCACTACCATCCAGCTTCCACTCCTTCTGATAGAAGTCTGCAGTGTAGCCATCTGGTCCTGTAGTTTTAGAACTATCAATTGATTTTATGGCATTCCAGATTTCTTGTTCAGTTGGGATGGCAGTTAAATCAAGCACATTAGTGTACTGTAAATTGTCCTGGAAAAGAGATCTATCAATAGGCATTCTGGTTCTGGGAGGAGAATTAAGCAGCCTATCAAAATATGTAACAGCATCCAAGCCAATATCAGTGTCATCCAGGAGTTTCCTGCCATCAGCTGTGTGAATAGAGTGAATAGTATTGCATTTCCTTCTATATTTTATACAGGCATGGTAAAACTGAGTATTCCTATCACCATGAATAGAATGGTTCAAAGCAGCTTTTTTTTTTAGATATTGTTCCAGTTTATCAGTCGCCACCAGTAAGTTATTTTGTGCAGTGAAGTATTGTTCATCTGTAGCAATACCAGCTTGGATTTTAGACTCAATTTGATTTAGCTCTTTCTCAGCCACTTGGACAGCTTCATGGAGGTTCCCTGGATAGTTCCAATTCCATTTCCTAACAGCTTTACTGAGAGTTATCTGTAACCTGCTTAATCTAATGAGGGGGTTTGGGTGATCAGTACAGTGCCAGTTTTCCTGAACAATCTTGTGGAACTCAACATAGGAGGACCAAACATTAAGATATCTAAATGGAGGGGGTGTATTAGAGCAGTTGGGGGAGGTAATGGATATAAGGAGAGGTCTGTGATCGGAACCGACGAAGACTCGGGTGAGAAACATAAGTAAGAAGCCAATTAGAGAGCCAAAGGCCGTTAACCAACATCCCGTCAAGCCTCTCCCGCATGCTCCCTCTCTCTGGTAAAAGCGTGTCCTCTAAATCCAAGGTCATAAAGATCGGTCGCATGAATTTTATCATTGAAAATAGTCATATCAGAGAGCTTGGGAGGTCTGCCCCCAATTTTTTCATTTGAAGACCCCACACTATTAAAATCACCCCCAACTATCCAGGGTGAGTGTAATTGGACACTGATGTCCTGGAGCTGAGTCCACAGGAGCACTTTATCTTCCTTTTTACATCCAGCATACACAAAAGTTGTTGTACCATCCCTGCCATTAATCTGAAAGGAAGAATGTATAAATTGCTTGTTGTCAATAAGGATAGACCAGGTCACCTCTTTTCTACAAAAAATCCAAATTTTATTATTGCAGTTAGCATAATAATTGTAACCATGTAGCTTACTGATGATTTTCTGAGGGTATTTATTAACCAATGGTTCCAGAATGGTAATGCACCATAATTTATATTTTTTGTTTAAATGTAACAGTCTTTTAAAAGATAAGGGGTTAGCAATACCCCTTATATTCCAACAGTGGAAGTTTATCATTAATTGGGATGAGGATTAAATGAGGATTGAGATCAAGATCTAGATCTCCCCCAGTAACGAAATTCCGACTAACTCCCCTACGTAAAGAGGAGTTCCAAGTTTTTGTACTTCACTGAGATTATTCTTATTCTTTTTCCTGGAGGTTTGGGTGTGCCATTTGCCTTCCATCCCCTTCTGCATATCACAAATTTCAGCATTAGAGGGAAACTGGGTATCTAATTGATGTTCAATAGATTGAGTGGGTGTGACTATTCTGACTTCCTCTTCCTCCCTTCTGCACCTATGGTGGGCAGTAGTTGGGGATCTACCCCCAACAGGAGACTCAGAATCATCATCAGAAATAGTCCTGATTAACCCAGAGTCTGCTAGAGGGGTGCAATCATCCACATTGACTGTGTGTTCAACAATCTTCTCCCCAACAATTGGGGGGACATGATTAACTGGTGCTCTCCCCACCTCTGTTGGAGGAGTAAATTTAGTTTGAGAGACTGTATTCACAAAATCTCTCCTTTCTCCTAAGCCCTGTTGCACTAAAACAGTATCAACAGATTGCTTATGTTGAGTTTCCTTTGTTGTGGATCTTCTAGATGGAGGATGAATTCTATAACATTTTTCAATTGTATGTCCAAACATTTTGCAATGAGAGCAATAATAGGGTTTTTGCTGCATTATAACTTCTTGCCATTGTCCTTCCTTAGCTGATCCAATCCAAATTTTCTTGACCTCAGGCAGTGAAATATCTCTCTCAATCTGGATCCTAGCCATTTCAGGTTTAGCTTTGTTGATGGTAGCAGCATCCAGTCTTAAAGGAGTTCCAATAGACCTCCCAATTTGGAAAAGAGCATCCTGATTAAAAAATCTGTAAGGAAGATTAGGTAGTTTAAACCAAATTGGCACAATTGGGGGGTCCTTGCTAGGATCAAAATCTGCTGTCCATTTGATTATTTTCATCTCCACTCCAGCAATAGTCACCAAATGTTTAGCAAATAACATAGCATAATCCTCTTCAGCAGTGAAGTTGATAAGAAGATGCCTTCCATCCAACAGCCCTAGCTTCCAATTTCCTTGAAAATTCAGTGATTCAAAGTATTTTCTCACTAGCTCCATCTTGGGATGCCCCAAACTAAATTTCCCAATCAATGTGAGTTTCACTTCAGCATCAAGATCAGCCAATTCCTGGTCAGTGAAGATCACAGCAGGATGGCCATCCTTCTCTTCCAGTGGTCTGATAAATGGGCATGTGATTCTTCCAGCTGCTGCATCATGCAATCTCTGTGGAAAAATCAGTTTGGAAGGATCTGAGATAGAAGGGGCAGATCCTACAACACCAGCATAAGTGGCTTTTGCCCACTCAATGTTGGTGGTAAGATCAATGGGGTGAGCCATCAGACCACCATCCACAACCAGATGGCCTCCAATGGAACAGTGAAACAAAACAATAAAAACCAGAAAAGTGAGAGCCTGCAAACAGACAAAGGGAAAAGAACCAAAGAAGAAACCAACCCTGAATGGGTTCTCCAACAGTCCTTAGAGCAAGGACAGCCTCCCCAAAAAGAACACAATGAAACAGTAAAAATTTGAAATTCAAGGAGCCCGGGAACAACAAGAAACAGTAAGAAGAGCAAAAAAGGAGCACGAGAACACTTCACCACCAGACCAGCTCCCACCAGACTTACCTGCACCACCACCCACCAAGCCGCCGCCGGCAGGGTCATGCTAGAAACCCTAGCAGAGCACACCTTGCCGCCAACATCTCTTTATATATATATATATATATATATATATATATATATATATATATATATATATATATAGTGCATCTCTAAAACCTTATTGTAGGCTTAGTTGATTCCATGGAACTCAATTTAAACTCTTTCAGACGAGGTTACAATCAGTAAGCAAAAGTCTCAACTAATAGCTTAGGATAGAAAAAAAGTCCATGACAATTTTCTTTTATACTCTTCCAAAATATGTTGTTGAGATCAAGAAAAAGTTTCAAATAACAACCTAAGATTAGTCAAACACCTTTTGTAGATTTTATTTTTCTTTATCCATAATAGATTAACATCATCTAGCATCTCTAGCTATGCAACCTCGGATGAGTCTTACATCATTGATGAATTTAAAAAGACTTTGTCCATAACAAGTCAATGTTATCAATCACCTTAGATAACATAACCTATCAAGCATGTGCTCTAAAAAACAACATAAGATAGGTTGTACATCCCTAATTAGGGAGTTTTTCTTACCTCCAATACCATAACCCTGGGTGGGTTATATTGTTTGTGTAACTCTAAATATTTTTTAGGTAACTCTCAAATCTCATTGCAATCCAAGATTATATTGTAACATAATGAACAAATATACATTCAAATAGTATAATATAAGAATATGTACTATCATAAAATATTAAGGCTACATCAATTAGGCTTAGATATGTATAAAAAGTACACTGTCATAATGTGAAAAAACTACATAAACAAAAGAAAACTGTAAAGACAAATACACTATTGTTGACCTCATTTTTGATGAGGTCTTCTCTTCTTCTCTTTAGTACTTAGGATCTAGCCTTAGGCTTTTCCTTTGACTATCCTAGAGGATTAGAATTGGGACCCACCACTTAGAAATTCAAACCACTTTTTAACTCCCTGCAAACTCCACAAACTTGATTGTAGACCCCTAATCACCTAGAGGGTTGAGATCAAATGTGGAAGTTTAAAAGATGAGTTCCTATAGGACTCTTTGGCCTTAGGACTGCCCTGGGTGGCCTGGTCTGGTGAGGGGGCTGACTTACACACACACTACACCTATACACTACACTTTCACACACCTCCTAAAAACACACCCATACCCAATTTGACCTCCTGACTCATGCAGGTGGTTCACATGGATGGTCCTTAACCCCTAAGCCCTTGGCTAAGAGGGTTAGGAACAACATAGTGGATGCCTCAAATGAGTCCCTTCATGGCTCATGTGGACTTGATATGGCTTCATGGCTCAACAAAAATGATTTCATTCCACTTACATTCACCCAATCTTCAATTTTCCAAATTTTCAATTTTTGACCCCCGGACCCTACACCACTTCAGCTTACCCAAAACCCTCGAAACCCCCAAAACTTGCAAAATCACTTAAATTACCCAAAATTCTCCAAAATCATTCCTAAACATGTCCTCACCAATCAAATTGGTCATCCATACCCAAAAATACCAAAATTCCAAAAATACCTCCCAATACCCTCCAAATACCCAAAATACCCCTCCTAGCCAAAAAATCCAAAAATTCAGAAAATTCCCATAAAATTCCAGAAAATCCCAAATATTCCCAATTTCATTTTGTCCAACTACACCATGGGCCAATTTTGTCAATTTACCCCACTTTTATCAAAACCCCCAATTTGACCCATTTTAACCCAAAGTAAACCCAATGTCAAACTAAACCTACCCAATTGACCCAAATTCTGGTCCAATTCAATTCTAAACTTCAATTAAACATTCCCAACACCAATCTAGACCAAATCCAAGCCCAATTTGATTGGCATTGGGATCCAATTTCACTTTTGGCCTTAAAGCCCAATTTGGACCCATGACCCGAACTTAGCCCAAACTCACCCAATTCAACTCCAATTAACCCCAAATCTTTTCTAAACCTTCCTTAACATCCCCATAAACAAAACACTAACATGATTTGCCCAAGATTTTGACCCAAACCCCACTCAAATTCAACCCAAAATCAAAAAGCCCAATTTTGGCCTAAACCCAAACCTAACCCGAATAGACCCAAACCCCAAAATCAAAACCCAACCAAAGCCAAAACCTCTTTGAAACACTCCCATAAACATTTCCCAACATTTATTTTACATCAATTTCAACTCTAGCCCAACATTAGCCCAAGTTAACCCAATTTAACCTACATTGGTCCACTTACCAAATAAACCCAAATTCAAACCCATTCAAGTCCAAATCACACCAAATTGACTCCAAACCACTCATGACACATCTCTAAACCAAATTCAACAATTATTTGGCCCAACCTCTTTACAAAATTTCCATTCATAAATTCATTTTTAAACTTAAAAGGCCCACTCCTTAAACCATTTTAAAAGCCGATCTAAAACCATTTCAAAGAGCCCAAAATCCACCCTAAAGCCCACATGACATTTCCATTTGCCATCCACTTAATCAAAGCCATTCCCTAAGTTCTAATCACATCATCAAATAATTCCAAATCAAGCCTCATGCCAAATCACCCCTAAAATACCAAAATTCCTAAATTCTATTTCCATGAAATTGACTAAACTTTTCCCGAAGCCAAATGGAGCCAAATGCGAAGCCATGAACAAGCCACATGAAGTCATGGAAGGTTTGACATGTGATCAAGCCATTAATGGCAAAAGGAGGAACCTCTTTTAAGCCCCCTTAAAAAGGTTTTAACCCTTTTAATGCTTCACCTTAATCCATGATTAATCAAAATATTCATGGATGGTGACCTCTCCACCCTTTTCTAGCCGATTCACTCGATCCTCCCTCAGTCCCAAATCAACCATGGGGAGGTGAACCAAGCCCATTTTCAATGGGTTGACCAAACCAAGTGCAAAAGAAGCCACCTCCCCATGCCATTTTGATCCAACCACTTTACACATGTAAGGCTTCGATTGAATTCACTAACTTCGACCCCGACCTCCCCGAGCTCGAGGGTGACCGACCACAGCCGGCCAACCACCGAGCCGCCGGAAAACACCATGGCCGAAACCTTGGGAGGAGCCAAAAATTCAATTCTCCCTTGCTGATTTGTCTCGACCCAAATGGACGACGCATAGCTCTTCTTCTCCTCACTGAGCGGCTCGATCCTCGGCCTTAAACCCCCCAGGAGGCCCTCCGAGCCTCTCCTGATTTAAACCCCTCACCCTCTCGGCCAAAAGAGGTGTTGAACCGGACCATACCAAAACTCGCGCAAAATCACTCCTCACTCCCCTCCGGACTTAGGGCAATTGATCCCCACTTGTTCTCCCTGCTCTAATCCCCATTGATTGAGCTCGATTTTGGAGCTCGGTTCTCGAGCCGAAACGAGGACATTCCCGAATCCTTCTCCAAAATCAAATTAAACTCACCTACACCTTCACCGGAGCCGAGAGAAGAAGTTTTCCGGTGAAAGCCCCCTCTCCGAGGCCACCCGGTTGTTCCGGACTCCAAAGGTTGTGATCGGCTCGGTGGAAATCATACCTAGACAATTCACCAAGCCGAGGGACTTCATCCGGAGCTTGCTTGGACCCAATCGAACGTGACACGACCCTCGGATCGAAGCTTCACTTCTCGCGAGCAAAGGTATGAACTCCCTCTTCTGCCTGAGCTTCAGTCAATTCCCCATTTTGATTGGCTTGATTTCATAGCATGTTCACCGTATGGATGTGTTTGTCTCTTCAAGACGAATCCATAGAGCATAAGAACACGAAAATCCGTTGAGAATCAAGTGAGTTCTTAGGGTTAGAGTGTGGACGGTCATGGGATCGCACCAGTCGTAGACGATGACCAGGAACCGTCGGATCGCGCGTGTATCGGATGGACGGCTTGGATTGCGTCGGACCGGCAGATGGTACATGAACCGCGAGGCCCCGGACAGCCGAGTCAGATGGCGGCGCCGAATCAGGGAGCGACACGTACCCCTTCGGAGCTGCCGAGGTTGACACGGCGCCGCGTGGATAAGTAGGAAAATAGGGATTTTTTCTTATTTATTAAATACCCAGAACTTCAAAAATGCATATCTTTGTGTAGAAAAATCACAAAAATAAAATAAAAATACCCTCTTGCTCAGTGAACGAGAGGAGAATAATGTGGAAAAGAAATTAATTAATTTTGTCCAAGTACTTTATTTTTAATTAATTATTTACTCCCTGCATTGTTTTAATTCTCCATGCATTCATACAATTCACCATGGCATGAGACCATAAGGCTTTTGAAGCCTCCGAACTTGGGAACATTCCCCGAATTTTCCAAGGTCGAGGCCATCTCTGTGAAAAGTTATTGATTTTTCAAATGCATGTTGCTGTTTTGAGTATTTTAATTCCAAAAATTAGCATGTTGTGAAATAAATTCTAGGAAAATTTGGTAATGTTCCTTATGACCAGAGAACCCTAGGAAAAATAAGACTTGAGTTAATTCACTCAGATTAACCCTAATTGGCCTAAATACCCAAAATTGAACTTTAATTAATTAGAGTTAACCATAGATCAAATTGACTTGAAATCAATTCTCCACTGACCTTTAGGATTAGGGGAACCCACCATAAAAATTTGAAGTCAATTGGACTTGTTTAGCCCTATCAAATGGGTTGATTAAGCCATTTAGTCATTTTAAACTTTAAAAAATTCATAACTTTCAAAATACCTTTCAAAAATTCACCAAATTGGTTTTGGAGCCTCTCGATATCGGGGAATTTAAGAAAATTAAAATTTCAATTTTCTAAAAAAGTTAATTTTTAGTATTATTTTAATATTTTAATAATTAAATAATAATAAAAATCACAAAAATAATAAAATTTACCAAAATGTCAAATTTTGAATTTTAACCACTTAGGAACAAATCCCATATTTTTCCTAGGTCTCTATGATGAGTTATTAAATTTTAAAGCCCTAGGGTAATTTTAAAATTAAAAAATGTATTTTCTAGCATTTCCACCAAAATAATTCTAATAAATCAAAGAAAAATCAGAAAATTGTAAAATTTAGTTCTTTTGGAATCCTTGATATCAGAGAGAATTTTAAAAATTATAAATTTCATTTTTCAACTTATATTCTATTTTTAAATTAATTAATACTCCAGAACTTAAAATAATTCTAATAAATAAAATATAATTCAAAAAATCACAAAAATTGGTCTAAGTGGTCCTCTGGTCATTAGGAATGTCCCATAATTTTCTTAAGGACAGAAACTTTCCCTTGGTCATATTATTAAATTTTCCTTGGAAATCCTTATTTTCCACCAAAAATAATTATATAAATAAATTAAATACAGAAAAATCACATTTTCTCCTCTAATGTCTTCATTGATATATGAGTGAAGTCACATAAAAAGTTCAAGTTCATTTAAGCTCAATTTAATGAGTTATGAAATTATTAAGCTTGAAGGGCAAAATGGTAATTAAAATTTTAACCCTTAATTAAAACTTTAGGCTTAATAAAATGAAAAGGTAAAATATTTGATCTTAATCTGATTTGGATGATTGAAATTTAAATAATTAAAGGGTAAAAACCTACTAAGCAATTTAAAAATAATTAAAATAAACCTTAATTAAGTAATTAATTAAATTTGGAAGAATGAAAAATTGGAATTATTAAAATAGGGATATTATTAGGAAGAGATTTGTTCTTTAATTTAAGAATCCCTAAATTAATCATCTCAATAATATTTAAGTCCTAATTAAAATGATAATCCAAATTTAAGATTTAAAATTCTAAAAGACTTAATCATTAAATTAAATTAAAGTTAAATTATTTAAATTAAATCCTTTTAAAATTTCAATTAAATTAATACTTTAACAATTAAAATTAAATCATCCTTAAAACATAAAAAAAATAATAATAAAATATTAAATTAAAATTAAAAATAAAATTAAATTAAAATTTAAATTAAATTAAATTAAATTAAATTAAATTAAATTAAAACATATTAAATTAAATTAAATTAAATTAAAACATATTAAATTAAATCAAATTAAATCAAATTAAATTAAATGAAATTAAATTAAATTAAATTAAATTAAATCATATTAAATTAAATTAAATTAAATTAAAATAAAACCAAGTTAAAATTAAAATTAAATTAAATTAAATATATCAAATTAAATTAAAATTGAAACTAAACCAAATTAAATTAAATTAAAGTTAAATTAAATTGAATTAAAAATAATATCACCTAAGACATGAAGAACTCAAAAATAAATCTGAAATAACTTGAACACTATTCCAAACTTAAATCATCAACTTAAATTTGAATCACAAATCATTAAATATCATTTTGCCCATAGGAGCTTTTACTATTATAACTCCTAAATGGAGTATCAAATGAAATGTCATTTCACTCATAAGGATATTCAAATGTCCTAAGTTCACTGAGCGAGACAACAAAACTTAAACTCTCGGACGATTAATTCATTTGTGTAATTAAATTCATTTGGACTTAAAACAATCCTAGAAATATTGAAAAGATGTTTAAGATTCGTCTTAAGCACTTCCTCAATATGATAGGATATTTATAAGAACAATTGAACTTAGTTGTTCTTTGATGAAGAAAATCGTCCTCAAACTAAAATACAAGAACCTAGACGTCATAGGAAATGACTAGCTATAGGATTAGGATTTTGGTAGAAAACCATAACCCTTCCCTTAGCTTTACCTAGGAAATTGCTATAAACGCTTAAATGCTCTAAATTGTATTTTAAGTGCAGCTTGGGATGGCGGGAAGACCCTCCAGGTACGCTTTTATTTTATTTGCAATTTATCTTACTGCAATTCATTTACTCGTGTTGCACTTTACTCTTTTTGCATGATAAACAACGAGTTGCATGAAAACCTACACCTTTAGGACGGAAACCAAAGCGAAACCCATAACTAAATTAAAAGACACTACAAGATAAAATTCACCACCACAACATTTCAAAATATAAGACAACTCAAAATTTAATCACAAACGGAACAACAAAACTACAACTACGACTAAATTAAAACGTCTCATTGAATGATCGGGAATACCTCGGATGATGTAACCCGCGTGTTGCTAACGGGATTTTCCACGGTCTAAATGAAAGTGCGGAACTCATTTAGTTGAGTTTAGCGAATTCATCCGGACTAAATGAATTCGATGAAAATAACGGTGCGGGATGACGGAACAGTGGGATCTTAATCGGTTCTATTTAATCAACTCTAAGACTTGTTTTAATTAAAATATTAAAGACACATGGAAATTAAGACTTTCTCTAAAACCAAACACTTCTCTCATCTCCTGATTTATGACTTCTAAAACTAAACCTCTGCAACAACAAGGAGCTCGGAGCATGGTGGGCAGCACGACCATCCGTCATCGGCAAAACTCGAATCTACTTGGCAAAACTTTCCTTAGAACTAAATAACCAAGCCATAGGACTTCGAGGTAGCTTGCACTAGTGCGACATAAATCCTCGAGCTCTTCGTTAGGCATTTGCATGATTATGTCATGTAAATTAAGCCCTAATCGGTCTTAGGACTCCGAGGTAGTCGTCCGATACGACATAAACCCTCACATCTTCGAAAGCTATTTGTGTGATTTTATCATACGAATATAAGTCCTAACTAATTAAAATTGGCGAGATCAAAATACTAAATAAACATTAGGGTTTTCCTAAATCCGAAGCCGAAACAATAGGATAGTCGGGAAATTGCCGAAGTTCGCTTCGAATACGTGATTTCTCCTACCTTTCTTCCTTTGAATTCCCAAAACAAAATGTTCCAAACTTGATCCATTCCCTATTGAAATTCCAAAATTCAATCCCTTGAAAACGTAAACTTTGAAATTCTTGAGAGCGAAACTACTGATTATTATCGAGAGTTTTCTTAGGTGATTCCCGTCACTTAAGATGTAATTAACTATAGGGGCTTGCCCTTATAGGGAACTTTAAGAACCGGAGTAATATAAACCACTGCTTAATTCATTTATATTAAGCGGGGAACTTGTCGGCTTATAAAATTGGTTCGCGGACCAAACGGATGTCACAAACCTTTCTAGTTTATTTAATCGAGCCCCATTATCGAGTAGTGTGTACATTCTTCGGGATAGATACACGGTTTGTGGTGCGGCGCTCGTTTATATAAACTATTCGGGATGTGAGATCGGTTTGATTTCATATCTTAAAATTTTCAAATTTAAAATTATTTTCAAAATCAAATACTACTTTCTAAATTATATATATATTTAAATTAAATTTAAAATTCGCCGACAACTTCTGTAGGCGACCCCTTTTAAAAAATACAACACTCAACCTAAAAATACGCCGACAATTTCTGGCGACTCCGCTGGGGAAAATTCCTCTCTCCATTTCTAATCAAATAGTTCTGCTTTCAAAAATCGGTAGTGTATCCATGTCCCTAATGGATCAAACTACCCTTCTTTCCGTTGGAATATTATGTTCATTTCTACCTTGAACGAGTATAGCCAACATTCTCTCGGATCTAGGAGCCACTTGTTTAGACTCCCACTAAACAGAGAGGTTCGAGATCCTTTTACCTCATTTCGAGGTGGGGTGGACCCTGATAGGTGTTAGTTTAGGAGTGATCCTTCGAGTCGAGAAGTCTTGCATAAGACTTTCTTTTCCTTTCCAACTCTGAATCAGATTCATTACCTTCTCTACACCTTTGAACATTTTGTTCTAAATAAACAAACCCTCTAATGAATGACTCTTTTAATAAACATACATGAACAAGAATGTGTTCGGACTCTTTTAGATTCCTTTCGTCCTGATGAGAAGAAGCATAACTTGGGACTGACAATCAGAATCTACTTTACAGAAATGGAAGCCCTAAAACTGATTTTCTCCTTCACCAACGGACTGGACTTCGCTGTTTACAAGGATGAGCTGCCCGACAATGGGATCATCCAGTTTGGACAAGGATTTGAGAACACAAATGTCAAGATCGCTGACGTTACCCTTTTCGCACCGATGGACGAAGTGCCGAAGCGAGAAACCCATGATTGAGTTCAACCTTAAATCAACTCAAGAATTTCCTCCTCTGCAAAGGGTTCCAGTGAAAGGAATACTGCTGTCCATAGAAGGACCGTTATCTCTACCCCAGCCAGTGCTAGTCGTCTGCTGCACCTACCCGGCTCCATGGCCAGAAGGGGAAGGAAGTTCGAATTTGCAACGAACATGTTACCGTGGAGGGTACGGATTTCCGTGTAAGACCTTCATTTTTGAAATTGGGTCCGGCTCGAGGGTTCCACCCTAACACGGACTCGGAGGGAGAAACGAGGCGGGGAAGATTGCCGGGAAGGCCGGAAGCTGCTTGAAGTCGCTTTCCTAGAAGAAATTCCCGAGTACACACCACTACTCGAATACATACCATTGTACGAGTATACACCCCTTTTGGAAGGGAGTAGATTCCATCCCCTTTCGCCGCAGGTGACGAGGAAAATGTCCGCAGGATTGCTTCTACATTACCTCGGGCCGCATACTATAACGACAACAGAAGAAAGAGGGCCAGGGTTACACCACTTGCCCGACTACAGACTGTGATGGAAAGGTTAGCAAAGAAAGAAAAATGCCTCGTATCGGAAATTTTAAGAAGGATAGGGCGGGTGCCGGACGCAAATCCCGTCTTGGGCCGCGAGTAGAATCTGTTATTCTGTGCAGAAGAGCCTTATAAGAAGATGAAGGCTAGTCCACCTGTTGTTGTTTCAGGTTTACAGATCAGGGAGGATACCACCTTCCAGCATTCAACTGACAGACCATCCGGTCCTAGGCCCTCTACTGCTAGAAGGATGGTATGGCGTCCCACTCTCAGAGCCGATTAAGGCCGAAACAACGACCGGAAAAGGAAAGTCTCGTCGGGAGACTTGAGTCGAGAGAAAGTGCTACCGCGGTAAAGGGAACTCATGAGAAAGAAACTCGACGGTTATCACATGACACACTGCGAGGATGTACGCAAAAGACCATTAGAAGACGCTATGGAAAAGCTAAGAGCGATATTCGGCGACTAGCGAGGAAGAGAAGAGAAGTTCGGAGATGAAGTTGACTCGTCGGAGTTCATGGATGATGAGTATGCAGAAATTAACATGGTTGAAACACGAGCTTCGTCGGCTTCACGAGGTGCTCCTGCGGCCGCGAAGAGAGGAGCCGGAAGTAATGAGGAGGCGGCTTCAGAGAAAGACGATACGATTGCCCGAATGGCAAAAAGGATGGAAGAGATGGGCTGTAGCCCTAGCCACTCTCCGGAGTCGGGTTCAACCCCAAAGGGAAACACCCGGAGGTTATTCACATTGTAGACGGAGGAAAGGAGATTACATCCGTCAACGGGGATGATCGATTAAAGAAGGATACAACACTGAAGTATGATTCGGAAAAGGATATCAAGAGCTTGGTGGAACGAGCGAGTGCGAGAAGCCTTGGCACAATCGAAGAGCGGGACATCCATTCGGACGGGTAGACCTTACCACGAAGAATTCGACGGCGTCCGATATCCAGAAAGGCTTTGTACCACCTACGTTCGAGACCTTTGATGGAGCCGGAAACCCTCGGCGGCATGTTGCACATTTTCGTGCCGATTGTTGCAATGCGGCGGAAGTGATGCTTTACTCTTCGACAATTTGTCGGCGGCACTGTCGGGGATCGCCTTTGATTGGTATGCGGAATTACCAAACGGTTCGGTGAAGACATTTTCGGAATTAGAGAACCTCTTCATCGAGCGATTTGCGGAGCTCGGCACCACATCACTATAGGTGATTTAGTGGTAGAGAAACGAAGCCGAATGAAACCTTGGTGGACTACATACTTCGATGGAGGAATCTAAGTATGAAATGTGAGCCGCGAGTTACTAAGAACGACATGCGATCGGCATTTTACTTAAGAGCATCCATGGCCGATAGCACTTCTCCTCGAGGATTTACTATTAAGACTTTCGAGAAGTTGTTAAGCAAGGCCGGAAGCTTGCAAGAGGAGGCGAAGCAATTAAGTTTCACTAGATAAAGCAGACAAACGGAAGCCGTGAAAACTTTTGAAAAGAAGTCCGGGATCGTCGCGGCGGTCGATAAAGGCAAGCGGCCGATACAAATATCGTCGAACGGCAGCGACGAACTCGACGAATTACCGGCGAACCCCGACCCGGCTATCGGTCATCTCGACAATATGAACAACCGCCTTGTCCACAACGTACGTTTAGGGAGTTCTGAGCGAGGAGTATCCATTCAAGAATGAGGCGATGCTGAAAATGTTCCACGACCTAATGAAGACTCCAGATTTCCAATCGCCAGAGCCTAAAAGACCGGAAGAAGTCGACAAGAAAGGTGATCCTAACTTTTGCCCTTACCACCGGATGCTTGGGCACAAGATAGAAGATTGTATTACCTTCAAGAGTTGGCTCGACGACGATCTTCGGAAAGGGAATATAACGATCCGAAAGAATACATGAAGGAACCCCGAAAGGAGGTTCAGTCGATGTTATCTCGACGGATTTCATTGTTCCGATAGATCCCTATGCGGCCGATGACGGATGGACTACCGCTTGGACAAAGTCTTCGAAGAAGATTTTAGATCACATCCAAGCCGCTTCGGTGCGAGCTTCGATTCGAGAGTTCGAAAAGCGTCGAGTCGGCGCTATCACTTGCGATAGAAGAACCACCTCAACGAGAGACGAGTGAAGAGAAGAAGAAAATTGATGAAGAAGAGAAGACCGGGGCACCTAAGGCTGGACTAGGGGCTGCTTATCCTAGGATAGTTGTTTCCGATTCGGGGGAGAAATCCCTCGAACCTCGACTACTGTATGATTATGCGCCCACTCCGGTGGGATCTTATAATGATGAGGGTTATGGCGTTGGCTACGTTTTGGTTGTTTCTAACGATTACGTAACTAGCGACAATCAACCTAATCCGGACGTCGATTCCGATACAAATAACAATTCTCAAATCATACACAATCTCGACGATCACAATGATGAAGAAGACATCCACCGGGAAGGCTACGAGAGTTCAACAAGCAACGAATCTATTTGCGAGTTTCGAGGAGCTCCGGTCACAATAGAGTTAGAGCCTTCGGACTCCGAAGCTAATCTCGAAGAATCTGTCGTTCCAATTCGAAGGAGACACCGACAAACTCAATGCTAAACTTAGAAGAAATCACGAAGTCAACTTAAGAAGTGGAAGAGTTCTACCTCCGAGAATGGGTCCAAAAGACAAAGGAAAGCGGGTGGTTGTTCGGGAAGAACCAACCCGGCGGAAGAAATACCCATTCGAGAAGAAAACGAGGCACATGAAAACAAAGTGGACTACGACGTGCTAGCCCATCTTAGGAAACTACCGGCCGAGCGAGCATCTACGACGCTCTCATCTTATCAAAGGAGATGAGAGAAGCTCGATCGAGGCCTTACTTGATCCAGAAATTTGCTTAGCTCGAATGGCCGGAGATTCCTTAGATGAGGTTTGCTCGTTAAAGGAACGACGAGGTGTCACCTTCACGGACAATGATCTACTACTTGGGACAGCGGACCACAACCGACCCTTGTACATTTCGATTACAATTGGGAAGTTTACACTCTCCGGAGTATTGGTGGATCCGGGAGCATCAATCAATATAATGAATCTTCGAACGCTAGCATACTTGGAAATTGATGCTCGCGAGCTCGAGGCGGACAAAATGTTATTAAGAGGATTCAACCAGAAAGGAGAAAGAGCCCTCGGATCAATAACACTGCTAATGAAGACCGGTGACTTAGCAAAGACAACCGCGAAATTTCACATAATTGATTCAGAAACGTCGTTCAACGCTCTCTTGGGCCGACCATGGATACATGAAAACCGGATGGTACCATCATCTCTACATCAATGCATTAAATACTACGATGGAGGGGAACGGTGCATTAAAGGTGACTTACAACCGTTCTCGGTACATGAAATTGGAATCCATGAAGATGCGGCTTATTATGCACCTCCGAAGAAAACAATCTTCTCCGGAGATACCATAACAAATGAAGCAAAAGAAATTTGGGACAACGAAGAACTTGAAGTTCTAGTCCAACGGTCACTCACCACTCCCTTACGGCGAGATGGTGAAGGTTTCTCCACAACTCGCATCCGAGGTCGAGGCGGGGGACGAGGTCGTGGCGGAGACGTTAGGACGGTTGGACGGAGGAAACCGACCATCAATGTTGATTGGGAAGATAGTTACGAAGAAGAAAAAGAAATCGAACAAGAAGCGAGCGACGATAAGTCGGAAGAAGCCGCAATTCGAATCCCTCTCGAAGATGAAAGAAACGAAGAATATAAATCGATGTACGAGAAGATTAACCACTATGTACATACTATGACCACGACCCCGATCCATTCTAATAAGATCGAGGGTATGGAGGTCAAAGAGGTACGTAGCGGTGGTGCAAAGCCCATCAAATTCTACCGTGGTGCTCCTTCCTCCAAAGCGAAAACAATGTACAATTTGAAGATGCTACTTCATCGGAATTAATGGAATTGCCTTTTGAATGGTACTCTCCCTGTGTTCAAAATTTAATTCAGCGTGGTTTCTTACCTCGACAATGGACAAAAGGTCAATCACAACATTTTAAAAATTTATGGAATAACTCCGGTCGTCCTCCCAGTGTAAAACATGGTCTCGGATTCGGCACAGTAGGATCAGTTGACGATACTGAATTTTGCTTGGTTGTCACCTGCGAGTCTAATGAAACTTGCATGGAAACTACAGAAGAACTCGAAGATTTACAAATTGGAGATGCTCCACCAGAGTTCGAAGAAGAGATAAAATCTACGATAGATGAGTTAACGGAAGTTAACTTAGGTACTAGCAAAGAACCTAGACCTACCTTTGTTAGCTCCTTACTCGATAAAGAAGACTCAGAAGAAATAATTAAGTTATTAATGGAATTTAAAGGCTTGTTTTGCTTGGAGCTATGATGAGATGCCGGGTTTAGCTCCGGAGGTCGCGATCCATAAGCTAGGGGTGGATCACGCTACATTCCGGTCGGACGAGGTCCCGGAAGAATGCGTCACAGAAATCGAACAACAAGTCATAGGCGAAGTTAAAAAGCTAATAGACGCTAAATTTGTCCGTGAAGAACAATACCCGACTTGGTTAGCCGATGTGGTACCAGTCGAGGAAGAAGAATGGTCGGATCGAGAATTTGTGTGGATTTCGAGAGATTTAAACAAGGCATGTCCGAAAGTTGAATTTCCTCTACCGATCCCAGAATTAATGATCGACATTGCTTGACACATGAAATATTCTCATTCATGGATGGATCTTCGGGATACAACCGGATAAAAATGGCTCCGAGAAGATGAAAAACTTACGGCATTCGGAACGCCGATCGGAGTATATTGCTACACGGTGATGCCATTCGGACTGAAGAACGCGAGAGCGACCTGCCGAGAGCGATGACGAGAATTTTTGATGATCTCATCCACAATCAAGTCGAATGCTACGTGGACGATGTGGTCATCAAAAGAAAAGTAAAGGAAAACCACCTGTATGATTTGAGAATTGTTTTCGAACGATTAAGACAATTTAACCTTAAGATGAATCCCTTAAAATGCGCCTTCGGCGTCACCTCCGGGAAATTCTTAGGATTCGTTGTCCGACATCGCGGAATTGAAATCGACCGGAAAAGATTAAAGCTATCTTAGAAATGCCACCTCCCGGAACCTTAAAACAACTACGATCTTTTCGAGGGAAGGCGGCATATCTTCGACGCTTTATCTCGAACTTGTCGAGTAGGTGTCGGCCTTTCTCGGCACTAGTTAAAAAGGACGCCAAATTTATTTGGGAAGAGAAATGCCGATGGGCCTTCGAGGACATTAAACAATATCTAATGACACCTCTCTGTCTTAGCGGCCCCGGTCTCGGAGTAGACCGCTAATACTTTATACTCGCGGCTTTGGACGACTCTCTCGGAGCCCTGTTAGTCCGGGTCGATGATGAGGGTAAAGAAAATGCTCTTTACTACCTAAGCCGTCGTTTACTGCCGACGGAAATAAGGTATCCTGCAATTGAAAAGCCTTTGTTTAGCCACGATCTTCGCCGCTCGAAAGCTCGGGCATTACATGCTTTCTCATAAGGTCGACTCGATTTCGAAATTTAATCCATTGCAATACTTGATGACCCGCCCAACGCTTTCGGCGGACTTGCCGGATGGTCGATGATATTATTGCAATTCGATATAACTTTCGTGCCTCTTCGTGCCATAAAGGGACAAGTCCTAGCGGACTTCCTCGCGGCACACCCTTTGCGGCGGGAATCTCCTCTCGATGACGATTTGCCGGATGAACAAATAATGAACCTAGAAGACCACGATGATCGACGTTGGGAATTGTATTTCGACGGAGCATCTTCGGCACATAAAGACGAAGAATCGCAAGTGATAGTGCCGGTAAGGCGGGGATCGGACTAATCTTTATAACACGGAGCGGGGGATGTTAAGATACTCCTACCACTTGACGAGCCGTGTACGAATAACGAGCGAGAATACGAAGCCCTCGTAACGGGACTAGAATTAACTATTCGAATGGGGATAACGGACATCGACATCTACGGGGATTTGCGATTAATCATTCAACGGATCGCCGGACAATACGGAATTTTAAAACCAAGACTCGAGCAATACTTCCGGTATGCCATACGAGTTGTTGGAGCAGATTCCAAATGTGACAATCTACAAAATTCCTCGAAAGAAAACGTTTTAGCGGATGCGCTAGCCCGTCTCGCAAAATAATTTTCCTGTTTGCAAGATGAATCAGTGGAAGTGTCAGTTCACGGACGTCAGGTCCTATCACAGCTCGACATAGACGCAATACACAAATCGAGAAAAGGAAAAAGGATCGATTGCGGCGATGACGAGAAAACACAGAAGATTGGTGACGGCCATTAATGGACTACACGCAAACGGGAAAACTACCGGACGATAGGTCGTTAGCCCATCGGATCAGAAAAGAACTGCGTCCTACGCATTAATAAACAACACATTATACGAAGGACTTTTGATCAAATGTGGCTAAGGTGCCTAAGCGGGTCGAGGCCCGTGAAATTGTTAAAGAGATACATTCGGGACTACGTGGCGCTCACCGATCGAGTCCGAAGATGAAAATGAAAATTAAAAGACTAGAGTACTACGGCCCTCGATGATGACCGATCGCATGAAAATCGCCAAGAGGCGATCACCGATGCCGAGTGCACGGGTGGTTCTACACCAACCTCCAAATGTGCTACATCAGACAATTGCGTCGTGGCTATTTGAATGTTGGGGCACGGATATAGTGGGTCCGATAGAACCACCATCTTCGAAAAGGACATCGCTTCGTTCTTGCGGCTACGGATTACTTTTCCAAGTGGGCGAAGCGGTTCCACTCGGAGAAGTGAAAGCACATCACGTGCTACAATTTTTCGAGAACCAAGTTGTCTACCGTTTCGGGGTGCCGCGCGAGATCATCTCGGATAATGGGTCGGCATTCGGAAGCACGCAAATCAATAATTTTGTCGAGAGACACGGAATCGGCGGCGGTATTCAACAATTTACTACCCGAGAGCAAACGGCCTTGCGAGGCTTTTAACAAAACTCTCGTTCAAATTTTAAAGAAAACCTTGGACGATAATAAGAGAAATTGGCACGAGAAGTTGTTAGAAGCTTTATGGGCCTACCGGACAACCTTCGAACTCCTACTCGAGCTACACCTTATGCTCACAGTGTATGGGTCCGAGGCGGTGTTACCTTTAGAGGTCCGGCTTCCTTCACTCGGGATTGCGGTTGCAAACAAAATCACGACGGAAGAGAATGCTAAATTACGACTAGAAGAATTGGAAAGCACTGGAAGGGAAAAGACTTGCGGCGCGACGAGAATTTAGAACTATACCAAGCTAAGATGGTTCGAGCCCATGACGGTCGAGTCCGCCCGAGAACCTTCAAAGTTGGTGACTTAGTTCTCGTTCTCGAAAGACCTATTCTTGCACACCGCAAGATAGGAGGAAAATTTGAACCCACTTGGGAGGGACCGTTTGTAGTTGAGGCGATCTACTCGGGAGGCTCCTATCGGCTAGTGAGTTGCCAAGGAGAACGACATATGCTTACGATCAATGGACGATACTTGAAAAAGTATTACGCTACTGATGTTTCGAAGGAATGAATTTTCCATCCCTAGAAGCACGGGTGAAGTAATTACTTATGATCGGAGTCCGAACCCAAAATAATAAAAAATGTGCTAAAATAAATAAAATCATGATAATAAAGTTTTCCTCATTTTTTCTCTTCCAAATCAAAATCTCTTTCCTGATCTTTTCCTACTTCATTCCTGTTGAATTTAAAAATAATAATAAAAAAAACTGTCTTTAATAAACATTTTCTTAATGTTCTTGTTCTTAGTACGACCCACGATCCTTTTCCTTGTCTTTTCGCGGGGAAATGTCGAACGGGCGGTTGGTCTCGAACTTTAGAAATGGCGTAAGCCTTGCACTCGACGAAAAGAGGGTGAAAGATGGAGCGATAATAGAGATTGACTCGGACTTCGCACCGGCGGGCACTGCGATACGAGGAAAGTGAGCTGGGTCCCGATTGGCGAGAGGACGCCTGGTCGGACGATAATGAAAGTGGGTGGCCCAAGCCACCAATCCAACGACAAGAAAAGAAAAACAAACAACGAAGAGGACAAGAGAATCAAGTGCGTAGTCGCTACGGCAGAGGGCGAGGCTTGTCGGCGCCGCACCCACGAAACTCGGGAAATACGAAGAGCAACTCTCGCGGCAACTCGACGAAGAAATAAAAATCGCCGTATCCGCAAGATGTTAACTAAATTAGCGGCGGACCGGCGCGATGAGACGGTTGTTACTTGCCGGTGCATATACTTCGAGGATGCGGTTCGCCGGGAACACGAAGAAAGGAGACCGGCTCCCGGGATGACGGAAGAAACCGGAGAAATCTCAAGAAGAATAGAAGAAAGAAGGCTACTACGCCACCGGATAAAGTCACCGGTAATGCATGACCTTGTTGCGAAGCAACCCCGGAGGATGTCCGATGGACATCACCCCGAGGAGCCGAGGTATGCGGGGAGAGCGTGAAGGGATTGAGCCATATATCCCACGATGCGTCACCGAGGCCTCGTCATTTGCAAATTATTCCGGAATACGAGTTAGAAAGGATACGGAATGTCCAGAAGAAAACTTTTGAATACTTCGAGAGAATCGGAGAGCGGGAGGATCAATATGCTTAGAAGGCCTCGAGCTACATACGGACGTGTTCTCGGAATACGAGCAACAACAAATCGTGGATCGCATCGAGATTTGAAAAAGATGGGCCGAGCGAGGTCGCTTAAGAGAAAACACTTACTCGGAACCCGGAGATGGATGCCGGGGAAGGGGAGAATTACAATACAATGTGGATGCTTGCTACAACTTCGCGAGAAGACGGGAAGGAAACCCACCGAGGATACTCCGTCATGGCCGGAGTGGATCCAATGCCGATTAGTCATTAAAAGGATGGTAAAAAGAATGATAACATGGAGGGTACGCCGGCCGGTTGCATACCCAACGGTTGCATCATTAACATTTACAAGAAGGGTGATTGCATTCCCCGCACATAGATCATCACGATTTTGTTAGACCTTTACGCACGGTTTCTTTTACGAATGAGTGTAATATCATGTTCGGATCGACCTCCGGATAAGCGAGCCCGGAGTGAGTTCGAGGGCCGGTAAAGATACCATTACCGGTAGGTTCCGTCATGATGCGAAGGGCAACGGAGCGGACGTCGCTAAACATTGCATACCGGGAGTACCGGTGAAGCGGATCTCGGTTACTTTCGGAAGAATGGATGACGGGAAAGCACCTTACCACTTCCGGCCCGGACCCGGAGCTAGAGAGCCTCCGACCATACGAGTCTGTGAGTTGCATGGAAAATATCACACCTCCAACGTACATCCATACGGCATCCTTGCCGAGGATGGCTTGGAAGGTGATGTTATTGACCATGTACCTCACTATTCGGACATGGATTTTGACGGATACCTTTTTGGATGGATCGACAAAGATCATGCATAGTCCGTTTTGAGTCTACATGGATTGTATGAGATGTATTCCAGATCGAGTTGTATGATGTATCTTCAACATGATTGGAATGAAAGTGACCATGTCAAAATTTTGGCCTTCACCTCTTTTGTGCAAATTGGTAGGAAACGCCATTAAAGTTAAACGAACTTCGAACAAAGAACAGAAGAAAAAAAAATAATAATAATAATAATAAAATAAAATAAGATATAAAAAAAAGAGAGAAAATAAAAATATAAATAATAAATGAGAATTATTTTTCCTTAAAAATCCAAACATAAAAATAACTTCAAAATCCACGTGAACGCTAAATAAAATTCACATGAACATTAACTACACGGCTAAAAAATTTGGAAAGTTAAAGGACAAACAAAATGAAAATGAATTTCAAATCGGATCCCACTCTAAATTCATCTTTTCAAGCATTTTCAAATCAACCCCAAATCGAGATTTATCTCAAGAAGCTTTGAAATTCTCTGTCGGGACAACTCTTCCTCACAGGAGACCCACACTTCAATTTCAGAACCCTAAACCTTTTTTCGTCACATCAAAATCATTTCAACTTTTGTGACCTACCTTTCCTTCCTGTATGGAGACCGACTAGGTCTATTGACACGGAGCCACGAACTTTGTTCGATTTGGTTCTGATGACATGGGACTGGATCCCTCTTCACACAAATAAACTTTCGAGATTGGAATCCATTTCCAATTCTCTTTAAACCTTTGAGATTGGAACCAGTTTCCATTTCTCTTTAAACCTTCGAGATTGGAACCAGTTTCCATTTCTCCTTAGACCTTCGAGATTGGAACCAGTTTCCAATTCTCATTAGACCTTCGAGATTGGAACCAGTTTCCAATTCTCATTAAACCTTTGAGATTGGAACCAGTTTCCATTTCTCTTTAGACCTTCGAGATTGGAATCCATTTCCAATTCTCTTTAAACCTTTGAGATTGGAACCAGTTTCCATTTCTCTTTAGACCTTCGAGATTGGAATACATTTCCAATTCTCTTTAAACTTCCGAGATTGGAATCCATTTCCAATTCTCTTTAAACCTTTGAGATTGGAACCGGTTCCATTTCTCTTTAGACCTTCCAGATTGGAATCCATTTCCAATTCTCTTTAAACCTTTGAGATTGGAACCAGTTTCCATTTCTCTTTAAACCTTCTGAGATTGGAATCCATTTCCAATTCTCATTAAACTTCCGAGATTGGAATCAATTTCCAATTCTCTTTAAACCTTTGAGATTGGAACCAGTTTCCATTTCTCTTTAGACCTTCGAGATTGGAATCCATTTCCATTTCTCTTTAGACCTTCGAGATTGGAATCCATTTCCAATTCTCTTTAAACCTTTGAGATTGGAACCAGTTTCCATTTCTCTTTAGACCTTCGAGATTGGAATCCATTTCCGATTCTCTTTAAACTTCCGAGATTGGAATCCATTTCCAATTCTCTTTAAACCTTTGAGATTGGAACCAGTTTCCATTTCTCTTTAGACCTTCGAGATTAGAATCCATTTCCAATTCTCATTAAACCTTTGAGATTGGAACCAGTTCCATTTCTCTTTAAACCTTCTGAGATTGGAATCCATTTCCAATTCTCATTAAACTTCCGAGATTGGAATCCATTTCCAACTCTTTAAACCTTTGAGATTGGAACCAGTTTCCATTTCTCTTTAGACCTTCGAGATTGGAATCCATTTCCATTTCTCTTTAAACCTTCGAGATTGGAACCAGTTTCCATTTCTCTTTAAACCTTCGAGATTGGAACCAGTTTCCAATTCTCATTAAACCTTCGAGATTGGAACCAGTTTCCATTTCTCCTTAGACCTTCGAGATTGGAACTAGTTTCCAATTCTCATTAAACCTTCGAGATTGGAACCAGTTTCCATTTCTCTTTAAACCTTCGAGACCGGAACCAGATTCCAGTTCTCTTTAAACCTTCGAGACTGGAACCAGATTCCAGTTCTCTTTAAACTTTCGAGGTTGAAACTCCGTTTCAATTCTCATTAAACTTTCGAGATCAGTACCTAAATTCGATTCTCATCCCTTCGATCAACACTTAAACTCCGATTCTCATTCTGCGAGTTGGTACCCGATTCCAGTTTTCCTTGCAATCCCGAGGTTGGAACCTAGGTTTCAATTCTCATTTCAAATCCAAATTTCAAATTCAAATTTCCTCAAATTGATTTTAAATCAAACCTCAATCTGAATGAAAACTCAAAATCTAAACTTACACATCAAAACTTAAACTAAAACAAAACGAAAATCTAAATCGAAATTCCCCCAGATCATGTGATTTGGGACTCGCCTCCTTTTCATTTCCCCAGCGAGAGTGCAGGAATCTCCAGTCCTAGAGATATACTTGACACTCCCCAGTGAAACTCTTCTACTTCGTCCTAAGTTTGTCACTTGGACATCTGTGTTGGTTTTGTTGATCTTTTCGGTCAGCGCTTAATACGCGCGGTGTGCTTGGTTAGCACACCACACCTATTGGGGGTCCATTTGTTGACCTCATTTTTGATGAGGTCTTCTCTTCTTCTCTTTAGTACTTAGGATCTAGCCTTAGGCTTTTCCTTTGACTATCCTAGAGGATTAGAATTAGGACCCACCACTTAGAAATTCGAACCACTTCTTAACTCCTGCAAACTCCACGAAACTTGATTGTAGACCCCTAATCACCTAGAGGGTTGAGATCAAATGTGGAAGTTTAAAAGATGAGTTCCTATAGGACTCTTTGGCCTTAGGACTGCCCTGGGTGGCCTGGTCTGGTGAGGGGGCTGACTTACACACACGGATGCAGGTGGTTCACATGGATGGTCCTTAACCCCTAAGCCCTTGGCTAAGAGGGTTAGGAACAACATAGTGGATGCCTCAAATGAGTCCCTTCATGGCTCATGTGGACTTGATATGGCTTCATGGCTCAACAAAAATGATTTCATTCCACTTACATTCACCCAATCTTCAATTTTCCAAATTTTCAATTTTTGACCCGGGACCCTACGCACTTCAGCCTGCCCAAACACATGAAACCCCCAAAACTTGCAAAATCACTTAAATTACCCAAAATTCTCCAAAATCATTCCTAAACATGTCCTCACCAATCAAATTGGTCATCCATACCCAAAAATACCAAAATTCCAAAAATACCTCCCAATACCCTCCAAATACCCAAAATACCCCTCCTAGCAAAAAAATCCAAAAATTCAGAAAATTCCCAGAAAATTCCAAAAAATCCCAAATATTCCCAATTTCATTTTGTCCAACTACACCATGGGCCAATTTTGTCAATTTACCCCACTATTATCAAAACCCCCAATTTGACCCATTTTAACCCAAAGTAAACCCGATGTCGAACTAAACCTACCCGATTGACCCAAATTCTGGTCCAATTCAATTCTAAACTTCAATTCAACATCCCCGACACCAATCTAGACCAAATCCAAGCCCAATTTGATTGGCATTGGGATCAATTTCACTTTTGGCCTTAAAGCCCGATTTGGACCCATGACCCGAACTTAGCCCAAACTCACCCGATTCAACTCCAATTAACCCCAAATCTTTTCTAAACCTTCCTTAACATCCCCATAAACAAAACACTAACATGATTTTCCCAAGATTTTGACCCAAACCCCACTCGAATTCAACCCCAAAATCAAAAAGCCCAATTTTGGCCTAAACCCGAACCTAACCCAAATAGACCCAAACCCCAAAATCAAAACCCAACCAAAGCCAAAACCTCTTTGAAACACTCCCATAAACATTTCCCAACATTTATTTTACATCAATTTCAACTCTAGCCCAACATTGGCCCAAGTTAGCTCAATTTGACCTACATTGGTCCACTTACGCAAATAAACCCGAATTCAAGCCCATTCAAGTCCAAATCACACCAAATTGACTCCAAACCACTCATGACACATCTCTAAACCAAATTCAACAATTATTTGGCCCAACCTCTTTACAAAATTTCCATTCATAAATTCATTTTTAAACTTAAAAGGCCACTCCTTAAACCATTTTAAAAGCCATCTAAAAGCCATTTCAAAGAGCCCAAAATCCACCCTAAAGCCCACATGACATTTCCATTTGCCATCCACTTAATCAAAGCCATTCCCTAAGTTCTAATCACATCATCAAATAATTCCAAATCAAGCCTCATGCCAAATCACCCCTAAAATACCAAAATTCCTAAATTCTATTTCCATGAAATTGACTAAACTTTTCTCAAGCTAAATGGAGCCAAATGCAAGCCATGGACAAGCCACATGAAGTCATGGAAGGTTTGACATGTGATCAAGCCATTAATGGCAAAAGGAGGAACCTCTTTTAAGCCCCCTTAAAAAGGTTTTAACCCTTTTAATGCTTCACCTTAATCCATGATTAATCAAAATATTCATGGATGGTGACCTCTCCACCCTTTTCTAGGCTGATTCACACGATCCTCCCTCGGCCCAAATCAACCATGGGGAGGTGAACCAAGCCCATTTTCAATGGGTTGACCAAACCAAGTGCAAAAGAAGCCACCTCCCATGCCATTTTGATCCAACCACTTTACACATGTAAGGCTTCGATTGAATTCACTAACTCGACCCACGACCTCCACGAGCTTGAGGTGACCGACCACTGGCCGGCCGGCCACCGAGCAGCCAGGAAAACACCATGGCCGAAACCTTGGGAGGAGCGAAAAATTCGATTCCCCTTGCTGATTTTTCTCGACCCGAATGGACGGCATAGCTCTTCTTCTCCTCACCGGAGCAGGTGATCCTCGGCCTTAAACCCCCCGGGAGGCCCTCCGGCCTCTCTGATTTAAACCCCTCACCCTCTCGGCCAAAAGAGGTGTTGAACCGGACCATGCCAAAACTCGCGCAAAATCACTCCTCACTCCCTCCGGACTTAGAGCAATTGATCCCCACTTTGTTCTCCTGCTCCAATCCCCATTCATTGAGCTCGATTTTGGAGCTCGAATTCTCGAGCCGGAAACAGGGACATTCCCGAATCCTTCACCAAAATCAAATTAAACTCACCTACACCTTCACCGGGCCAAGAGAAGAAGTTTTCCGGTGAAAGCCCCCTCTCCGGGCCACCCGGTTGTTCCGGACTCCGAAGGTTGTGATCGGCTGCGGTGGAAATCATGCACTAGACAATTCACCAAGCCGAGGGACTTCATCCGGAGCTTGCTTGGACCCGATCGAACGTGACACGACCCTCGGATCGAAGCTTCACATCTGCGAGCAAAGGTATGAACTCCCTCTTACGCCAGAGCTTCGGTCGATTCTCCATTTTGATTGGCTTGATTTCATAGCATGTTCAGCTGTATGGATGTGTTCGTCTCTTCGAGACGAATCCGTAGAGCATAAGAACACGAAAATCCGTTGAGAATCGAGTGAGTTCTTAGGGTTAGAGTGTGGACGGTCACGGGATCACACCGGTCGTGACGATGACCGAGAGCAGTCGGATCGCGCGTGTATCGGATGGACGGCTTGGATTGCGTCGGACCGGCAGATGGTACGTGAACAGCGGGGCCCCGGACAGCCGAGTCAGATGGCGGCGCCGAATCAGGGAGCGACACGTACCCCTTCGGAGCTCCGAGGTTGACACGGCGCCGCGTGGATAAGTAGGAAAATAGGGATTTTTTCTTATTTATTAAATACCCAGAACTTCAAAAATGCATATCTTTGTGTAGAAAAATCACAAAAATAAAATAAAAATACCCTCTTGCTCAGTGAACAGAGGAGAATAATGTGGAAAAGAAATTAATTAATTTTGTCTAGTACTTTATTTTTAATTAATTATTTACTCCCTGCATTGTTTTAATTCTCCATGCATTCATACAATTCACCATCGCATGAGACCATAGGGCTTTTGAAGCCTCTGAACTTGGGAACATTCCTTGAATTTTCCAAGGTTGGAGGCCATCTCTGTGAAAAGTTATTGATTTTTCAAATGCATGTTGCTGTTTTGAGTATTTTAATTCCAAAAATTAGCACGTTGTGAAATAAATTCTAGGAAAATTTGGTGATGTTCCTTATGACCAGAGAACCCTAGGAAAAATAAGACTTGAGTTAATTCACTCAGATTAACCCTAATTGGCCTAAATACCCAAAATTGAACTTTAATTAATTAGAGTTAACCATAGAACAAATTGACTTGAAATCAATTCTCCACTGACCTTTAGGATCAGGGGAACCCACCATAAAAATTTAAAGTCAATTGGACTTGGTTAGCCCTATCAAATGGGTTGATTAAGCCATTTAGTCATTTTAAACTTTAAAAAATTCATAACTTTCAAAATACCTTTCAAAAATTCACCAAATTGGTTTTGGAGCCTCTCTGATATCAGAGGAATTTAAGAAAATTAAAATTTCAATTTTCTAAAAAAGTTAATTTTTAGTATTATTTTAATATTTTAATAATTAAAAAATAATAAAAATCACAAAAATAATAAAATTTACCAAAATGTCACATTTTGAATTTTAACCACTTAGGAACAAATCCCATATTTTTCCTAGGTCTCTATGATGAGTTATTAAATTTTAAAGCCCTAGGGTAATTTTAAAATTAAAAAATGTATTTTCTAGCATTTCCACCAAAATAATTCTAATAAATCAAAGAAAAATCAGAAAATTGTAAAATTTGGTTCTTTGGAATCCTTGATATCAGGGAGAATTTTAAAAATTATAAATTTCATTTTTCAACTTATATTCTATTTTTAAATTAATTAATACTCCAGAAATTAAAATAATTCTAATAAATAAAATATAATTCAAAAAATCACAAAAATTGGTCCAAGTGGTCCTCTGGTAATTAGGAATGTCCCATAATTTTCTTAAGGACAGAAACTTTCCCTTGGTCATATTATTAAATTTTCCTTGGAAATCTTTATTTTCCACCAAAAATAATTATATAAATAAATTAAATACAGAAAAATCACATTTTCTCCTCTAATGTCTTCATTGATATATGAGTGAAGTCACATAAAAATTTCAAGTTCATTTAAGCTCAATTTAATGAGTTATGAAATTATTAAGCTTGAAGGGCAAAATGGTAATTAAAATTTTAACCCTTAATTAAAACTTTAGGCTTAATAAAATGAAAAGGTAAGATATTTGATCTTAATCTGATTTGGATGATTGAAATTTAAATAATTAAAGGGTAAAAACCTACTAAGCAATTTAAAAATAATTAAAATAAACCTTAATTAAGTAATTAATTAAATTTGGAAGAATGAAAAATTGGAATTATTAAAATAGGGATATTATTAGGAAGAGATTTGTTCTTTAATTTAAGAATCCCTAAATTAATCATCTCGATAATATTTAAGTCCTAATTAAAATGATAATCCAAATTTAAGATTTAAAATTCTAAAAGACTTAATCATTAAATTAAATTAAAGTTAAATTATTTAAATTAAATCCTTTTAAAATTTCAATTAAATTAATACTTTAACAATTAAAATTAAATCATCCTTAAAACATAAAAAAAAATAATAATAATAAAATATTAAATTAAAATTAAAAATAAAATTAAATTAAAATTTAAATTAAATTAAATTAAATTAAAACATATTAAATTAAATCAAATTAAATAAAATTAAATTAAATGAAATTAAATTAAATTAAATTAAATTAAATCATATTAAATTAAATTAAATTAAATTAAAACATATTAAATTAAATTAAATTAAATTAAATTAAATTAAAACCAAGTTAAAATTAAAATTAAATTAAATTATATATATCAAATTAAATTAAAATTGAAACTAAACCAAATTAAATTAAATTAAAGTTAAATTAAATTGAATTAAAAATAATATCACCTAAGACATGAAGAACTCAAAAATAAATCTGAAATAACTTGAACAACTATTCCAAACTTAAATCATCGAACTTAAATTTGAATCACGAAATCATTAAATATCATTTTGCCCATAGGAGCTTTTACTATTATAACTCTAAATGGAGTATCAAATGAAATGTCATTTCACTCATAAGGATATTCAAATGTCCTAAGTTCAGCTGAGCGAGACAACAAAACTTAAACTCTCGGACGATTAATTCATTTGTGTAATTAAATTCATTTGGACTTAAAACAATCCTAGAAATATTGAAAAGATGTTTAAGATTCGTCTTAAGCACTTCCTCGATATGATAGGATATTTATAAGAACAATTGAACTTAGTTGTTCTTTGATGAAGAAAATCGTCCTCAAACTAAAATACGAGAACCTAGACGTCATAGGAAATGACTAGCTATAGGATTAGGATTTTGGTAGAAAACCATAACCCTTCCCTTAGCTTTACCTAGGAAATTGCTATAAATGCTTAAATGCTCTAAATTGTATTTTAAGTGCGGCTTGGGATGACGGGAAGACCCTCAGGGTACGCTTTTATTTTATTTGCAATTTATCTTACTTGCAATTCATTTACTCGTGTTGCACTTTACTCTTTTTGCATGATAAACAACGAGTTGCATGAAAACCTACACCTTTAGGACAGAAACCAAAGCTGAAACCCATAACTAAATTAAAAGACACTACAAGATAAAATTCACCGCCACAACATTTCAAAATATAAGACAACTCGAAATTTAATCACAAACGGAACAACAAAACTACAACTACAACTAAATTAAAACGTCCCATTGAATGATCGGGAATACCTCGGATGATGTAACCCACGTGTTGCTAACGGGATTTCCACGATGCTAAATGAAAGTGCGAGAACTCATTTAGTTGAGTTTAGCGAAATTCATACGGACTAAGTGAATTCGATGAAAATAACGGTGCTGGGATGACGGAACCGTGGGATCTTAATCGGTTCGTTTAATCAACTCTAAGACCTGTTTTAATTAAAATATTAAAGACACATGGAAATTAAGACTTTCTCTAAAACCAAACACTTCTCTCATCTCCTGATTTATGACTTCTAAAACTAAACCTCTGCAACAACAAGGAGCTCGGAGCATGGTGGGCAGCACGGCCATCGTCATCAGCAAAACCTGAATCTACTTCAGCAAAACTTTCCTTAGAACTAAATAACCAAGCCATAGGACTTCGAGGTAGCTTGCCTAGTGCAACATAAATCCTCAACTCTTCGTTAGGCATTTGCATGATTATGTCATGTAAATTAAGCCCTAATCGGTCTTAGGACTCCGAGGTAGTCGTCCGATACGACATAAACCCTCACATCTTCAAGGCTATTTGTGTGATTTTATCATACATATATAAGTCCTAACTAATTAAAATTGGCAAGATCAAAATACTAAATAAACATTAGGGTTTTCCTAAATCCAAGCCAAACAATAGGATAGTCGGGAAATTGCCGAAGTTCGCTTCGAATCTGTGATTTCTCCTACCTTTCTTCCTTTGAATTCCCAAAACAAAATGTTCCAAACTTGATCCATTCCCTATTGAAATTCTAAAATTCGATCCCTTGAAAACCTAAACTTTGAAATTCTTGAGAGCAGAACTACTGATTATTATCGAGAGTTTTCTTAGGTGATTCCCGTCACTTAAGATGTAATTAACTATAGGGGCTTGCCCTTATAGGGAACTTTAAGAACCCAGGTAATATAAACCACTGCTTAATTCATTTATATTAAGCGGGGGAATTTGTCGGCTTATAAAATTGGTTTGCGGACCAAACGGATGTCACGAAACCTTTCTAGTTTATTTAATCGAGCCCCATTATCAAGTAGTGTGTCTATTCTTCGGGATAGATACACGGTTTGTGGTGCGGCGCTCGTTTATATAAACTATTCGGGATGTGAGATCGATTTGATTTCATATCTTAAAATTTTCAAATTTAAAATTATTTTCAAAATCAAATACTACTTTCTAAATTATATATATATTTAAATTAAATTTAAAATTCGCCGACAACTTCTGTAGGCGACCCCTTTTAAAAAAATACAACACTCAACCTAAAAAATACGCCGACAACTATCACTATAGGCAAATGCCACATTAAGTAAATGAAAGCTTCAAAGACCAATGCACTGTCTCAAAAACTTTAATATGTCAGCAGACACAAAGTATTAATATACTATAATATCCTCATCCTTTTCAGAAATATGCTCCTATAAGTCACTTTCAGCTTCATCTGCATATTGAGAAAGAATGGATATCCTTAGATTTCTAGCTAGAAGATTTATCCTATGTGTTATCTATAGTTCAATGGTATATCAGACGCCCCATTACAAAAGGGTCAATGGAATTTTTTTCATACACACCAAGTATATAAATTATTTTTCACCTCTTCAATAGCCAACATATTCACTTAAAACACCAGCAAATTCTCTATATTCTAATCAAGGATAACTCATATCTCCTTTATTTCTTCTAGAGTATCATCTGCTATCGACTTTGCAAAAGAGAAAATTATCATGGAGCATAACTCTGTCTTGCACTTTGGTAATTGATTTCACAATGGTAGTATATGTTCAACACTGGTGTTATACATCATTTTAAACTTTTCATGAAGATAATCTATCTTTTCAAACTCTATATTCCACACTTTTGTGGAAAGGTCCAGCACAACTTCAATGAGTATAGATATCGCCTCCTCATGATTATGGCACTTCCTCTGTTTCTCAGTGGGTTAGGATTCCCTAGTCATTGACATGCCAACGTGCAAAAAATCTCCACAAAAAAGCAAAATATAAAGCTTGAAAAGGCTCAATAACATGCCAATATATGCAAAAAATATGCCATATAAAGCACAATAACATGCTAGAAAAGGCAAAATATAGATCAGAAGGGAGGGACAACAACAACCCTAATTAAACTTTAGCATGAGAGGGAAAATTTTGCCTTCTCCCCTCATAGTTGAGCCTATTTACAAAACAAAAATTGAGAGAAAGGGCCCCAAAATGAAGAAATTAAAAAATAACTGAAAATTTTTGGGTTTGTAACCTTACAGGCATGTATATGTATCTATCTACACAGGCATGGATGCTTACTTGTTGTTGTATGGTCGTGCAAATTATTTTGCAAACCATTTGGAACCATGTGGCCTGACCTGCTTCGACCTGGCGCACAATTGATTGGTGAACCAACCTAACCTGCTTTGGCTTGGCATGCAATCAGTTGGAAACCTAACTGTTGACCTCAATTTTGGTGAGGTCTTTTGCTTCTCTCTTTAGTACTTAGGATCTAGCCTTAAGCTTTTTCTTTGAATAATCTTAGAGGACTAGAAATGGAACCCACCATTTAAAAATTCAAACTACTTTTTAACTTCCAGCAAACCCCACAAGCTTGATTGTAGACCCCTAATCACCTAGAGGGTTGAAATCAAATGTGGAGGTTTAAAGGATGAGTTCCCTATAGGGCTTTTTGGCCTTAGGAATACCCTGGATGGCCTGGTCTGGTGAGGGTTGACTTGCACATACACTACACTCTCACACACATTCCAAGTCCTAAAACCACACTCTCACCCAACTTGACTTCCTGACTCATGTAGGTAATTCATATGGATGGTCCTTAACCCCTAAGCACTCGGCTAAGAGGTTAGGAACAACATAGTGAATGCCTCAAATGAGTCCTCTCATGGCTCATATGGGCTTAATACGGCTTCATGGCTCAACCAAAATGATTCCATTTCACTCACATTTGATCAATCTTCTTTTTTTCAAAATTTCGAGCTTTTGACCCCGGGGCCCCGGACCCACCAAACCTACCAAATACCCTTGAAATGACCCAAAATTTGCAAAATTACCTAAATTACCCAAGATTCCTCAAAATTAATCCTAAACACTTCCCACCACTCAAATTGATCATCTTTGGCCAAAAATACCAAAATTTCCAAAAATACCCCTAAACCCCCCAAAATTACCAAAATACCCTTTTACCCCAAAAATCCAAAAATTCTAAAATTCCCAAAAAAATTCCAGAAAATCCCAAATATTCTCAATTTCACTTTGTTCAACTACACCATAGGCCAATTTTTCTAATTTGCTCCACTTTTACCAAAACCCCCAATTTGACCCATTTTTTAACCCAAGTGAACCCAATGTCAAACCAAACCACCCCAATTGACCTCAATTTTGGTCCAATTCAATTCTAAACTTCAATTCAATATCCCCAATATCAATTTAGACCAAATCCAAGTCCAATTTGATTGTCATTTGGGCCCAATTCCAATTTGGGGCTTAAGGCCCAATTTTGACCCATGACCCAAACCTAGCCCAATTCAACTTCAATTGGCCCCAAATCTTTTCTAAAGCCTTCCTAACATCCCCATAAACAAAACACTAACTTGATTTGCCCAAAATTTGAACCTAAACTCCACCCAAACCTAACCCAAAACCAAAATCCCTTAAATTGACCTAAGCCCAAACCTAACCCAAAAGGGCCCAAATCCCAAAATTAGAGCCCAACCAAAGTTGAAAACTCTTTGTAACACTCCCATAAACATTTTTCCACATTAATTTTACACCAAATTCAACCTTAGCCCAACCTTAGCCCAAGTTAGCCCAATTTGGCCCACCGTGGCCCCTTTACCAAAAAAACCTAAATTCAACCCAATTCTACTCCAAATCACACCAAATTGATTCCAAACCATTTATGAAACATCCCTAAACTAAACCCAACATTTATTTGGCATGGTCTTTCACAAAATTCTTCATCCAAAAGTCCATTTTGAAATATAAAGGCCCGCCCATTTAAGCCTTTTAAAAAGCCCACTTCCACCAAACCCAAAAGCCCAAAAATTCATCCAAAGCCCGCATGACAATTCCTTCTCATCATCCACTTGATGAAATCATTCCCTAAACTTTGAAACCTATGATTAAATCATTCCAAATTAGGCTTTATCCAAATTCCCATCAAAATGCCAAAATTCCTAAAATCCATTCACATGAAATTGACCAAGCCATTTCCCAAGCCAAATGTGAGCCAAGAAGCCATGCACAAGCCACATGGGAGCCATGAAAGCCTTGGACTCCTCACCAATCCATTAATGGTGAGAGAGGGGAAACCTTTCTTAACCAATGATTAAGCCTTTTTTACCTTTTCCATGATTCCCCCTAACCCAAAATTAATCTAAATGATCTTGATGGAGACTTCTCCACTCCAATTCAAGTCGAGCCATATGATTCCCTTCGACCCAAATCAGGCCTTGGTGGGTGCACCAAGCCCATTTCTATGGGTTGACCAAACCAAGTCCAAAAGAGCCTCTTCCCCCATTCCATTTAAATCAAAACCCTTTACACATGGCAACAGTCAATTGAGCTCACAAACCTCAAGCCTTGACCTTCCTGACCATGAGGGTGACCTGACCCTGCCGGCCAGCCGCCTGGGTCGCCGGAAAACGCCATGCCCGAGAGCTCCATGTGAGCTAAAAAATTCAAAACTCACCTGCTGAGCTGTTCCAACCCCAATGGCCACTGGAGCTCTTCATCTCCTCCCCTGAGCAGCTGATCACAGCCTTCAAACCCCCTTGGGAAGCCCTCTATCCATTCCTATTTAAACACTACCCCCTCTCGGCCAAAGAAGGTGTTGAACCAAACCTTACCAAAACTCTGCCAAAATCACTTCAGATCCCTCTCCAGACATAGAGAACTTGATCCCCACTGAAATCCAGCCCTAAAACCCTCTTTGTGAGTCCAATTTTGGAGTTGAAATTCAAGCCCAAAACCAGGACACTTCACCACAGTGAGCCAATCTTCAAACTGATTGACTCTACACCTTCACTAGACCAAGAGGAGAAGTTCCCCAGCAAAAGCCCCCTCACCAGGCCAGGCATTGCTTCCAGCCTCCAAGCTTTGTGATCGGCCTTGGTCACTTTTGTACCTAGGCATTTCCCGCAGCAATAGACTTCATCTGGAGCTTGCTTGGACTCAATCGAAGGTGACACAACCCTCAGATCGAAGCTTCACTTCTCTGAGCAAAGGTATGAACTCACTCTTCCTCCCGAGCACCTGGAGATTCTCCATTTATTTTGAGTTGATTTCAATGCACCTTAACCGTATAGATGTGTTCGTCTCTTCAAGACGAATCGACAGAGTATAAGAACGCAAAAATCCATGGAGAATCGAGTGAGATCTTAAGGTTTTAGTGTGGACGGTCACGGGTGCACACCAGTCAAAGACAATAACCAGGAGTCGTTGGATCGCGCGTGTATCGAGCAGACGGTCGAGATCAAGCCGGACAGCGCAATGGTACGTGAATGGCAGGCCCCCGTAACGCTGACTCAGATGGCGGCACCGAATCAAGGAGCGACGCGTGGGCTTTCGATCCGGACGAGGATGACGCGGCGCCGAGTCGGATAAGTAGAAAATTAGGATTTTTTTGGATTTATTTAAATACGAGAACTTCAAAAATTCATATCTTTGCATAGAAAAATCACAAAAATAAAATAAAAATAACCTCTTGCTCAGTGAACAAAGGAGAATAATGTGGAAAAGAAATCAAGTTAATTGGATGATTATTTTATTTTTAATAATTTATTTACTGTTTCCAATGTTTTGATTCTCCATTTGCATAGACAATTCACCATGGCATGAGACCATAGAGCTTTTGAAACCTCTGATCTTGGGAACATTCCCTGAATTTTTCAAGGTCAGAGGCCATCTCTGTGAAAAGTTATTGATTTTTCAATTTCATGTCACTGTTTTAGGTATTCTAAATCCAATAATTAACATATTGTAAAATAAATTCTAAGAAAATTTGGTGGTGTTTCTTAGGACCAAGGGACCCTATGAAAAATATATTTTGAGTTAATTCATTCATAGTAACCTTAATTGGCCTAAACTCCCAAAATTGAATTTGAATTAATTAGGGTTAACCACACACCAAATTGACTTGAAAACAATTCTCCATTGCTTTTTATTGTCATAGGAACCTTACATAAAATTTTGAAATCAATTGGACTTGATTAACCCCACCAAATGGATTGATTAAGCCTCATAAGCAAAATGGAACTTTAAAAATTCATAACTCCAAAAATACTTTTTAAAAATTCACAAAAATGGTTTTGAAGCTTTTCTGATATCAGGGGAGTTCAGGAAAATTAAAATTGGAATTTTCTTAAAAAGTTGATTTTTCACAATATTTTAATATTTTAATAATTAAAAAATAATAAAAATTCCAAAAATATTAAAAATCATAAAAATGTCAAATTTTTACTCCTAATCACTTAGGAACAAACCAAATATTTTTCCTAAGTCCCTAGGATAAGATATTGAATTTTAAAACCTTAATGTAACTTTTAATATTAAAAAAAATGAATTTTCAACCATTTTCACTAAAATAATTCTAATAAATCAAAGAAAAATCAGAAAATTATAAATTTTGTTTTGCTGGACTCCTTGAGGTTAAAGAAAGTTAAGAAAAATATAAAATCTATTTTTTCAATTTTTATTTTATTTTAAAACTAATTAATACTCTAAAACTCAAAATAATTATAATAAATAAAATATAATTCAAAAAATCACCAAAATTGGTCCAAGTGGTTCTCCAGTCATTAGAAACATCCCATAATTTTCTTACGAATAGAAACTTTATCTTGGTCATGTTGTTGAATTTTCTTTGAAAACCCCTATTTTCCACTAAAAATAATTATATAAATAAATTAAAGTCAGAAAAATCACATTTTCTTCTCTAATTTCTTAATTGACATGTGAGTGAGGTGACATAAAAATTTCAAATTCATTTGAGCTCAATTTAGTGAGTTATGAAATAAATAAGCCCAAAAGGGCATAAAGGTAATTGAAGAATTTGAACCCTTAATTAAAACTTTAGGTTTAATCAAAATGGAGGGTAAAATATTTGATTTTAACTTTCTCTTGGATGATTGAAACTTAGGGAAATTAAAAGGGTAGAAACCCAATAAACACTTTGAAAATATCAAAATGAAACTTTAATTAATTAAATAATTTAAATTTTGGAAAGAATATATTTAATATTTGGATTATTAAAATAGGGATATTATTAAGAGGATATTTATTCTTTAATTTAAAAATCCCTAAATAAGTCACTTCAATAATATTTAGTTCTTAATTAAAAATTAAAATATTAATCCAAACTAAATTAATAAAAAATTAAAAGAAGATAACCCTTAAATGAATTAAAGCTTAAAATGTTAAATGGTCCAATAATTAAAATCAAATTTAAAATCTTGGAGTTAAATTAAATTAAATTAAATTAAGTCAAGTCAAAGTTTAAATTAAATTAAATTAACACCTTAACAATTAAATTAAATTTAATTTAAAATATTGAAACTAAAATTAAATTGAATTAAAATTAAATTAAATTAAAATTAAATTAAATTAAATTGAATTAAAATTAAATTAAAATTAAATTAAAATTAAATTAAATTAAATTAAATTAAATTAAATTAAATCAAATTAAATTAAATTAAATTAAATTAAAATCACTTAACAACAAACCTAAATCAAATCATTAAGAGTTAAATCAAAACATATCAATAATTTCAACACCTCTTTCTATCTCGTAAATTTAAAACATAAACATCGATACGAAATATTAAGATAATTGAAAGTGTAAAGATTTAAATTAAATCTAAAATAATTTGAACACTATTCCAAACTTAAAATTATTAATTAAAACCTCATAATTAAATTAAATCACTTTAAATCATTAACTCAAACTTTAAATTAAGAATGATTAAAATTTTCAACAACCCAACTTGCCCTTAAAGGCTTTAATTATTATAACTCTTAAATAGAGTATTAAGTGAGATGTCACTTCATTCATCAGGTAATCAAATACCCAGGATCACTGAGCAAGAGACAAAGCTTAACTAAACTCCTGCATTATTAATTCACCTGTGCAACTAAATTTGCTTGGACTCAAAATAATCCCAGAAGTATTGAAAAAATGTTTAGGACTCGTCCTAAGCACTTCCTCAATATGACGGGATGTTTTAGAAGAACAATTGAATTTAATTGTTCTTTGATGAAGAAAATCATCCTTAAACCAAGCCAACAACCTAGACGTCAAAGGAAATGACTAGCAATAGGATTAGGATTATGGTAGACAACCAAAACCCTTTCCCTTAGCTTTACCTAGGTATTTCTTGTACAAATAAGTTTAAATGCTCTAACATGTGTTTTAAGTGTAGCTTGGGATGACAGGAAGACCCTCCAGGTACGCTTATATTTTATTGCAATTTACTTACATGAATTGCGCTTTACTTTTGTTGCATGTTAAACGAGACTGTTGCATGAAAACCAAAACCTTTAGGATAGTCCCTGAACTGAAACCAAAACTAAATTAAAAGTCATTGCAAGATAAAATCCACCGCCACAACATTCAAAATATAAAACAACTCAAAATTTAATCACAAACAGAGCAACAAAACTACAACTTTAACTAAATTAAAACGTCTTGTTGGATGATCGGGAATACCTCGGATGATGTAACCTAAGTGTTACAAACGGGATTTCCCACGGTCTAAATGAAAGTGTGTAACTCATTCAGTTGAGTTTAGCAAATTCATCTGGACTAAGTGAATCCGATAAAAATAACGATGTCGGAATGATGGAACCGTGGGATCTTAACCGGTGTTGTTATAATTAACTTTAAGATTTGTTTTAATTAAAACATTAAAAACACTTGGATTTTAAGATTTTCTCTAAACCAAGACACTTTTCTCATCCCCTGATTTTCACCTTCTAAAACTAAACCTCTGCAACAACAAGGAGCTTGGAGCATGGTGGGCAGCACGACCATCTTCGTCATCAAAACTTGAATCTACTTCAGCAAAACCTTTCTTAGTTTTAAACAACAAAGCCATAGGATTTCGAGGTAGTTTGCTTAGTCCAACATAAGTCCTCAACTTTTCGTTAGGCATTTGTATAATCATGTTATGCAAATTAAGCCCTAACCAGTCTTAGGACTCTGAGGTAGTCGTTTGATACGACATAAACCCTCATATCTTTGAGGCTATTTGTGTGATTATGTCATACAAACATAAGTCCTAATTAATTAAAATTGGCAGGATTGCAACATTAAATAATTTTCTTAAACTCGAAGCCAAACAATAGGATAGTGTGGGAAGTTGCCAAGATTCTTCTTGGATCCTCAACTTCTCCTACTTCTCTTCCTTTGGACTCCTAAAATAAATTGTTCCAAATTCGAGCTAATCCCTATTGAAATTTCTAAAACCCAATCCTTTGAAAACCTTAAACTTTGAAATTCTTGAGAGCAAAACCACTGATCATTATCGAGAGTTTTCTTAAATGATTCTTGTCATTTAAGATGTAATTAACTAAAGGGGCTTGCCCTTATAGGGAACTTTAAGAACCCAGGAAATATAAACCCTGCTTAATTCCTTTATATTAAGCAGAGGAACTTGTCAGCTTATAAAATTGGTTCGCAGACCAAACGGATGTCACAAATCTTTTAGTTTATTTAATCGAGCCCCATCATCAAGCAGTGTGTCTATTCCTCGGGATAAATACACGGTTTGTGGTGCGGTGCTCGTTTATATAAACTATTCGGGATGTGAGATCGATTTGATTTCATATCTTAAAACTTTCAAAATTAAAGTTATTTTCAAAATCAAATGCTACTTTCTAAATTATATATATATTTAAATTTAATTTAAAATTTAAAATTCGCCGACAACTTCTGTAGGCGACCCCTTTTAAAAAACACTTAACCTAAAAATATGCCGACACTAACCCATTCGCTTCTATGAAACTTTTCACCAACATGCATATTCTATCAATATGGTCTGCCCACACTCACAAAACTGCAAATGTTAACTATGTTAATGGCCAAACATACACGCCTGATGCTTGTTTCTCCATAAAATCCTACATGATTTCTGCTTTACACAAGCCTAGAAGCATGCTGTAGCACACGCTATTGTGCGTCGCTGTCACTGTTGACCACCCTAAACCCCATGCATGCATGTGCACATGTGCCCACATGGACGCACTTTCTCCCCTACCACTACATTCTCTTGTCATCACAGACTCCGTTATGTCTCAGTTTGCATCCATGCTCGTTTACAGACACCATTACACCATTAAAACAAATCTATGCTTATTTTCTTGGACACACATGCATGTGTACAAAGGTATGCATGCCTACGTGACAAAATTTTGAGCCTCCGTTGTCCTGTCGCCACTAACACTACCAGTAACGACATAATCTTGAATATTTTTAGAAGTGCTTAATTTGCCATTTTTTGATATTCTGAATTTCGTTCTCCCAAATTTGATGCACCAAGAAGCATGAGTACTAGAGATTTCTTATAATTTTTTGGGAGAACTAAAATAATGACGTGGACTTTGACAACAACTTATATTTTCAAACAATACAGACACCAATGTCTAAAAATAATGAAGGCAATTGATGTGTAATCAATAATTTTTAATATTTTGACAAATCTCAAGGCTTTTTTCAACAAAACAATATTTCAATTTTAAATTCAAGATCATCCAAAGCTTCAATTTTGGCAATTTTATGGTCAAATTAACAATGATACCAAAATTGGTCCTATCTAAGTGTGATAAAGCCTAGATCAAGCCCTTAAAGCACATTTAAAGGCTATAAATCACTAAGTAGATGGTCAAATGAATTCTTAATTTAACATATTTACATTCAAATTAAGAATCTCGATGGAGGAATTTATAGCCATCGTCAATCATTAAACACCATCAATGACCGTCATGAACCACCTCCAGCCACACTTAGTCTTCATTGTAGGAAAACCTTGTTTTCTTATGAAATATTTTGAATACGGTATAATAAATATCTTGTATATGATGAAATGAAAAACATCGTATTGAAGATCTGGTAATAACTAAAGGTAACAATGAATTATGAGAGTCTTCATCAAAATGTGATGACTTTCTCCAAACTCTTGAAGTTTTGTGTACATTGTATACCGAGGGTGTTGTCTTTAACGTAAACTAACAAATACAAGTTAAAAATTGCAGCCACTAACCGGTGTAGCACAAACTATGATCTATGTGGTTAATTACTTCTATAGCTTCTCACTACCACTTACATGGCTAATTGTTATTAATATAGCCTTCCAAAAGAACTTTTGTGGACAAATGATGCCTTTGCGGTGACCCGCTATAGTCTATATGGTTTGTTACTAATATAGCTTCTTACTATGTTATGCATGGCTAAATATTGTCATTATAACCTTCCACTACAGCTTATATGGCCAGTTGACGCTCTTGCAGCGGCTAAGTATGGCTTATGCGGTCATTTATTACTATAGCTCCCCATTATGGCCTATGTAGCTAACTGTGTTCATTGCAACCTTCCACTATGGCTACTTAGTCCAATTGATAATACTACAACTACTAACTACATACTATCTAACAAACTATAGTTTATGTGGCTAGCTGCTACAACTGCTACAAACTACAGACTATGTGACAAACCCGATATAACTATATGCGTACTAAAATCTTCTTCCCTGGCAACGGTGCCAAAAACTTGACCCAAAGTCCTCTGAAGATCAACGTACTAATTAATGCTTTCAAAAATATATGTTATAAATAATAATAGCGACTAGTGTATATAAATATAATTTTATGGAAAATATTTTACACACTAGGGGTTCTACGTAAGTATACGTATCGTTTCAAGTAATATAGGGCTTTGAAACAAAGACCCTAGTATCGTTCCCACGAGGAGAGAGTTATAGATCTTTAAATATTTTTATTTTAAATTATTTCTTTTATAATTAAAAATAAAATATCTTTAATTTACTAGATGCAATAATAAAGTAGAAATAAAATAATTGATGTAAATAGCAATAAGAAAGCAACTTTCTTCCTTTCAATTAATCCAAGATTTTCTAAGATAATGATAATATTCGTGGAGAATATAAATTTATGGTATTGTGCCAAATAGAAGCATTCATATTTTTTACCATTTGATCCAGGTGCAAAGAACATTGGCTAGCCTATAGATCAGGTCCAGATCTATTGTTAGTAGAATGGGTTAATCTAGGCTCACACTACTAGATGTCCAAGGGTGGCTATGGTTGGCCCTACTAGTGGCCCTTTCCTTTTCTATAAACCAAATCATAAGATTTTAATCTGTCACTCTAAAAACTTATCAATTCTACACCTAATATATAACATCTTCCTATTTATTTGCACTTCACCTTGAATAACCCGCACAAGGCCTTCGACTACCCAAGGATTCATGTGATATCTACAAGTTAAGAATTTATCTCCTTCTAGGTCTCAAAACTCTTCAATAGGTTTTAATAATTTAAATGACCAATTTAAATAGTAAATTAAGAACCGGTATTAATATCATCACAATGTTTTGAAAATATATGATTTTTAATTCTCCAACGAATTTTGTATTATCTTATTTATCTTTTCATAATTGAAAGGAGAAAGTAAAGTAACTACTCAAAACACATTGAAATTAAATAACAAAACATAATAAATAAACTTTGAATCAAAATAAAAATACTTATCTTAGATGTTTCTTCTACTGAACTTCTGATTCCTACATACTCCACAGCGTAATGAACTACAGTTGCACCAACTCTTTCAAACTCTAAATACAAACTCTAAAATAAACTCACTAATTTATGAAGGAAAGTAAAAAAGGTGGCCCTAATATGATCTCTTAATTCTCTCTCTAGATTGGACTCTAGATAGGGAGGGTAGATGGGGGGTTTTTCTCTGAAGGAATACCCTCCTATTTATAGGCTTCAAGGGTTGCATCAAGGCACCTCTTCAAAATATGTCCACATTCAATGAATCTTCTAAAAGGTGTGTCTGGCGCCTAGGCGCCGGACACCGCGTCCAGTTCTTTGCACCTCTTCATTTGATTGCACCTCTTCACGATTAAAACAGTTTTGAAGCGTCCAAATACATTGTATCACATGTCCTATAAACCAGGAACAACTGCCAGTCTTCTAGAAGGTTCAATAACCGCTCACACCGTCAAAATAACCGCCCAAAAGTCGTCGAAAACTTAACGAGTTTCACGTATCGAGTCGGCGCTTAGGCGCTGGACTCTAAGCGCCGAGCCAGTAATTTCGACAATTTTGCATTTTGGCTCTATTTTTGCTCCTTTTTGCTCCTTTTTCATATTTTTCTCCTTCTTGAACATTTTTGCATCACCTACATCCAAAAACACAAAAATACCTTTCATTAAAGCATAATATCCTTAAAATTTAATAAAAATCAAGGCATAAAAATAGGTATTTTTTTCTTGGATCAAAATCCCCCAAACTTAAACGTTACTTGTCCTCAAGTAACCCTTTTTACTATATAAAATGTATAACATTTTGAATAAAAAGGTAAATATTTAAGACTCCTTATGATTTTTGATTTTATAAAGGCTTTAGTAAATCATTAACCAAATTTCACTAACTAAGTTTAATTTTAAGAATTTAAAGAATATTCTAACTGCCAAATCATAAGACTTCAAAAATTTTTCATTCACTTCGAAAATAATTGTACTTTATTATATTAAGATCACATAAATTATTCACAAGAAAAAGATCTTCATGAAATTCTTTTCTAATAAAAATATATGCATAAAAATTAAGTAATATATGTAATCGGTTTTCTTTTTATAAGTTAATTCAAGTGAAGCCAATTTTGATTAGGTATTTCCTCAAGCTTCTCCTCTCTTTTTCTCTTTTTTTTTAAAGAGAGGATTATCGTATCCGAATAGCTCGTTAATGGCTTCGAATTTCACTATCCTTAACTTATATTTTCAAACTTATACATTTTCACTTAATTATTATAATATGCATAGGTTTCAAAAAGAATTTCAATCTATTCTTTTTCGAGTTATAATTTTTGATTTCTTAATACTTCTAAAATTCAATTATCTCTATTATGAATAGAAAAATTTCTTAATCTTATTCTTCCTTAAGTTGAATAATTCTATTCTTAAAATCAATCAAAGTTTTTAAAATTTTTGATTAAGTCCACTAAATTATTTATAATTTCAAAAATTTAAGTGATCTTAAATAGATTCTTCATTCCTCATGTTATGTTAAAAAAAATTTATTTTTTAAAAAAATATTAGTTCTTAAAGGACAAATAAAATTTAAATTTGAATGTATTTTCCCTTTCCCCCAAACTTAAGTTTTGGTCTATCATGAAAAAAAATATATTTTTAAAGTATGAGAGAAAGAAAAACATGATTTTAAAAAGGAATTTTTATAAGTATGTAAAAAAAAAACATTCTAGAAAGAAAAATTTACTTCTACACATGTTTTTATGAATAATATTGAAATAATGAAGCAGGTATAAAAGTAAGCAGGCTCATTATTAATTAAATTAAATGATTATAGTACTTATAATAACTGAAATAGAACAACAATACTAACTACTAAACAGTAGGCTGAAACAGAAATAAACATAAATTTATCCAAATTTCAATCTTAACCACAATACATTAAATATACTCTAACAACAGTCTCAACACCCAACAATCCACACAAAGTACATAAACAAATCTAAACTAGCAAACAACAAACAACAATCAATACTAGAAAACAAACTAAACTAACAACAGACTTAGCACAATTCAGAGGTAAATCAGGCCAATAATCACTGTCTGTAGACTCATTATCGTCATCATCACCAAAAGAAAACTCAACATCCTTAGGATCAACATATGGTGAAAATCTAGGAAAGGTAGGAAACTGAACATCATGCTCTCCCTTCAGGAATCAAATAAGAGCTTCATCATACTCAGCATCGCAACTACTCTTCCTCTGGGTATACTCAGATAAATGATCAATTTTCTTATCAATAGAATCAACTCTGCAGTGAGTTTGAAATAACTCATGCTGCTGCTCTATAAATTGATCAAGCATCGATTCCCAAAAACTAGATGGTAGCTCAGCAGTAGAAGTAGAAGATCTGGAAGTGGAAGGTCTACCTGAAGTGGGTGCAGAAGTAGAAGGAGCGGTCGATCTCTTCCCTCGAAGACGAGCATATATACTAACACTCTCCTACCCAATTGGCTTGGTAGACTTCAGCTTCTCCTCAGAAATATCAGCAGTGACTCCATTGCTAACACATAAAGAATAGATCAAAGATGGGAATCCCAGTTCCACAGAAGTGCTGGATCTAGCAATAGACTCCACAGAATCATAAATAATACTTCCGACATCTATCAGCTTCCTCTCCTGAATGCAATAGTTCAGGATAGCTATTTCTCTGGTAACTTCACTCAAGTGGTTGGAAGGTAGAAGTCTAGCATAAATAAAATAATGCCAAGCCTTTGAAACACCATTTAGCTTATAAGATTTGAAGTTTACCCGTTTTTCATTCTGGATCTTCCAAGCTCCAGTGCCGTCGATCAAATAAGCAATAATCATCTCGAGATCTCCCTCGGATAGAGATAATCCGGAATAGTGGCACTCGATGGTAAGTGGCAGTCCATAAAACACATTGATCCTCTCCGGAGTAAATCCTACTCCAATACCTCTGACGAAGACTTCGTAGTCTTTCGCATCTAAAAAGTTAGCATAAAATTCGCGAACAAATGGAATAACAGCAACAGCAGTGAAATAACAGAATCGTTGCCAGTTGTGCGCAACGATTGTGTTCTCGATTATTTCACCCGGATTGTAAAAGCTTCGCTCCGAGATAAACTTTGTCGACGTCGCAAATTCGTGATATCAAAAATGCGCTGCCGTAATCGCGAACTTGCTACTGTTAAAATTTTCTCGTCCCTTCCCTCGCTTAGATTTCGGTGCCATCTAAACATGAAAGAAAATAAGAATAAATTTAGGAATCAAATATTTAAACTCTTTTTAAGTTTAAGAAACTTAAAATAAGTTTAAAAATCCAAATAGAATACTTTAAAATCAAAATTTTTCTCAAAATTTTGATTTTTAGCAAAACATAGGAAAAACTATGGTGAAAATCGAAAATAAATGGATTAGAGTGTAAATCTGACATCGAGACGAAGAAATCAAGTGATTTCGCGCCCAAATACATGATTTTTTGACCTCAAAATGGATCTAAGAGGTGTATTTTCACGAAAATGGGGAAGGAGATGAAGCTTAGGCGTCATCCATGGCTAATGGGGTTTATATGGTGTTTTTCGGGTAAACGGAGCCGAAGCAGGCGCTTAGGCGCCGAGTTCGGCGCCTAGGCGCCAGACTCGTCTTTCACAAAAATCACTCTAAAAATTTTATTTTCCACCAAAATTCATAAATTCAACTTCCAATTACTCATATTAGAGTAGGGCTTCAGTTTCTAACTTCCAAAACATTTTCCAAAAATTTTTAAAAATTAAATATTAAATCCACCAATCAAACACAATGTTTAAATCAAACTCCTCTAATTTCCATTTATAATCTTCAATATTGGCTCAATACACTTCAGATAAGTATAATATAATGATTCAAGTCCTAACAAAATCAAACAACACAATTTGAAAACAAATACAACACACATTGAACCTGAAAGCAAATACACAAACAAACACAATCGATTCACTAAATCGATACAACGACTCACTAGATAAATCACGATCCATCAAATCACTATCTAATTTCCATTGTCTTGGCAAGGAAAACTATTCAGCCCACTTGGGAAGAACACCAATGCTCTTGGAAAATTCCTTAGTCATTTTCTCGTCGATCCAATTGTTCTTCGCATACATCTCCACTTGAGCATCTTGATAAGCCGCTAGATGATCAAATTAGAGTTTCTCCTGCCATTCCAGATGTTCAATCTGAGGATACATCTCATAGAGGCGATCTCCAATACTCTTAAAATCCGCTTCAAATTTATCAAGACGACTAGAAATTTTCTTCAAACTTACAACGATGAAACCATTGAAGAAGGTTGAGGATCTTTTGGACCTTTGTCTCTAGCCTCTTCTCCAAGATTTCTCCTCTCCATTTCTTCAAAAATCCTCTCTAATCTCTCAAGAATGGAGTGTATGGGTCGAAATAATGATTGCATAGGGATTAGGGATGAAGATGGGTTAATTTAAAGGTGAAAATCGTGTGAAAAACTGAAAGTTATTGGTTTTTACACGACCCAGTAAACGTGGCGCTTAGGCGCCAAATCTGGCGCCTAGGCGCCAGACCCATCGACACACAGTTTATTCTGGCGCTTAGGCGCCGAATTCTGGCGCCTAGGCGCCGGAATCATGTTCGACTCTGTTTTGGCTAAAGTCAAATTTCAAAGTTTCATTCTCCAAAAATAGGTAAATTATAATGATAAGATAAGAACAATCTCAATAACACAATTATACATAATTTCAATGAAGGTTAACTTGATCTCCTTTTTACTCACATATGAAATGGAGTGATCCAAAGTCCAAACTTTATATACTTCAAGATAATTTTTAATTTTCTGAAGTTATATAAAATTAGTCAAGACCGAGGCATAACCATAAATTAAAAATGTAAAAACACACTAAAAATAAAAAGAGTTTAAATATTTGCCTCCCATTAAGCGCTTAGTTTAACGTCGTCAACCCGACCTAAGTAATTCTTTAATCAGGTTGACTTAATTCATAAGTCTCTTTATAAATCTTTTTAATGTCTCCCAAATAAGGCTTTAATCTTAATCCATTAACTTTAAAAAATTTTCCCGTTTTGGGGTCTTTAATATCCACAGCTCCAGATTGGTATACTTTTTCAATTATATATGTTCTTATCCATTTTGATCTCAATTTTCCAGGGAAAAGTCTTAAACGAGTATTAAATAGTAATACTTCTTGTCCAGGCTCAAATATTTTTCCTAAAATCTTTTTATCATTTAATACCTTCATTTTCTCTTTATAATTTTTTGCGTTATCATATGATTCATTTCTTATTTCATCCATCTCATTTAATTGCAATAATCGTTTTTCTCCTGCAATATTCAAATCAGAATTAAACTCCTTTATCGCCCAATAAGCTTTATGTTCAAGTTCAACAAGTAAGTGACGAGTGTTTTCCAAAACTAACCGGTAAGGTGACATTCCGATTGGTGTCTTATAAGCTGTTTTATAAGCCCATAATGCAGAATCAAGTCTATCAACCCAATCAGTTCTTTTAGGATAACAGTCTTCTCTAAAATTCTTTTAATTTCTCTGTTTGATACTTCGGTCATTCCACTAGTTTGTGGGTGATATGCAGTTGCAATTTTATGTTTGATTCCAAATTTTTGCAATAATGATTGAATTCTTATATTTCTAAAATGACTTCCACCCTCTGTGATAATTACCTTAGGCATTCCAAATCTTGAAAAATTCATCTTCTTTAAAAATTTAGATACACTTTTGGAGTCACGGTTAGGCGAAAGCTACGAGCTTAATCCACTTTGAAACATAATCAACTGCTAATAAAATATAAATTTTTCCAGATGAAGGTACAAATATTCCCATAAAGTCTAAACCCCATATATCAAAAAGTTCAACTTCCAATATATAGTTTAAAGGCATTTCATCTTTCTTGGATATATTTCCCATTTTTTGACATCGATCACATGTTTTAACATAATGTCTCACATCTACGAATAAAGTAGCCAATAAAATCCCGAATTTAAAATTTTAAATGCAGTTTTATCTACTCCAAAGTGTCCTCCAAAATCGGAATCATGACATTTTTGAATAACGAGCATAAGTTTCTTCATAAGGTACGCATCTTCGAATTATAGAATCTCTTCCTAATTTAAATAAATGAGGATCTTCCCAAATATAATATTTAGCATCATTTTTAAATTTCTTAATAAATTTTTCATCCAATCCATAAGGTAGAATATTGCTAACTAAATAGTTAACTATATCCGCATACCAAGGTGTTTGGTATCCTTGAAAAACATATAAATGTCCATCAGGAAATTTCTCATTTATGTTTTCTTCAGTAATAACATCATTCTTTATTCTAGATAAATGATCAGCAATTTGGTTGTCCGTTCCTTTTATATTCACTATTTGAAAATCAAATTCTTGTAGAAGTAAAACCCATCTTATCAGTCTAGGTTTAGCATCCTTTTTGACATTAGATATTTAATAGCGGAATGATCGGTATGAACTATGCATTTAGTACCGAGAAGATAAGGTCTAAATTTATCAAAGGCATATACTTATAGCTAGAAGCTCTTTCTCGGTAGTAGTGTAATTTCTTTGAGTTTCGGTAAGAGTTTTACTTAGCATAATATATAACTTTGAAAATTTTCTCATATTTTTGTCCCAATACGGCTCCAATTGCAAAATCACTTGCATCGCACATTAATTCAAAAGATTTATTCCAATTAGGTGCAACAATGATAGGTGCGGTTATTAATTTTTCTTTTAAAATATTAAAAGCATTAACACGAGTCTTTGTTAAATTCAAATTTAGCATCTTTTTCCAATAAATGACAAAGAGGTTTAGCAATTTTAGAAAAATCCTTTATATATCTTCTATAAAATCCGAGCATGACCTAGAAAACTTCTCGCATCGATAATCGGTAGTAGGTGGTTGTAATTCAGCAATAATTTTTTTTTTGCTTGATCTACTTCCATCCCTTTTTGTGAAATCTTGTGACCAAGTACAATGCCTTCTGTGACCATAAATTGACACTTTTCCCAGTTAAGAACTAAGTTTGTTTCTTCACATCTTTTCAGAACTTTGGAAATATTTTCCAAACAAGATTCAAAAGAAGTTCCAAAAGCGAAAAATCGTCCATGAATATTTCAATTCCTTTGTCGATCAAATCACAAAATATTGACATCATACATCTTTGAAAAGTTGCGGGTGTATTACATAAACCAAAAGGCATTCTTCTAAAGGCAAATGTTCCATAAGGACTTGTAAATGTTGTTTTCTCTTGGTCCTCGGGAGCGACGGGTAATTGATGATAACTGGAATATCCATCCGGAAAATAGAAATATGAGTGTCCAGACTAATTTATCAAGCATTTGATCCCGAGAAGGTAAAGAAAAATGATCCTTTCTAGTGGCGTCATTTAATTTCTTATAATCAATGCAAATTCGCTTATCCAGGTAATCTTGTCTTGTAGGAATTAGTTCATTTTTATCATTGACAATGATAGTTACTCCTCCTTTCTTTGGAACACAATGAATAGGACTTACCCATTGGCTATCCGAAATAGGATAAAGAATATCAGCATCTAACCATTTAACAATTTCTTTTTTAATAACCTCTTTCATCATAGGATTTAATCTTCTTTGCGGTTCAATAGTAGGTTTAAAATTTTCTTCCATTAAAATTCTATGCATAAAAATGGACGGGCTTATTTCTCTTATGTCAGCAATAGTCTAACTAAAAGCTTTTTTATAATTCTTTAACACTCCTATTAATTCTTCTTCTTGATCTTTACTTAGCTCAGAAGAAATAATAACAGGTAAAGTTAATGAATTTCCTAGAAATGCATACTTTTAATGTGAAGGTAACATTTTTAATTCCAGTTCAGGGGCTTTTTTAATTGAGGGTAAAAGTATATCATTTTGAGTTATGTCCAAAGTTTCCCAATTATCTTTAATATAATGAGTTTCTTCTTCTTTTAGTTCTTCATCTTCATCGGTTAATAATTCAAATTTTTCTTCGAAATTACTTTACATTTTCTTGATAATGTTTCTCGATTAAATAATCAATTATATTCATTCGATAACATTTTTCTTTGTCGGGGCACTTCATTGATTTAAGGACATTAAATTTAATCTCTTGATCATTAACTCTCATGGTTAATTCTCCTTTTTGTACATCAATCATAGCTCGTCCGGTCGCTAGAAAAGGTCTCCCTAAAATAATAGGTATTTCTTTATCCGCTTCCATATCAAGTACGATGAAATCTACGGGGAAGATAAATTTATCTACTTTAACAAGAACATCCTCTATAACTCCTTTAGGGTAAGTGATAGATGCTATCAGCTAACTAAAGGGTTACGGTGGTGGGAGTAATCTCTCCTAAATTCGACCTCGAAAAATAGAAAATGGCATGAGATTAATACTTGCTCCTAAATCGCATAAAGCTTTTCCACAAAACTTTTCTCCAATAGCACAAGGTATAGTAAAACTTCCGGGATCTTTAAGTTTTTGAGGTAATTTCTTTTGAATTATTGCACTACATTCTTCACTTAATGCAACAGTTTCAAAAGCTTCAAATTTTTGTTTCTTACTTAAAATATCCTTCATAAATTTTGCATAAGTTGGCATCTGTTCCAAAGCTTCAGCAAAAGGTATATTTATAGTAAGTTTCTTAAAATGTTCAAAGAACTTAGAAAATTGATGATCAAGCTTCTGTTGTTTAAGTCTTTGAGGAAATGGTGGTGGTGGTTTTTCAACTTCAATATTAATAGAAATATCAGTTTGATCTTTATTAGGAGAAGAAGTTTCTTTATATTTTTCAATCTCTTCGACCTCGATCTCATTTTCAATTTCATTCGCATTCTTTCTTTTAATTCCTTTCCACTTCTAAGTTGTACAGCTTTAAAATGTTCATGTTCTTTTCCAGTTTCTTTGGATTGATTTCAACATTACTAGGAAGTGTTCCTGGGGGTCTATAATTAATTAATTTAGCGATTTGTCCCATTTGATTCTAAATATTACGAATAGCAGTATTTTAATTTTGTAATTGATTACTTAGTTGTAAAATTAATTCTTCTATAGATAACTTTTTCTATTGATTGTTAAATCCAGGTGGTTTATAATTTGAATTAACTTGATTATTCCAATTTCCAGTGGGATGAGATTGATTATTACCCCATTGTTGCGAATTATTCCAGTTAAAATTAGGATGATTTTTCCATCCAGGATTATAATAATTTGAATAAGGATTATTTTTACTAGCAATAGCTCGTAAAGTTTCAATAGTTTGAGAATCTTCAGTATTAGCTTATTATTTGATATATTAATAGCAAAACTATCTAATTTATTATACATCGCTGCTACTTGTGAAGCTAAAATAGAAAAGGCTTCATTATCATGAATACTTGTCATTCTTTTAGGATTAATCCTTTCAGAAGGCCATTGAAAATTATTGTTAGTCATTTCTTCAATTAAAGTGTAAGCTTCTTCAAATGATTTAGACATTAAAAAACCTCCAGCAGCAGCATCCATAATTGATTTTAAAGATCAAATTAATCCATATAAAATGTTTGAATAATTAACCAATCAGGTAAAGCATGATGAGGATATTTTCTTAATAGTTCTTTAAATCTTTCCCAAGTTTCATAAATTGTCTCCCCGTCAAATTGACTAAATGAAGTAATATCAGTTCTTAATTTAGCAGTTTAAGAAGGAGGAAAATATTTAGCAAGGAATTTTTGTGTCATCTCAGCCCATGTTTTAATAGAACCTGTTGCTAATGGGTTCAGCCACATCTTTGCTTTATCACTTAAAGAAAAAGAAAAGAGTCTAAGCCTAATAGCATCATCAGAAACATTGTTATATTTAAAGGTAGCACAAAGTTCTAAAAAACTAACAAGGTGTAAATTTGGATCCTCATTTGGTGTTCCACTAAATTGATTGTTTTGAACCATTTGAATAATAGACATTTTAAGCTCAAAAGAATTAGCATCTACAGTGGGTATTTGAATACTATTATGAAATTCATCAACTGTAGGGTTAGCATAATCCCTTAATGGTTTAAAAACATTTTGATCATTAATTTCAATTGGATTTTGAAAATTTTTATGTAAATTAGTCATTTCTTGAAATTTTCGAATTTGTTTTCCTTTTTAAATTCTTCTAACAGTTCTTTCTAATTCAGAATATAAAGGTAATAATCTTTCAGATCCCGAACTACGGATAAAAATTCAATTATCAAGAACTAAAATAAATATTATTATTATATATATGTTTTTTTATAATAAAGAAAAATGAATAAAATAAAAATACTTAAAATCTAAAAGTTTGCCTCTGCTCTCCCCGGCAACGGCACCAAAAACTTGACCCGATATAAATATATGCGTACTAAAATCTTCTTCCCCGGCAACGGTGCTAAAAACTTGACTTGAAGTCCTCTGAAGATCAACGTACTAATTAATGCTTTCAAAAATATATGTTATAAATAATAATAGCGACTAGTGTATATAAATATAATTTTATAGAAAATATTTTACACACTAGGGATTCTACGCAAGTATACGTATCGTTTCAAGTAATATAGGGCTTTGAAACAAATACCCCGATATCGTTCCCATGAGGAGAGAGTTATAGATCTTTAAATATTTTTATTTTAAAGTATTTCTTTTATAATTAAAAATAAAATATCTTTAATTTACTAGATGCAATAATAAAGCAGAAATAAAATAATTGATGTAAATAGCAATAAGAAAGCAACTTTCTTCCTCTCAATTAATCCAAGATTTTCTAAGATAATGATAATATTCGTGGAAAATATAAATTTATGTTATTGTGCCAAATAGAAGCATTTATATTCTTTACCCTTTGATCCAGGTGCAAATAACATTTGCTAGCCTATAGATCAGGTCCGGATGTATTATTAGTAGAATGGGTTATTCTAGGCTCACACTACTAGATGTCCAAGGGTGGCTATGGTCGGCCCTACTAGTGATCCTTTCCTTTTCTATAAACCAAATCATAAGATTTTAATCTGTCACTCTAAAAACTTATCAATTCTACGCCCAATATATAACATTTTCTTATTTATTTGCACTTCACCTTGAATAACCTGCACAAGGCCTTCGACTACCCAAAGATTCATGTGATATCTACAAGTTAAGAATTTATCTCCTTCTAGGTCTCAAAACTCTTCAACGAGTTTTAACAATTTAAATGGCCGATTTAAATAGTAAATTAAGAACCAGGTATTAATATCATCACAATGTTTTGAAAATATATGATTTTTAATTCTCCGACGAATGTTGTATTATCTTATTTATCTTTTCATAATTGAAAGGAGAAAGTAAAGAAACTACTCAAAATACATTGAAATTAAATAACAAAACATAATAAATAAACTTTGAATCAAAATAAAAATACTTATCTTAGATGTTTCTTCTACTGAACTCTTGATTCCTACTGACTCCACAGCGTAATGAACTACAAATGCACCAAGTCTTTCAAACTCTAAATACAAACTCTAAAATAAACTCACTAATTTATGAAGGAAAGTAAAAAGGTGGCCCTAATATGATCTCTCTAATTCTCTCTCTAGATTGGACTCTAGATATGGAGGGTAGATGGGGTGTTTTTCTCTGAAGGAATACCCTCCTATTTATAGGCTTCAAGGGTTGTCTCAAGGCACCTCTTCAAAATATGTCCACATTCAATGAATCTTCTAGAAAGTGTGTCTGGCGCCTAGGCACCGGAATCTGGCGCCTAGGCGCCGGGCACCGCGTCCAGTTCTTCGCACCTCTCCACTTTAGATCGCACCTCTTCGCGATTAAAACCGTTTTTAAGCGTCCAAATACATTGTATCACATGTCCTATAAACCAGGAACAACTGCCAGTCTTCTGAAAGGTCCAATAACCGCTACAACCTATATTAACTACAACCTATATTACTAACTACTACTACAACTACCAACCATGACCTATGTGACTAATAATGGCCAATGTAGCTAATTGCTACTATATCATCTAATTATGGAATATCTAATTATCTACTGTTGTACATTCCAATCATTACCTATGATACCAACTACGATCTATGTAGCTATATGATATTATAGCTTTCAAATGCAGCCTATATGGTTAGTTGATGCTACTGAAGCTACTAAGTTTGGCCTATATAGCTAACTGCAACTCCAGCTTACAACTATGACTTGTGTGACTATCTTTGGTCTATGATGCTAACTATTACAATAGCTACCAACCACAACCTATATGACTAATTACGGCTTATGTAGCTTACTACTACAGCTATCAAATACAGCCTATGTAGTTAACTACTACTTCATCTAACAACCATGAACTGTATGACAAACAACGACTTATGTTGGTAACTACCACTAAAGCTTCCAATAATGAATTCTATGACCAATTAATGATACTACAATGACAAACTACGGCCTATGAGACCAACTTCTATTATAGCTACTAACGATGGCCTTTATGATCAACAACGCTACTGAAGCCATCTATTATAGGTTTTTTTTTCCTTTTTTTTCTTTTTTTTGTGGCAAATTATTATATTTATAGAAACGAACTACAACCTTTGTGACCCAATATTGCTATTATCACTAAGTATTATATTCATTGTAGCCCAATTACGACTTTTAAACCTGAATGACTATTGTACATCTATGAAGGTAAACATTGTAATTTGATCTTCTATAATTCAGGAGAATGGTAAACATATGCACTTACAATCTTATAATGGATTACTTTTATTGTGCTAAGTCACGTAGTTTTTTCCCTTTCCAGGATTTTTTCACATAAGAAATTTTAGTATCTTCTCTTACTACTTTTCTTTTAACTATCCGTGGTCAAATCTTTTAGCAATAATAAGATATTAAATTATCACTCTATAGTCGTGTGTAACAACTTTAAATGTGATTATAATTATAAAATTGTTAACGTAATCAATTCTCAATTAATGATCATTAGAACTAAAATAACTAGAACTTAAATTAAATTGAACTAATTCATTTAAATAATAAAATAAGTTGCTATATAATTTCTAGGATTTAATTGTATTTAACATATGTCTTATTAACAATATATGAAGTTTAACCATCTAAACATTTATTAAATTCTAATTTACAAGATTTACTAAATCCCATATAAATTAAATCCTAGAAGTTGCCAAATAGAGCTATATCAAGTTGGAAATCTTTGTAGTATATTTTTTTATTTGCGACTCTTTTGTTCTCTTATAATCATTAACACTTACTGCAAATTGTAAAAAAATTATCGATATTTTCTCATGCATCACAATAAACATATCACAATGGTATAGTTGAATAAGACGGTTTAATTCGACATATTAAGCCATAGATTTTTTAAAAATTTTAAATAATTTTTTAGGCCTTTGATCAAAATAATTTTGTTATTAATACATTATAAAAAAAAATAATCGAATTGAACACAAAACATTCGTGCAATTTTTGGAAAAAATTTCTAAATTAAATTCAAGACCATCCAATCTTCAATTTAAACTAATTTATTATCCTGTTAAACATCTCAATTACATCAAAAGTTGTCCAATCTAAATTCTAACGAGCTCAAATAAGGCACTTAAAATATTATTGGAAATTTGAAAATAAAAACTACATGTCTAACAATCTTTGAATATTGCATGGTTACACATAAATCAAACATCTCTATGAGAAAAATTTAACAAGCCCAAGTTTAATTAATTTTGAGATTGTTAAGACACTTAATATTAAATGAACAATAAATGATCAAAAGAAAGAACATAGATCATATGATAAAACACTTTAGAATTTTTTAAAAAAATTAGTCATAAAATTTCTAAATAAAACATCAATGAAGATGAGCATATGACTAGCAATGGGAATCAATTTTAAGTTTAAAGAATTCTAAAATTTTACGTAATGGCCAACATCAATAAATATCGCCAGCAACTGCAATTATATAATTATTATCGCCTAATTATAATTGCTTAGCTACAAACATCTAATCTATCATTATTTGATCGTTATCCCTCTACCATAATCATTTGACCATCATCTGTCGATTGTTATCACCAGATTATTATTAACTTTATATATATAATAAATTAATTAAACTAAATTGTCATTTTATTTTCAATTTAATATTTCTTATGCAAAAACTTTATCTTATCCTATGATTTTTTTAATCTATTTGTGCGCTTTATAATCATACAAATAAAAAGACTTAAAATTTATATAGATAACGTTAAGGGTCCGTTTGGTTCCAACTTTTTGCCGCGGCGCGGGGCGTCGCAGTGGCTTCGTCCGAAGCTCGTCCGTTTGGTTCGCAGCTTTGAGGGATAGCTTTCGATAATTTGGGTGAAAGCGGGCCGCGGGATCGACCCCGCAGCCCCAGCTTTCGCGACGCAACATTCCGAATTGCCCTCGCCCGCGAAGAAGACCTAGCTGACGGTCCCAAGCCTTCTTCCTCGTCGTCCATGTTTCGCGCCTGCAGTCCTAGCGATACTGCTCCTCCTTCCTCGTCGAGCCTGCAGCCCTAAAGCCCGCAGACCTAGTTGTGTCGCCTTCTTCCTCATCGAGCCAGTGTGTCGCCTTCTTCTTCGTCGAGCCCGCTCCTCCTTCCTCGTCGTCCAGGTTCGTTGGTCTGCATTTTAGAAAAAAAAACTTGATTTTTTATTGGATCCTGTTGTGAAAAAGAAATTTTGATTCTGCATATACTTTTAAAATTCTTAATTTCAAAGTTCGTTTTTTTCTAAAATATTATGCTCAAATGTAAACAATGAAGGGGATGAGCTCTAATATTAACAAACTTACGTCCCGATTGATCTTGCTACTTTCGCATTTAGGAAAAATTAGTGTAAAAATTTCTTTCGCATTTATTTGATAAGCTTCTGATTCACTTTCTTGTGCTTCGTCAGTGCAAATTCTGGTGAATTTTGTAAAATAGTTCTTAGTAATAGGTTGATTGACAAACAGTTTTAACAAATATGGGCAGTTTGGTCATTTCTCTCGAAATAGCTTGCCATAGCTGTTCTCGAACAACTGCAACCAAACAGACAACCAGCTTCCCCGCAGCAGCTTCTTGGGCAGCACAGCTGCAGCTGCAAAGCTGAGAAGCTGCAGCTGCGCCAAACAGACCCTAAGTCAATAGTTTATATTGCCTTTAAAAGGGAGAGTTGAAATAAAATAATATATTTAACTGAAGATTTCTTTTGAAACTAAAGGTCTGTTTGGCGTAGGCTGCAACTTCTCGACTAGCAGTATGCAGCTGTGCTACTCGCGAAGCTGTTGCGGGGAAGCTGGTTGTCTGTTTGGTTGCAGCTGTCTGAGAACAGATGTGGGGCAGCAATTTCAGGAGAAATGACCAAGCTGCCCCTGTTTGGTAAAACTGTTAAAAAATAATAATATGAGGCAGCACTAATTAGGAGAAGCCCAAAGAAAAATTATAAAATTATAACAAATTTTGATAAGTACTCAAATGACAAGTCACTGATACAATCAAAATAGAAATACTTCAAAAATCTCCATAACGAAATACAGGTCTATGTCATATTAACTAATGCATTTGTTATTTCTTCTCGAAGCTGTGTCATTTATTCAGCACCTTCGTCGTCCTTAGTGTATATGTTAGGCTGCTTGCTATCATCTGTTAACGTCAAAGAACCTATTTAGTTTTCTGATCGTCGTGCAGCTACTTCTTGTTCATTCATTTTTGCACTGCAGAAATCGATATCAAATCGTGATGGATGACGCTTAATATAATTATGCAGCTTCATCGTTGCTATAACGATCTGCATCTGTTTAGAAAAAGGATAAGAGGGCATGTCTCGCAATATAACTCATTTTTTCTTCCAAACACCAAATGTTCTCTCGATCACGCCTCTTAAGGAAGAATGTCGTTTGTTGAAGACTCCTTCTGGGTTTGTGTCACATTACTTGCTCTTTCAAAATATTGTATATGATACCTTGTATCCGGGAATGGTTTCATATAACCTCGTTGCAACGGATAACCGGCGTCCACCAAGTAATATTTTCCTGTTTCAATTTTGAAAGTAATGTTTGATGTATCAAGTTCACATAATTGAATTTTGTTAAAATACACATACCGCTTGGTGGATGCGGAAAACAGTACTTTTGATTTTTTTTATTGCACTTTTAAATATCCTGCTGTCATACGCACTGCCCTCCCAAAAAGGCATGACAAATGTAAAACACTTGTTAAAGTAGCATACCGCCATGACATTTTGTGTTAGTATTCCACTTCGGCCGATAAATGCGACTTTTTTATTGTTCGAAACGCGTGCATCGTGTTCCATCAATTGCTCCGATACAATCCTAACCATGTTTAGGCATATAATATATGTGTTCAGTTATATGTAGACTCAAAATTGGACAATGAATATTAGATGAATATCTTAAAGAATGGCATGTAATGAGGATCATTACGAATCTCTCTTAGTATTTTTGTGAATGTTGGATCCATTAGCTTGATAACATCTTTACCTAGGCTTACTAGAGCTTTCAAACTTACTGTGAAATGCCTACTAACTGTTTCTTAATAATGCTGATATCGTTCTATCGCTGAACGCATTGACTCGTTCTGTGAAAGTATGTAGATAGTGATTGCTAATACCTCCCGATTTGTTGTCCTCAAAGACCCACAGTCCATGAGAAACGACAAGCTCCGCTAATAGATCTTTGAACACCTCCTGACTCAATCTAAATATATTGTGGAATCTGGTTGGATGTCCTTCTAACATTTCCACAACCCATTTTTCCCCAATGTGTGTGTAACATCAGGGACGTTCAATGTAGGTGTTGTAGTACTTGATTGCCAAGTTTATTGCTGCGTTTCTCCTCCAACAACGACATTCCTCTGGATCTATATTAGATCTTACTGTGTATTTAACAAAAAAAAAATCAAATCACTAAGCAATTCATATGCATAATTTAAACACTTTTCAGAACAATATGAAAGAGAAGAAATAAAATTGCGTTGTGATCAGAATATATCGTTCAAATAAACATACAGCCAACCATAAGTTCAGTACAAATAAGTAGATGCTCAAATGTGCAAATTAAAATACAAATTGGACCCAAGTCACATGTTCCTCCTGTGATAAAAATGTCGTAGGTACTTCACCCTACGTTTTTTAGATATTGCCATGAAGAAATCTCTCGTGTACTCGAATCTCGTAGCGACTTCAACTGCGAAGTAGTACGGATCATCATCATCTGTTATGTCTTCGTCCTCCTCCAAAATTAAAACCACCTCGTTCACTGAGGATTTCTGCACTTTATGCGGTGCATCATTTGAAGATTCAACCAAGTAAGAGAGTTAAGCCCTGTATGAGGCAGCTCCACTCTTCTTCCTACCTTCAAAGCGAGAGCACTTTGATCGATTTGTTGACTAAAGCTCAGTATGTCCAGGGCTAGGCAGTGCATGAGATTCCTCTGATAAACTGACGGCCACATTCTCTTGGGTCTCAGCAAATCCAACCTCGCTGGGTGCACATGCATACTTGCCAGTGGCGACGATACCCTCAAACATCCGATCCATCTTCTCCTCAAGTTCGGGTTCAATTCCATTCAGTTTAAATTTCCTAGCAGCAGGAACAACCTGAGACAAAATTCGATCAGTTAAAATAAAGCAAAAATTGTATAAACATTTGAAATTGTCAAAAATGAATGTATCTACTGACCGCAAGTCTTTCTGCCCACCACTCCTCTGATGCATCTATGGTGCGCTTAACCGAATTCCAACCACGGCCTGTACACCCACATTTTAAATCTTTCCAAGTCTTCCAATCCTTTTTAAGCTGATCCCATTTATTTTTCATCTGTGTCCTATCATACGTCCTCCCAGTTGCTTCTTTAAAATTTTTAACAATGTTTTCCCAACCTTCTTTATTGAGAAATGTGGACGGTCTATTTCCCAACTCTATCTCTTTTATGCAGTGATCGCAAAAAAGATATTTTATCTCATTTTCTCATATTGCAGGTGGACCAATTTCCTTCCCCTTACTGGTCATGTTATACTAAGCTAAAGAAAATATTGAAATGGAATACATTCAAATTTTAGAATCACCTGACATTTGTGAAATTCCATCCATCCAAATAGAAACAGAAAAGAAACAAAAAAAATGCATAAATATAAGCGGAGACAAATAATTTTACGTGGTTCGGTCATGATGACCTACATCCACAGGAAAATGAGGAAGACATTTTTATTAAATGAATAAATAGGTAGGTACAATGCTTTCTTTCATACATGACTCCCATCACTAAACAATTCTATATGCAATTTGACATATCTCACATTCTCCAATGCAGGTAATGAAGACCATGAGAAACAAGACCGAGCTTTTCAAACCGAGCAACATAAGAAATTATGTTTCATATGATTGTGACCAAATGCCTCAGGACCGGCTAGCAAACAAATTTGCTTAGAACCAACATGAGCCCACCAGAAATACCTTACAATCAGCATTGTATTTCTCCAATCTTTATAAATAGCCAAAAAGGAACTTTTAGATTTCACAAAGCAAAGCTATGAAAATTTCAGATTTCCATAAAATAGTTGCATTGAAACTTCAAATATCCATAAATCAAAACATAGAATTTTCAAATTTTTAAAAGAGAGTGCATAAACTTCCCTAGATTTTTATAAATGTAAAACCCCTTTATCTCCTTCCACCATACACTTTACTATAGGAGATCCAAGGTATTGCAAATGCTAAAACCTTCAAGTTTTCAAAAGCAAGATACCAACCTTCAAATTCTCAAAATTTCAGATTTTCATAAAACCAAACCGGATAAATTTTCAATCATACAAATCGGCTTGCATAATTTCAACTTCTCAAAATGAAACTTACAAAACATTCCAATTTTTTTTCAAGTATAAAGCCCACTTTGATTTCCTTTCTCATCACAACCCAACAAGCAAGCAAAAGGGACATCCTTCACAAGCACACTTATCTTTTAATCAAATGATCTAACACATAGACCTCAAATTTTACATGACTAACAAGGGGAAGAACCAACCTCAATGCCAAATGACGCCAAACAACAAGCTAAAAGAAAAGCTATCCTTCTTCATAACCACCAAAGAATAATAGTCAAATAAGCATTTAAAACATAACTTTCCCAAATCAACAATACAAGAAGTAAGGAAAAGGGGTCCAAAAATTTCCCCTAAGCCACCAAAACAAAAGCTCAAATATAGCTTTACTTGATTTAACGATATCCGCGAGTTGAGGAACAAAGAGAGACCCAAAAGCTCCAAAAATAATAAAAAAACGTAGCTAAAGTGAGCTACAAGAAAGCCCAAAACTGCAGTCATCCCATGCAGCTCAAAGCCACTAAACATAACCAAATGGGAGGGCCCGGAAAGCCATGAAATACAATCACCCAAATGTGACATCAAAAGCCGCTAAACATACTCCTTATGAATGATAAATGCAAATTATATCCTTTTGAATGATAAATGCAAATTATATTAAGTCGAACCATAAAGAATCCAATCCAATTAATGAATCAAAGGAAAGATCCTAACTAAAAAAAAAAAGATTTATTTTCAAGACTAGCAAAGATGGGGAGTGAAGAATAGCTCTCAAAAAAAATCAACAGCTAATATTAAGTGGAAAATGTTAACATGCCCTTCAATAATTTCTTCTGTTTTTGGATCTCTAATGTACAGACCAAAATTCCCTGCTATACCCTAACCAAGAATCCACAAAACCGCAATGAAGCAAGACTAACAAAATGCCATCCCTAATATACAGATATACAAATGTACAGAGCCAAAAAAACATTGTGAAAGCCCCCATTCAAAGTCGTTCAACAGATCCACGAGAAAAGTAGATGCGCAAAAATCATTTCACGCAAAAAAAGATATGTTTGTCATACCTAAGCTCCAACAAAAACCATTTGCTTCGCATGCCAGATCCACAAAAATGATGTGAGAAGAGAGGGATTTGTCATACATAAGGATAGGGTTCGCGAGAGAGAAAGCGGAAGCACAAAGCTCTTCGAGCGAGGCGAGCGGGGCATAGGGTAAAAAATCACGGGCGAAGTCGCGATGCGATGCGGGCGAGCGATCGGCTTCCTATTAACTTCGCGGCAACTTCGCAAAACAAACGGGGCGAATTCGAGTGCCGCGGCTTTCGCTCACTGCGCCGCTCCAAAAGCTCCAACCAAACAAGGCCTAAGGAGTGTTGATGCTATATAGCTAATAAAATATATTAATAAAATTATTCCAAGTCATCTAGTTTAGTTGTTTTCTTAATTCTACATTAAACTAGCCATTGAGAACATGCACATCAACTTTTAGTTTTTGGCATGCATCAAATGACTGAATAGTGTATATTAGAAATCAACGGAAGATGTTTGGTCAAGTTATTCTTGCAATTGAGAAGGGCGGATACTTAATATAAGATCATTGTCAATAAAAGCATGTTAAAAGTCAAATGACGTTCAATTATAATCTGACCCATTATGATTAAAGAAGAAATCAAGCATCGAACATTGATTGCTATAATACTTCACATTATTCATTGGTGGACATTCTCGATAATGTTATTGGTCAAACAACAACGGACAATTGATTTCATCATTCTCTTAAATAAAAGGCTTTAACGGAACCATAAACTCACCAAAGAATGGACACAAAATAATTTTTCTTCAAAATGAATGATATTTTGATTTTCACGTAAACTTCTGTATTCAACATGCAGAGGCAGCCACAACAGGGCTAGAGAACAAATCTGCCGGGTGACTAATAAAGCAGCTGAGGGATGTCAATTAAGGCTTGTTTGTTTAAAATCATACCGATATAAAATTATGGGCCGAAAAAATTTATATGCAAATTTATAAAATTATGGCCGAAAAAATTTATATGGTTATATACTTAACTGTATATAATGTCTCCTATTTCAAAGACTATTGGGAAACAAAGGCACACTACAATCCATATAAAAACCGAAGAAATCCGGCCAAGTGTGAAGACCAGCTGTTAAAATCAATTTACAAAAATATATAGACCTGCAATCGAATATCATTATGGAGTATGAATATTTTTCTCTCACACTACCATTACAATCAAACAAAAGAATCCCAACCACCAATGTAGATCTTCCATGCCGTCACATGGTTGACTCAGATGCTGTACTGGGAATAAAAATGCTTGTGTACAGTAATATTTGCTCAGGCTGAAGCTTACTGATTTGGTTTTGATGTACTCTTCCATAAAGATGGGTATTTCGTTATTGTTGACCTCATCTGAATGACCATTGTATTTCCTCAAGTGTTTTTCCCTTGGTTTCTGGCACCCATGTGATCACAAACGCCAGACTCAGTACAGACACCAGTGCATAAATTGCGAATGTTCCTATCATATAAATCAGAGTCATATTAATAGCTAAACCAGATAGAGGAAAAAGCAGTGAGTTTGTGACAGAAGACAAAGCAAATAGATAAATGGAGAATTTGGAACAAGAGGGGAGGAACCTCCAGTGCTCCAATTCAAAAGCAAGGTGGCAGTCATTGTGATGATAAAAGCAGTCAACCAATTGGCTAGTGTCGCCACACTTCCAGCAAGGCCTTTGATATTGACTGGAAGAATCTGAACAACACAAACTTTTTATGAATCAGTCGTCATTCAATATTATAGTTATGTTTTAATCTTTTTTTCTTGTTAATTGTATGAGTAAGGCTACTCTAAAAAAGTCCGGTGAGGCAACACATATTTTTCAAATAGTAATAGTATGGAAAACTCTAGTAGAAAGGGAGCGAGACAAAAAATATCTGCCATAGAAAAACACTGGGAAAACGTTGTAGATAACTACTTCTCATATTAACTGCCTTACTAGTATAAAAGAAGAAAAAATTACCCCTACCTAATTATAATAGTATTTATCTTCAACGGTTGGAGGTTGTTTCTTACTCAATACTTGGCATCAAATGGAATCGTTGCATGTTTTCATAATAATTAAGTACAACAAGGAATTGCATTTTCATAAAGTAATGACTATAAATCATCTTTGTGTATGATGAGAAATACTCGTATACTCCATTTGAAGCTCAATGGAAGTATTTGATTTAGATTTGTTGTGCACTTAGGTGAATCTCAAAAGACCAAATAAATTTATTTAGGAGCATTTAATACATGCAACACAATTCTCATGTATTTACATATTTAACACCTAAACTTTCATTTTTTACTTTTCTAACACGCAAATCTTTTGTATCACATCAAAAACATTACCATCGCCTTTAAAAAGTGGATAACACCTTTTCATTCATGCATAAGTAACGTTACATGAATGTTAAAAAACATTTTTTAGATGCCAGATATGTAAATTCATATGAATTGGCATCTATGTAAGTCTTCCATTTATTTGTTATGTTTTGATCTCTTTGTGTTGATTATCAAATTTTAATTTGAATTTCGCGAAAAGTTTGTTAATGAAGGTTTCGAAAGGTTATCGGAAACATTCACTTTTTTAAGGGAAATCACACAATAAGGAGACATGAAGAGAACTGTAAAAATTTATGATGCATTGGCTGATAAGCTCTCCCTCTCCCTCTCCCTCTCCCTCTTAATGCAATGAGTTGAATGCCATTGCGTTATTTGAAGAAATAAGCATGCAATAGGCATATGCTAGTTGAATTAAAAAATTTTCAAATCATTTATGAGACGGAAACGCTAAAAAATGTCTTCAATGTTTTCATCGAACACATGTAAAACATGGCTGCGCATGTAAAACCCAATTCTAACTCAAATGGTAAACTGAATTTTGTTTCTAAAATATATTTCAATTTTGCATCCCTGGAAAATCATACAAACTATCACTACAAGATATGAGCTAATTAGCGTTAGAGTTTGCGTCAGACCATTTCTGACGAACATTCCTAAAGTCAGATTAGCATCCATTTAGCGTTGTTTATGGTTTGTGTGCCCAATAATTTTGACGTACGGTTTTAGCGTCGTGTTTAGTGTTGCATATAAGTCGAAGCAAAATGTAGCGTCGACAAAAAAGACGACATGTAGCTAACATAAGGGTTAATATTAATAGCATTGGACAAGCTGATGATATGTCAGACGCTAATTTATTTGTGTCTGATTTGTCCGACGTAAATCCGACACATGTAACATAAAATTCTAATACCTCGCCACACAGCCTCATTCACGCACTCCTTTATCTTTGAACTTAGATCCGACAATCGACATTTCTTGGGCAAACTCGCATCTCTGGCGACTCGTCCAACCCAAGCATAAGGTAACCTACTCTAATTTTCTCAATTCCCCCTTCATTTTTTCCTAATTGGGATGGATGAAATGGAGGAATGGATGCATCCTACAGCGCGTGATGGAAAAGTACCACTTAGACTAACAAGAAAAGTTTATAATATTGTGATAAAATATACAATGTCTTGTGGTGCAAAATGTGGATTTATAAAAGAGAAACATAAAGCCAATTTAAGTGTTGTTGAGATGAGAATGCTTAGGTAGATCAGTGGCTTTACACTTGGGATCAAAATGTGAAACGAAAATATCTGTCAAAAGGGTTGGTGTTTCTCCAATGGCAAACAAGATAAAGTGGGTCTTATCTTAGATAGTTTGGTCACATTAAATGTCGACCATCTGATGACCTGTTTAGGAGACTAGATGTTTTAGATTTGACCTATGCTAAGAAAGGTAGAGGTAGAGGTAGACCAAAAAAGATTTGGGCATATTGTATGAAAAATGATATTATTTCATTAAAATTAAATGAAATTATGACACTTAATAAGACACGATGGAGAGGATTAAAGTGTGTGCATGTGATATCCAACATTTTGCATTTTCGTTCAACTAACAATGGTTCTAACAAATATTTTTGAGAAGGTCGTTTGACTCAGAGGGAGTTGCCACGTTCTTACTGGCATTAAACTTTTAGGTGTGATCATATGGCTATATTGATATGACATTAGATTCTTTGTCAGCGTTTGATTTTCTTTGAATTTTTCACCTTTGACAAGCTTTAGGCAGCTATGAGCACATAGCAAGTGTTGTTGCTTTTTGAACATTCTACCATATATATATATATATTCTTTGGGAGTTTTTTTTAATCTTTAGAATGCACCATCGGAGCTTCTCAAATTGGAGAAGTGATTTAGTTTGTTGAATTGGTGTTCCTTGGCTATCGTAAGGCTTATCGAACAAGAGGATTTTTAGGAATAAAGGCATTCTTCTAGTATTTTAAGTCCATCCTAACTAAGAAGATTCATCATTTGATCATATGGACCAAGAATTATTGCACATCATTATTTTCAATGTTCGGGTTTGTGAACTGGAATGTTTTTTTGCTCAATGATTGAATCTTTTGACAAGCTAGATATATAATACATATTAACTGTATGTACAACTAATATCAAAATGTAATAATCTATAAATTTACGTATAGGTTGCGGATGGAAACTCAATGTTTGAGATCAAGTTGCATAACTTATTGTATCCACGAAGAAATGACTCGCTGATGAGTTCTTGAATTGTGTTGATGAATTTTTGCAGATGGCATCACAACTAATCATTTATCTTTCAGAAAGTAAATTTCGGTGTCCTTGTGTAAAGCATAAAAATCAAGCATATCTAATACCTAAAGAAGTCAAGTTGAATCAATACCATAAGGGATTTAAACCAAATTATTGGTACTAGACTGAACACAGTGAGTATGAACTAAATGTTTAGCATAATCATATTTGTGTCTTATCAAGTTATGCCCTCAAACAGAACACTCCTGACAGATACAAAAAATAATTCATGATGCATGCAAGACTCATTTTGTTAGGAGTGTTCTTGATGATGATCAAGCACCGAACTGTGAAACACATTAATTTTATGATTTAATGAATGTTGCACAACTTTTATGAGAAAGCTATACTATGCATATGAAGCTATCGATCACGTTGAGAATGTTGACCATCAAATCTAATTTAAACATGCCCAAAGAATGCTTCAATTAGGTAGCGGTATTTTTGAAGAAGACAAACCCTACAATGAATTTAGTTTATTATAACTTGTACAGAACAAAAAAATTAGAGTCGGAGTTAGGGTTACTACCTGAGAAGATAAATTATTATGCTAATGGCTGCATGTTATATTACAAGGATGATGCTTTGGAGACGAAATGCAGATTTCACGGTGCTGATAGATTCAAACCAAAGGGACAAAAGAGTAAAAATCAAAAAAATATTTCATACAAGCATCTCCTCTACCTGTTCTTGCCCAGCTTCAGAGATTATTCGTTTCTATGCTTACAGCTCCTCACATGACATGGCACAGCTGCATTTATTAATATACTAGCTCTATAAGTCATTCATCACATGGTAAAACCATGAGACATTTTGACCATAATTATCTTGACTTTGCAGCTGAACCACGCAAAATTAGATATGGATTATCTGCAGATGGCTTCACGCCGCAACATTATATTCATGTTTGTCATTGATTATTACATCATATAATTTGCCCCCTTATATGTGCATAACAACGTTATTCTTATTTATGTCGTTGATCATATCAGATCTACATAGCCTATAAAAAAGTTGACGTCGACATAGAGCCTTTGATAGATGAGATTCAAATATTATAGGAAACGGGTGTACTAACTTATGATATCGCTAGACAATATAATTTTTAAGTGAAAGTTGCTCATATGTAGAATGTTAGTGTTTTTCAGGCTTATGAGAAGTTATTTGGTTAGAGCACAATCGAGAAATTGGCTTGTCCTTACTGCATGGATATGTCCCACTTTAAAGCATAAAAGAAAAAAATTATTGGTTTGATTGTCATCAAAGATTTTTATCTTGCAATCACCCTTTCAAAAGAAATAAAGATGTCATTCTTAAAAATAGAGTTGAAAAATCAAACCCAACAACCATGATAACTAGGGCTTATGACAAATGATCAATGAAATACCCAAGGTCACTGAAAGACAAGAACTAACTTCAAATCGTCTTCCTTAATTCGGTGTTAGACATAACTGAACGAATCAGAATATTTTTTGGGATCTTCCATACTGGATGACTAATTTGATTAGACATAATCTCGAAGTTATGCATACTTTAAAAAATAATTATAGTACCTACAATACTTTGATGGATATTAAGGGTACAGTAAAAGATAACGCCAAAGCAAGACTGAACCTGAATAAGTACAGTAAGAGGAGAGGGTTAGAATTTTAAAAGACAAATGCAGGTTAAACTAACAAAACCCAAAACTACGTACTGTCTCACATTGGACCAACGAAGAATAGTATTTGAATGGATATATTCTTTTAAGTTTTCTAGTGGATGTGTATCGAACTCGACTCACTGTGTTGACTTAGGGTTTAGGAACAGGGAAGATATTCACCGTGGAGAGTCATGGCTGTCATATTTTTTTTGCAGTGCTTACTAACAATTCCATTTGATGCCTGCCAAAGCCGATATTTGATCCATTAATCGAAATCAGTACATTCTTCAGGACGTAGTGCGCAGGGATTCTAAATGTTGATTTTTTGAGAAATCATATTAGGAGTATTCCCTTATTATTAAGCAAACTCAAGCGAATATTTTCTTCAAATTTTTTACTCAAATGAGCATCTATTCATAAATTTATGTTACGAGACTTTACTGAGGGGTCAAGTGCAGTACAGATGAATGTATCCTTTTGTGATGTATGTCTTCTCAATGTGAACTGTCAAATTTGATAAAATATATCCATCTTGCAAAATTTAAATAAAGCACATCTAGAGGGATGATATGCGAGACATACTTGCTGCAGGAAGCAACAACATTCTATTAGTACTATTACAAGGGTAGCAAATACATCAAACTGTACATGCCTTGACAATCAGAATTATTTGTATTTTAAATATTAGAAGAACTATCATGGAGGCATGGTACACGTTACCTCAATTATAAAGTGCTTCGAGCAACGACGAAATGCAAACATTTAACGAGTAAGATTTCTAATAATAAAAAATTTTCTTAATTATTATTCAGAATGTTATACTAATTTACACCAAAATAAAAATAACAATAGTTTGAGCATGTTATTTACCAACTGTTTGAATAGAGGGGATGACTCTCCAATAAACAACAAAATTGAAAAAATAAATTCCAACATGTTTCAAATTATACGTACGTTGAAGTAACTCTTCACTTCACTGGTACATAATATAATTTTCAAGTTCAAAATAAAACCAATTATACTTTGGAACTTCTAATATGTATATTATACAAGAAAAAAAATTATGAATCAGGGCTTACTAGATCTTATTTCGAGTTTAATCGCAGTGTCACTATATGACTTATATTTGATGTGAACGGTTATAGATTTTACATAAATTTTTCTGATGTGAATGAAATAAGACATATAACTGTGGTGTTTGAGTTAAAGAAAATATACAATCGGATAGTGATATCAGTTATTATGGTATACTTGATGAAGTGGTTCAGTTGCAATATCTGAATTTTATTGCAAGCAATGTACATATGTTCAACTGTGAGCGGTTTGATCTTGTTCCTAATCGAAGAACACAAACACTGAGCTCATATGATATTACCAAAGCCAAAATGAACAGAAGATATGTGAAGTTTGATCCATTTATTTTAGCATGTTAAGTTAGTTTTATTACCTTCGATATCCTGGAAGAGCAAGAGCAAGGATTGGGTCGTCGTTAAGAAGAATAAACTACGAAAAAATATTGAGATGCAAACTATTATTAAACTCATTCAACCGGAGCAAGGAATGTCAGATTTTCGCATTCAGCTTGATTCAACCAAAAAAACGTTTGCCCTAGAGTATACCACGAGAATTTATGAAGTTTCTCAAAATATGGATGACAATGATGATGACATTGAAGAATAATTTTAAGTTCATTGTCGACTAACTCGTCAAATGAAACGAACTAAAAATGGTTTGTATATTTAGATGGTTAGTTTCTTATATTGTTTATACTTTTACTATATTTAGACGTTACGCCATGTTTCTTGTTTTGATTATGCACCTTTCTGTTTTTACCTTTTGTTGCTTATATTATACTTCTCATGCTTACTTTTCGTTATTGTTAGACATAGTTACGACATATTTTCTATTTTAATTCTATACATTCCTGCTTTTACTTATGTTGCTTATATTATATTTCTCCTAATTACTTATGCTTTTAATACTAATTTTATCAATATATGTTTTCAAGTTACAGATGACATCAGGTGGTACTGGTGGTTAGCCACTCGAGCGACGTCCTCGGGTCACCTTAGAAAGTACGTATAAAATGATGATGAAGGTCGTTTTTCGCTCTGATAGACATAACACTATTTTGTATTGGTCACTAGCACCACCGCCATTACAGCTCTTGTACAATCTACAGCCGCTCAGATTATCCATGTTAGTCTGTTCCGACTACCCCTACAACCACTCACAGCAACTCCATCTCAGCCACCAGTTCCCACACCGGTATCAGCTTTCACTAAGCCACCAACTCCCTCTTTTGATGAGTTGGGCCCATCAACTCCCACCCCTCTAAGCGAGGACATCTCCAACTGGGTATATATTGTGCTGGAGAGAGACTCTTATCTTATCATTAATATTAGAATAGGTTCCATGTTCATCTCAATTTTATGTAACTAATATTTCTTTTTCAAGTTTAATGCCCTTAAGCTGCTCATGGCATGCATCAATCATCAGAAGTAGATATGATACTGCTTATCTCTCCTAGGAGCAGATTCTAATTGCGACTCGGGACAAGTGACTCTCAAAGTTTGAGGTAGGATCATTTGATTTGACATAGAATATTAATTTTAAGTTATTTTGTTATACTAATCAACATTGCAAAATTTAAATTGGCAGAGATCCTACTGGCTACCGGCTCATTACTAGTAGATCCACCACATTTTTTATGTTCGTGGCAAGCATCAGCAAGGTGACATATTCACCACAGCTTGCAAGGAGTAACCCATCTAGGTGGGGGAAGAGGTTTGGGCTGACTTTACCATAGCCTAAGCCTCTCCATATTATCAGAGGAAAAGGCAGACAAACCAACATAATAAGATGACCGATGAGGGCAGGGGCGCCCCCAATGTTTTAAAAGGCAAAGGCGTGGTCGTGGGCGTTGGGCGAGGCATTTTAGTTGTTATGGAGCGAGACGTAAGCCCAAAGACTTTAGCCGTAAGTCCAACGGTATAAAAAAAATAAAGAATATAAATATTACAAGAAAAAATAAACTATTTGTGCATAATAAAAAAATTAAACACAAACAATCTTCTAAGGATAGAATATTCAAGATACTAGCAAAAATTCACCATTCACCTTGCCGCAAATATGAAGAAAAATTGTGGCTTATTGTAGCTAGAGTGATCTCTAGCAAATTTTTAACACGAAAGGAAAAAAAAAAATTGCATTTCACTGTGGAGCTTCATTCACAGTGAAATTATTGTAGCTACAGTAACCTCACTATAGTTACAGCAAAATGATAAATTAAAAACTCATAAAAGCATAAAAAATGACAAAATAATCAAATTTCACTGCATCGGCTACCTCACTAGCTACAATAACCAAAAAACTCATAAAAATTCACTGTATCTGCACTCTACAGTAACCAAAAAGACTCAAAAGCATAAAAAATTGCAAACCTCACTAGCTGCACCACTGTAGGAGAAACAATGTCGGTGTGAGAGAGGAGGCGATGCGAATGCTGTAGAAGATAACACCGACGAACCTGATCCAAGCCTGTGTGAGAGAGCCTGTGAGCGAGAGCTTGCGTGCGAGATGAAGACGTCACAAACAAGCCTGCATGCAAGATGAAGCAGCAGAGCCTGCTACGGGATTACCTGCGTGCGACAGTGCGAGCAAAGAAGCAGACGACAGCGGGATCGTCGACTCTGTATGCGATGGAGGAAGTAGAATGCCTACGAGGGATGACGACGTGCCGGAGAAGCTCAAATCAGATAGGTACTTAGAATTAAGGATTTTTTACCCTTTTTATTCGATTAGGAAGCGGGGCATTCACCCCGTGAGGTGTGTATTGCACTCCGGTTCTTCCCGGGCATAAGCCCCACTCGATTTACACCACTCTCGTGGGCTTCAGGCGGAAGACCTCAAGCGCCGCCCCAGAGTGCGCCCCGAGCGCACCACAAAAATGCTTTTTTAAACAGAGGGCGCAGCATCCACATTGGAGGCTTGGTCCCCACGGAGTACTACCGGAGACTGATAAGATTCTCTAAATATTATAAAATGACTGATATAACTATGAGGTACTTATCATATTCTCATGTACACAGGCTAAGGAGCTTGACCAGCCACACACCATTACAAAGTAGCTTGTTCAAATGCATCGGCATTTGGGACGCAACGGTGAGTCTCCGAACTCTCACAACAAGTTAATGTAAGTAAAAAAATTGATTTTCTATATTTCTTTACTAATAATGTTAAAAATGACACTTGATCCTTAGTTTTACTTATACAGAATTACGAGCAGTTTCGGAAAAGGCTGAGAGAACTTGCAAGCCAAACCCTAACATCCGCTAGCAGCTGTGATAGTCAATCTACTACTGAGTCGTCTGATTTTGAGCTATTGACGTTGATAGTAGAAAAGAAGGGGAGGTTCTACGACCTGGGCACAAAGGGCATAATTTTTTGAGATAGAGCACTTTTGTGCTCATGTGAGTGGTTCGAGCTCGTTAGAGTCGAAGCATGAAGAGCTACCAGGCGGGTCAGTGTTATGAATGAAGAGATTCTTCAGATGCGTGATCAGATGGGCAAATGCTAGCAAGGAGTTGAGGAGACTCTAACTTGCCCGACGGAGAGTAATACAAATCATCTAAGTAAGCTTCATATGAGTTATGTGGATAAGGAGAGAGAGCCGAATGGTTATGAGTTTGATGTTATTCCTTCACCATAGGGTTTGTAATTTTTTAATGATTTGAAGATTTATTCTATATGTAGATGTAAAATTTTGAGCATTTAGATTTGTATTTGTTACATTATGTTTGTTATTATTTTTTATATTTGTTAGTGATATAGCTCTTCAGTTATAACAGTAATTATTTGTGATATAGATTTGTTTAGCACAGATTGTGAAAATCTAATCTTTCTTTGATGCGTCAGAGTTATATTGAAATTTCCAACGCTAATTGCTATGTTTTTCCATTGCAATTTGATACATTTTGATGCTAATATAACATCTTTGGCAAATTACGTCTACGCAAATAAGCACCCTAATTTAGTGTCTATCATATTCCAATGCAAATTCTGACGTGTAAAGTTGTGTCAGAGTGGACCATGTCTAATTTTACTAATCTTGATGCTTACGGACTCTAAATCCAACGCATTTATTTAAGTCAAATATTTTCGACACTAAATGCATTATCGACCCTCATTTTAACATTGACCAGAATAATGACGCAAACCCTATATTAGCGTTGGATTCTGAAGCAAGTTTGTCAAAATCCTACAGTGCACTTTTATAAAATTCTATATTTCAAAATGAGTTTTTAATATATTTGATTTTATAAAATTAATTGATTAAATAAATTAAATTTACTTTAATAACATTATTAATTTATTTAATCATAGCTTAAATTTTTATTTCAATAATTTGGTTCTCCACAAGCAACATAATGGCAATATTAATTTTTCAAAAAAGAGAAAACATGTTTTAAATTGAGAGGAAATTGTTTCAAGGCAAAAACTTCAATTAGTCAAAATTTAAAGCGCCTTTTTAGTCATGAAAATTCAATTTTTTCTAAATACAAATTGTTAATTATTAGCAATTTTATTATTTTTAACCACTCTCGCGTACAATACTTTTGATTATTAATATTTTTTGTATTTATAGGTATTAAAGTATTTTTATTTATCATTATTGTTGTTACTGCACAGTCACAGATCATCATGTATGTTTCTTTTTTTATAAGTTTGAATTTTATTTTAAGCATTATTCATCTCATTGGGCGTATAATTTATCAGATAATATTATGTACCTATCGAAAGAGGGATAAAAAGCAGATGGATCATTAACCAAAAGAATTGCCATTTCGTATAGCTTTTGAATGTAAAATTCTGGATTGTTATAAAAAACTTTATGGTGATTATAATTTCAAACTAAAGTATTTTTAGAAAATATGTATTGTATTTGAATATTATTTATACGCACTACCTTGATTATGAATTATACCAATAAATATTTGAAGAATTGAATTGTGATGATTTCATAAGATTAACTTATCTGATCCCGGTGAGTACAAGTCATAATGTATATCATTTAAAAACGGAGTCTAATCAATTCGTCATCCTCTATTATATCTTAGGTTAACTTGAGGGAGTTGACGGGGGTGTGACAACACCTCTGACATGTAATACATGTGCATAAACATTCGTCAGACATATTCAAGGCCCCAAATCAAAAGCCAAATGTAGGTCAAAAATGTAGTGACATAGGGTTGACATAGGAGGCCGAGACATATTTTTGATGCTTTATAGCGTACAATGCACATTTTTTGTTTGCTCCTTTCACATGTTTTTATTAGTTTGTTATTGCCAAGTGATAATAATTTAATTAAAATTTGAAATTTAATATTACGAGGTTTTTATAACAATATATGATATAATAGTTCATTGTCAGATGCTTTTTAATAAAAAATGCTAGTATCATGTGTTTTAATATCATATTTTAAAAAATATTTATAAAATATAATATTGGGTCAATATTGTGTCTTGTTCAATTTTTATAATTATCTATGTGATTATGATATGGTTGCCTGGTTTCTATGTCAATGATTCATATCAAATCACTTTATAAGTCTAAATACCTTTATAACTTAATGCTTCTCTAAATTAAAAAAATGGGAAAACCAATGTATGAAGTGCATGCGTTTTATCAAATCTTATAAGACACGGTCATGCTTTATCCACACCTACACAACGAGTGCCCGCGGTAACATTGCCGCGTGCCCGCACCAACCTATAGCGCTTGTTGCTTTGATTATGAGAATTGATGAATTTGGAACGATTTTATGCGAAAATTTGAACCCAAATGAAGCTCCTAAGTATATAAGCTTGTTATTGTCAAGATAAAGGCATTTTTTGCCTTTAGGACTTGGTCTCTAAGGGTTAGAGAGTCTTTTGGGTCTATATTTTCCCATTAGGAATCACTCGAAAGAGTTCTTTTTCCTGCATTCTCTTCCTCTTCCGATGTTGGTTTCTTGTGAGAGTTGTGAGATTGAGAGATGTGGAGCGCAATTATATGAGAGGAGATTTATGAAAGCTTGTTTTGAACGGAAAAGACCATGATGCAATGCATTGCAAGAGCTGATTGCTCGGGTTTGAGTTTTTGCATTTTGTGCCTTGTGCCCTTTTTATTCTCGCAATAACAAATTTCGTGCCTTTTATCTTATACATTATAGTTAATCAGTTTTCATACTCATTTAATGTAAGTCATGTGGTTTCCTTGTGTTTTACCTATGGAATTATGTCCCTAGACACACTTTTCATGCATGAATTACATTGATGTGTTTACTTTGTCGTCTGAAGTGTCATTTTGGAGCAGCATTGGGGCTGTGGGCGTCCAAAAAAATGTGGTTTTGGTTGTTTGTTTTATGAGACTTAAATGTGCCCTATAAGTTATGCCCTGTTTGATTCCTTGTTCCTCCGATATCTTCTTCCCATCCCCTATTCTCGGTGGCTTTGCTATGTGGGATATATGGTTTGCGCCGTCTGCTATCACTACTTGAGGGTTAATCCAATTTGATTTCTGTTTTGAAGAGTTGAAGTTTTTATTTGATAAATGCAATTCAGAATAACTACTTGTTTTGAGGACGTATGTTCATTGGTTCTTTTCATGCTAGAAGTTGTAATGGGTAAGTTAAAAGAAATTAGAATATCTGCTATGTGGGATAAAGAAATGAAGTTAATCTTTTGCGATCTATGCCTGATAGAGGTTGAACTAGGAAATAGAACATCCATCTATTTTAAATGAAGGATGACAGAATAACACAACAATTTTAAGTAAAATACCGGAAGAGAATATGATAGAATGCAACTGAAAAACAAATGAGATCGATTAAAAATGTTGAAAATATAGAAAGAGTTAAAGCGATGTTTCACGGGCTTAGATTGAGATCCCATAAAGCGAACGATTGATGCTTCGGAAAAATGGTGGTCCGAGAGATTGGAAGTAGAAAAGTTATACAATGTTTGATGCTTTCCAATTTTGTTTCTCTTTTTTGATGTCATCTTAATGAAAAGAACATATCAACTACCAATTAATTTTTAGGTCGTGCCAAATGCTAAGAAGTTCAAGTTTAGTGACATTTGAACTTGATCTTGTGGAAACGTGGACCTAATATTTGGTCGACTCGTAGGTACGGGTGATCAAGCATAGGCAGCTAGTGAGAGAACACAAGCCAGCAAAGTTGACCTATAGATATCAGAGAAACTGCTGACTCAAATGAAGGATCCAACCCCAACTTAAATGAAGTTGGATCCACTGGTCGTTCCAAATTTCCTAGAGCTGAGAAGAATAAAAAAGATGGCGTGGTATTCTTAAGAAGCAAAATTTTACAATTGGTTGCTACATATACAAATGAGTCTGGCACATCACATGCAACTTCGATTTTGAACCATCTTTCTTTATTTTTATTTTGAGGTCTATGATAACATAAATGACCTTAGGGGTTATTTTGGATGGCCTTTGTGGTGATATGGTTTTATTACACATACCAGCGCGGTATTACATGGTTTAAAAAAGCAACCAAAAACATATTAGTTTTCAATCAAATGATTGTTGGGGTTTTTCTGAATGGCCTTTTGGGGTGATATATTTTTGTGACACATTCGAGCACGGTTTTACGTGGTTTAAAGGCAACCAAGACTTATTTTTATTTAGTCATATGATTGGTGAGGTTTTTTTGTATTGACTTTGTGATGATATGATTATGTAACACATACGAGTTAGGTATTACATGATTTAACCAAGAATTATTTCTTTAAATGGTCAAATATCTTCTTATAGTGCAGATCATTTATCAGATTATACTTTATTCTCCGAGACCTCACAACTTTAAGAAAATTTAATCGTGTATCATTATTATTATTTTTATTAATGTTACATCTAAGAGTTTGTGCTTTGTGGTGTTGGAATTTCAAAAAAAAGATGAGCTCGAGGTCTTCTAATCATCTAGAGTAATGTACTGCTAATGTGCACTACAGTATTTTATGCTTACTTTGCTACAAAAGCATAGTTATATGAGACAATTTTATAGAAGTCCAAGGAATAGATGAAAGAAATGTGACTTCTTCAATCGGGTGGATCAGTTCAATGATTCCAACTCCGATAGTGATCAGACGTAGATAGTTTCGTTAGAGCAGGGCTTATCCAGTGAAATTAATATACATTTTAAACTCAACATTATAATAATATTAATTATTATTTTAATAGCTTTATATTTTATTTTGATTATTGTGTTAATCACTGTTTAATAAGGTGTTAGTTTTTATTATGTAATGTTCAAATTGAATCTCTATTTTCATGTATGAAATGTGCAACTATGACTGATTTAGTTATAAATAACAAAATAATACATGGACTCAAAGGTCTTTTATTATAAAAAGGTGTAACAAAGTTGCTACACAACTGGAGAAAACAAACACATAGCTTTCCCACAAAAGCTTCTACGCAGTAATTGTTGCACAATAGCCTTTTAAATAAGCTGCAACTGCCCCAAACATACCCTTGATTTATTTCGAATCGAACACAATAGAATGTTTATAATCAAGGACTTTTGCCTATCATCTAGCCTAGTTGAGTAAATATATTGTCATTACAATTTTGCAACATAGATAAGAGACTAAAGGAATCCTAAGAAGCGTTGCGCGTACTGTAATATGATTCTACAACGCTTCTTCTTGCTTAGGCATAGGCTAAAGGAAACAAGTCTCTAATTGTCAACAATAGTGTGGGTTTCATAGGAAGAACATCGAGAAACCACTTGATAGGTGTCATAAGAGTGTGAACCTCTCAAATCTGAAAAACTTCACAAAAATATTAATTTATTTTCTTCTTTTTGCATTAGGAATTAGAGCCTACATATCTGTAACTTGATTTTCAAACTAGACTTAACAATTTAGTAAACTAAAAGTTTGCCTATTAGGAATATTTTAATACTTTTTTGTGGGATCGATAGACAAACTCATTTTCGTTATTAAGTGATCGAAGTGTATCCTTTCGTAATTGTCCGACATGTCTTGCAGTAATTTCAAGTATCAAGTTTTTGGTGTCGTTACCGAGGAAAGTGATCAAATTTTCTAACTTTAACAGAATTTTAGTTGAAATACTTAGTTTAAGTTAGAGAATGTTAATATTTATTTTTTTCTACTTTATTTTGTTTCTTGAGTTTATTTTTGAAAATTTCAAAAAAATACATGTATATATCAAAATAAAAATAAAATTAAATATTAAAAATGTTCTAAAACTTGGGAATGGAAAACCCTCAGGAAAACTATTTTAGACTTTTTACGATGCATTCCAATGCATCGATGGCTAGCATTCACATGAGTCTTAAACACCCTAACTTATAAACTATGTTTGATTTCTTCTATTCATATACCTATAACCCCAACTGAACAACCTACCTATACTTAAATTGAAATAATAATAACTCTAGTGAAAAAAGCCAGCAGTGGTGGAAACCCCAAGCCAATCCTGTAAAGTTTGAAAAAACTTGGTTAGTGACTATCTTGATGAGAACTAATATTTGGAAGAATCAGTAATAGACATGGGGAATTAGTTACAAAACCACGTTGCACCCTTAAGAAACCATAGAAAATCAAATCAGACAATTAACTAACCTATTAAGCAATGAACCCAAAGGGATGTTATCCAGACACATTGAAGTAATTTCTATAGGAGGTGAGGGGAGCGAGATTGCATGGTGTGGATATGGTGGCAAGGATAGTTGATAACCATGATTATAAGCTTGACGAATTAGACCCCCGAAGAGCAAGCTGTGTTGGATGACTTATGTTGGACAATGACTAAGAATCAATTCTTTTCGACGCAACCCTAGAGTTATTAGATAGGGAGTTGAACCTATAGGACCACAATAGGAGAGCCCTCGGAGAAGGAGTTAGAAGATAGCCATAGACAAGAAAATAACCCTGTAGAGTTAGAGCTTAAGCTTGAAGAATCTAAGAAGAATTCAACAAAAGATTTAGGAAACCTTGATTTACCTTCTAAGACTCATTTCTTGCAACTATTGAGGACAATACTAATTTATAAAAAAATCAGTTAATTGAGAGAGTTGGATCTAAAAACACCCATATGAATTATAATCTAAATTAAACCCCTTACATACCCTCCAGATGACTATTATTGAATTGAGATAAAGTGTTGCAAGAACCTCTTAAATCAGAAGTTATAGTAAAAATCGCAGGATAACTGAAAGATTATGCTATTGATCGGGTATTAATGAATTGGACTTTTGATCCTATTGAAAAACTTTTAGGTCAGGCTAAGGACGTTAAACTAAGTGTTATCTTTAAATGCAACCTAACTGTTATCATGTATTTTTAGCATAATCTTAGTTTCTTTGCATTAATTTAAAATTTTGCTTTGAATTCTTTTGAATTTGTTTTGAGTCTTTTTAGTGCTTTACTTGTGTAAGTGTTTGTAAGTTTTGCAGGAATACTTAACTAAGGCTATTGGATATTATTACATTTACGTCCGTCAATTTCCATGTGAAGATCTTTACTCTGCTAAATTGTCTAGGGTCAAACTTTCTATATTACATGTTATGTCGTTTTTCATTCTAGCCATTTTTTCAGTGGCATGAGATAGAAAATAAGTTTGGGTGAGTGAGTTATTCATGTATACTTGCCTCAGAGTAATTCCTATACTTGAGCTGTGTATTATAATTTTCCAATAGTAGCTCTTGGTAGCAATCTTGATAATATAATAAGATTATATAATAACATCACAATGTGAATGCTCAGTACATAAGGATTGGAATTATTGTCATAATAACTGAGTCTACACTTTAACAACTTCCACCTGAATCCTAAGAAGTCTCGAAGGGATTAAAATGATAAGATTAAAATATTAATAGTTAATGAAAGATAATTTTAAGTCTTTCAATTTTCAATCTAACTGATTTGAACGAGTCTTAACTTATGTCTTGATTAAAATATGTTGAGGGGTTGCATTAAGAAAATACTAAGTATTATAAATCATAGGAGATTAGACATTCATAAACCATAAAAAAAATTGTGCTCAACCAAGTTCTCAAGGGGAATGAAAAACAAAAGGAAAAAAGAGAAATAGTTGTGAAAGACTAGACTCAAAAGAAAAATTAAAACAAATGGTCAACCTCTTTGAAAAGAAAGTTGAGGTGAGCATAAAAATAGAAAAACAAAACAAATGGATGTGTAAGCCCTCTCTAATTAATAAAACATAAATTTTTCGTAATAAAACCCATATAATAATATATTCAGGAAAAACGTTAAGTGAGGTTAGGTTGTTTGGTTGGCTCTTAATTGATTTAAAAATATATGTGGGAAACGAAATATTTCAATCACACTAGATATTCTTGAGGTTTTCTTAGGCTTTGGAAGAGGGGGCATGAAAGAAAAGGCTAAGGCTATTAGAAATTAATGACAGTCCAACCCTAAAATGAGATTTGCATACCCCTTCTTACATTTATATAATCTAGCTAAAAAATTAGGATGTCTACAAGAGAACTGTTAACAACAATTTAGTCATAGTATTGTTATGGGATTACGTAAGGGCAAGTAATAAGGAAGTTTGGAGAAATTGACATCAAGTAAATTTATACTTCTTGCATATAATTTTATGTTTTCATGTCATTATTTTATTCTAGGGAAAGGTATTTTATTGTGTTGCATGGCGCAAATGATTAAACCACTTCAGCATGAAAAGGAGGCAATTTGGAGAGCCAAAAGAGAAAAAGGAGACCCTAGTTTGGAGCCACCGCACCCAAGTTCAAAAAGGTTGAAAAACACACGCCAGAAGCATGCGCGCCCGCGGCGCACCCACGTCTACAACAATTTGCATATGTGCCCACGTTTCAGCGCGCATGCGTCACCATCCAGAGAGGCAGTGCGCCCGCGCACACCAGTGTTGCACCTGTGCTAGTCTGCGCACTTGTTGCTTCGGTTCTGCGAATTAACAAATTTGGAAGACTTCAATATTGAAATTAGAACCTTAATGAAGCTCTTAAATATTTAAAAGCTTGTTATTGGCATGATAAAGGCACATTTGGCCTCTGGAGCTTGGCTTCTATGGTTTAGAGACTTTTGGGATTGGTCTCCAAGGTTTAAAGAATCTTTTCTCCCTAAGATTCACTCAAAGGAATTGTTCTTCCTATTTTTGTTCCTCTTTCGATGTTGATTTCTTGTGAGAGTTGAGAGATTGATAGGATAGGTAGAGTAAAATTATATCAGAGGAGATTTATGAAAGTTTGTATTGAATGTAGAGGATCATGATATATTGCAAGAACTGATTGGCTCGGGTTTTGAGTGTTTTGTTCTAGGTGCACTGTGCTCTTTTTATTCCTATTATAACAAATTTAGTGTTTTCTTATCTCATGTATTGTATTTAACATGTTTTCTTACTCCTGTGATGTAAGGCATGTGATTTTATTATATATTATCCTATGGATTTGTGCCCAAGATGACCTTTTCATGCATGAATTCAATACGTTGATGTGTTAACTTTCTAGTCTTAATCTACTTTGAATCGTACACGATAGAACATTAAAATCACATGCAATCTAGAACTTTTGCCACATCACCTAGAAGAACGGGTAAATTGACATATAATAGCCTAATGAATTACATATATTGACATTAGAGTTTTGCAACCGAGATAGAGGACTAGAAGAATTCGGGAAAATATTGCATAGTTAATCCTCACTCGCATTGCATAAGATAAGGAGAACACGTCCATAGTTGTGAACAATAGTGTGGGTTACACAGAAAAACATCGAGAAACCACTTGACTAGTGTTCTAGGAGTATATCTTTGATCAGAAAAACTTCAAAAAAACCTTAATTTATTTTCTTCTTTATGCATTGAGATTTAGAACCTTCATATTTGCAACTTGAATTTCAATATAGACTTAGCGGTTTAATAAATTAGAACTTCGTGAGTTAAGAAGATTTTGGCACTTTCCTAGTGGGATCAATATACAGACTCGTTTCCGTATATTACTTATACTTGCGTCATTGACTGACTTGTCTGCAAAAAATTTGAATAAAATATTTTTACTGTCGTCAGGGAAAGCAGTAAAAAGTTAAATTTAGGAGAATTTTGGTTGATATACTTAGAGTTTGAGTGTGAAATTTTTATTAATTTTTATTTTTTATTTCTACTTTTATTTTGTTTTTTATATGTTTTTGAAAATTTTGAAAAATAAAAATAAAAATAATTACCAAAATCAAAATAAAATAAAAATGTTCCAATGCTTAGGAATGGAAAACCCTCTTGAAAACCATTTTAGACCTTTTAGGAATATGACAGCCCATTGGTGGCTAGCATTCGCATAAGTCTTGAATGTCCTGACAAAGAAACTAGGTTTTATCACCCTTATTCCCATACAAATAACCCTAGTTGAACGGTCTACCCAAACTTAAATTGGAATAATAATAAGCTTAGTAAAGAAAGCTAGTATTGAGGCTTAGGAATAAATATTTAAAGGCTCTGGTGAGCTACGAAAGCATCAAAATTTAGGCTAAAAGGTCAAGAAACTATATATTAGGCATGTGAAACTTAGGATAGGCTAGTTTGTAGCCACAGCCACGTGCACATGGGCGCCCATGGCAACATGCTACGCATCAACACACACACACACACACTACAACACACTTACAATAGTGTTAGCATGCTCATGTACATGCATTGGGAAGAGTTTGAGCACAAAGTTGAGCATCCACACTCATTGGGCTGTGTTCGATGCACATAAGTGCAAGTTTACATGTGTCTTGTGGTGCGTGCAAAGTTGCATACACACTTGAGTGGAAACACTAGTGTGGTTGGCACAATACTCAATCTTTACAACTATAAATATCCCTTGATGAGGAAGGAAAACCACTCTCTGTTCTCTTTGCAGCTTCAATATTTTGCTTGAGAGAGGTTTTCTTGAGAGTGGGTTTCCTCTCTCTTACTTGAGAGAGATTTTCTACTATCTTGTATAGACGGCGTAACTCCCCCTACATATGCTCCAGTCTTCCTCTATAAAAAGGCTTAATATTGTTCTTGATAGCCATTCATTCAGGCTCCAATACTTTTTCAGCAAGAGTAAGAAATTTCTTCCATTGATAAAATTGAGAGTGATTTTAATGTTATTCAACAGTGATCATATCTCATATGATATTCTAATGCCCATAATTATAAGTGACTCTTATAAAGATTATCAAATGACAAAATTTCATAGGACATTGGAGACTTGTGATGTGAAATTTTCAAAAACTATTGATTATGCATACTTGTTATGTGTAAATAAAATTTATGAGTGAGAAAAAAACTAACATATTTCCTTCCCTTCTTATATACTAAAGCACATTTTCTTAAAAGGCATGAAACCTATCCTGATTAGGCAGAATTAAATTCCCTCTTCCAGGCTTTATTGTGCCTCTACCAAGAGCAAAGAGTTGCCCTTCATTTATTGGATGGGTTTGGAGACAATCACCTAAAGTTCATATGATAAGCCTCAAGTTTTATTATTATTATTATTATTTTATTTTGAAAGAGGTGTTGATCATCCTTATTGAATGAACATTCTTTGGATGTGAACAAAACTCGTAGCTTCAACAGTAAGACTTGAGTATTCCCTTAAAAGCGATGTAGATTTTTATCTTTAGATATACAAGAACTTAGCTATTAATGTTGATCTCAATCAAATCAAGAAAGAAAAGACCTACTGTTGAAAGATATTGATCTTGAATGTCAATGTTGGTAGTAACTAACATCAGCATTGACTTTAATGCCATTGAATTTATTTGAGATTAGATCTGATTAAAACTAAAAATTTACCATTGTTGTAAACACTAATAAAGAACAAAATATTGAAATAACTTGAAAGAGGTGTTGAGAAAGCTATAGTGGACTTTGAATGATATAAAAAATAAAAAATTATAGAGCATGATGATCTCATATAGATTTAATAGATTCATATATAACTCTTGAAATAAAACTTTTATTTCCATAGCACATAAATATATATATGATATATATATATATATATATATATATATATATATATATATATATATATATATATATATATTAATACATGAGCTTCAAGATCAAGACTTTGAATATAACACTGATAATTGAGGAACATTCGATCTTTATATAAAGGTGTTTTAATTTTTACGAATTTAAACCCCACTCTAAAAAAACTTAGCCATTACATGTCTTCAAAATATAATTCTTGTTAGATATCTAATGCACTACAACTGAGATGTTGGCCCCTAGTGAAAACATATTCATTTGAACATCATATAAGGATTATGCCCTCTTAGAATTTTAGATGAATATGAGAATTCAACTTTTTAAATAAAAAAACTACAATAAATGTCAACATATATTATTGAGATAAAAAAGACTGTCTTCTGAGCCTAGTTCCTTTTAAGACTTTAGTGGACTCCTATTTCTTAAGTCTTTATATATAAGTATTCTAAAGCTGAAGTTAAAAATGTTTTTAAATGGACTTTTATCTTCTAAAACATATATTTTTTGAAGCTTTTGAATAAGCCTATAGCTTTTGAGACTTAATCCTTACGAGATTTTTGTGTATACTTATATCATTCAAGACTTATATATTTTGAGATTTTTTAATCTAAATGTAACATCTAAAGCTTTGGCCTTTTGAGATTTTTAATGTACTTATATTCTTTTAGACTTTAAATCTTCTTAATTTTTTTAATATACATGTATTTTTTGAAATTTTGGAGGTCTACATTGGAGTCTGAAGGCCTTCATTTGAGTAGAACTAAAGATGAATATATAGAATGTAATTTTAGTTGTAGTAGCTATAGTAGCAGAGTTGTAATTATGCATGATAAAATCATTGAAGTGAACATATCTTAGGTTTATTGTTCAAAGTGATGGTGATATAAATGAGGATGTTAATAATAGAATTCAAGTTGGTTGAAGTGGAAGAATGCTTCAGGCCTATTGTGTGTTAGAAAATTACTGCTTAAATTGAAAGGAAAATTTTATAAGATGGTGGTGAGACATGCAATGCTTTATGGCACATAATGTTGACCTTTAAAAGAGAAGCATGAAACAAAGTTAAGTGTTACTGAGATATGAATGCTTCGGTGGATGAGTGGACTGACACTTAGTGCCCGTTTGGGGCAGCTTATAAGTGCGGGGGCTTTTTTAAAAACGCCCCCGCACCGTTTGATTCGCACTTATCAAGTACGGATCCAAAAACACATTTTTTATTTTACGAAAGAAGCTGCCCGCGAGAATACTCCTGCGGGCCGCGGTTTGGATCGCGTATTTGGGGGGGTAAAGGGTCGTATTACCCCCGTGACCCTCCTTCACGCATCTTCGCAGAAACCCTCCGCTTCTCTTCGCGGCGCGCGGCATTCACCCTCTGCGACGGCATCGTGGGCATCGCGCGGCTTCTCCTCCGGTACTCCTCCTCTTCTTCGTACTCCTCCTCTTCTTTTTCGACATTTTCTCTCGATCGTGTGCTACACAGAAACCCTAACCCCTCTTACATGTTAGATCGAACAATTGATCTTCAGATAAGAGGCAAAAAAAACCAGAAAAAATAAGCTTTTGATTTGGCTTTCGGGTTTGTGCTGCTGATTTGTTTTCTAGTTAACCAACTCAGCGTACTTATTTGGGTCTGCTTTTCATTTGATTGTTGAACGTCCTGAGCATGTTTAGGAATCTTCTCTATAATTTCTCTCTGATACCTTGCAAGGTTCATATCTTCCTCTCAAATGTTATTCCTTCTATGCATTGAACCTATTGTTTTCTACTAGCAGAAAGTTAGGTTGAATCTTGAAGAATATTATTGCTTTCTGTTTCTTAACCAAAAATATTCACTGTGCTTGATAAAAATTTGCATATGGGCAGGTGAAACACAGATTTTTCTCTTCAACCTGCTTTCCAGAACCAGTCTGCAGGTAGGTTTGATATATTAGTGGAGCAGAAAATGTATATGATTTTGTCATTCTATTAGGATTATAACATTTGTGTTCAATCTGATCTTTTTTGTTTTAGTTAATGATTAATGCATGTAAATATTGGGATCTAACTTGTGTATGAATATGGCCAAAGTGCTATGTATGTAAATATGAAAGTTTAGGTGTGAGATATGTAAATTCATAAGAATTGTGTGCAGGTATGTAAATTTATTTTTTTCTTGATCTCTCTTTATTTTGTTGTGCTGAATTTGAAACGTTTAAGATAGCTAACAAGATTGGGATTCCTCTAGCCGTTTCTCCTTTAACTGCTAAGGGTACTCGATTAACTCAGTTTTATACACAAATTAATGTTGATTCTCTTCTTCTTGATACAGTTTTTATGATTGTGACTTCAATTCAATATTTTTTTTCATTCAAGCGTTGTTTAATTTTATATATGCTTGAAACAAAGAGAAATTTATCCTTTTTTTATCATAAATAAAATTACGGATGTTCTTTTTTCGTAAGAATCTTCTTTATAAATCATTTGAAATAAGGAGATCTTGGCGGCATGACAAGAAGTCATTGAATTGAAGTCACAAATTCTAGTTGTTGCTGGAGAAAAGCCATAGCTTTTTCACTTAAGACTAAAGATTGATAATAAGTAAGAAAAGGTTTTTTAATTAGAAGCCGCCAAATATAAATTAGTAGGAGGTTTAATTTTGATATTCACATATTCGGGAAGAAATCCCTTGGTATGCTAGCGATGAAAAGTCCGGGAAACAGGCAATATCTGTTCAAACTCAAAGCATGCTTAAATTTTGAGCCAATTCATAATTAACAAAAATAGCATAGCCAACCTAATATTCTTTCAGTATGTATTTACTTTATATTTTCAGTATGTAGTTCTGTGAGATAAATAGCCTGCTTAGCAAATTGAGAAAAGTGCATAACCATGGAATTGTTTAATTTTGAAGGCTGTTTATGCATTTAAAATAACAAGAGGAAAATCCAGAATTTTGTGAACCTCCTTAATTGTCATGTCAATAAAGTTACGAGAAAAAAAGTGTTTATTACAATAAAAGTGCATTATCAACCTTTGCTCGTCCATGTATATATCTACTATGCATATGTGAACTCAATTGCATGGTTTTGCCACTGATTTGGCTTTTGGGTTTGTGCTGCTGATTTGTTATTATGAAAACCGCCATATATTCCTTAAGCTTGTCTATCATAACAAGGATGAGAAAAAGTGACAGTAATAGTAAAGGTGGCATTTGTTTTCTAGTAAAGGTGGCATTTGTTTGCTTGTTTTTATTTTCTCCCTTCCTCGTTTATGAAAAGAAATATTGTGTTTTACCCTATTGCTCTATTTCCTGACTCAAAGATACTTACAGTATTCCTTGGTTTTTCTTCATTCATGTTTTAGCATATTGCTCTATTTCTCCAACTTCTTTGGAGCTAGCTCCTGTTTAAGAAAAGAAATATCGTGTTCTAACATGTTCATGTTACAGTTTGAGATGAGTAAAGTAAAAGAGGCTGGAACATCGATCATGTGGGATAGAGAAGTCACAATTATATTTTGTGATCTCTGTTTGAAGGAGGTGAAATTGGGAAATAGGCCAAGCACCCATTTCAGTAAAGAAGGTTGACAAAATTTAATGATTAATTTCAAAGAATTGACTGGAAAGGATTGGGATCGAACGAAACTCAAAAATAAATGGGATCAACTAAAGAAAGATTGGAGAGTTTGGACGGAACTCAAAATGGGATCAACGGGACTAGGTTAGGACCCACTTAAGCGGACCATTGCTGCACCAAAGGAGTGGTGGGCTGAGAAACTATTGGTAAGTCAAATATATATGATGACTTTAGACATTTTTTGATAAAATTGTTATCAATAATAAATAATTATTTGTATTACGAAGCGATCCCGCTAGCAAGAAGTTTAAAACCCGCGGGATTGATCCGAGTTTTAGAGGAGAAGGCTGGAACGCATGTTCGCGGGGTAGTCGCTACGGGGGCTTATGCATTCACTCCAGAACCATCGGGGGTTTGCGGACCTCCCGAAGGAAGTAGAAACCATACTGCACGTGCGGTTAGGTGACTCTTCGGAGGGAGGTACTAGCCAAGTTCACCAAGATGTTCGATCCACGGGTGTTTCCAAACGCCCAAGGGTTGAAAAAAATAAAAAAAGGTGTGGCGTTCCTCAAAGGCTCCATTGAGACACTCGTTGAAAGCTGCAAGGCTAGGACCGCTGCCTTGACTGATAACTCAATTGATGAGTGTTTGGAGATCCTAGGTACATATCCCGAAATTGCGACGGATGCAACGGTTTACGAGAAAGTACATGAAGATTGCTACGAGACCCAGCCACAAGAAAGATTTTCATAAAGATGGAGCCTAAATACCGACTCGAATTTTTACGGAGCTTGCTTAAACAATTGAGTTTTAACGGCATTGTCATGTATTCTATTGATTATGTGTCGTTTGTAGTTTTCATTTCGTGGACTCTTTAGTTTTTCCGTATTTTGTTAGAGACTATTTATTTCAGTTGTTATGTATTGTCATTAATGCACTCATCATTTTATGCTATCACTCTATCTTCCTAGTATCGTCAAAATTGTATTAACTTCTACTGAACATGTCTATAGAATATTGTGTTTATTTTTTTTTGTAGAATGAATGAAGAACTCGTTAACCAGGAGGAGGAAGAACTTAACCACACTACAACAGTCGCTGTAATCTTAACATTGATGAACTATTACTACGTTAATTACGTTGACCGGACCCCGTGCATGACGTCCAGTCAGGTGGGGGATAGATGGGTTGGTGAGTTATTACGAGCCCACCCGACCCGGTTCTTCAACATGTTCCGCATGATAAAGGAGATATTTTGTGACCTTCTAACTGAACTACAGAACAATCATGGATTGTATGGCTCATGCAGAACATCAACAAGAGAAGTCCTTGCAATAACGATATATATCTTATCCCAAAAAAGATCTGTTAGAGGAGCAATGGAGCGCTTCCAACATTCATCCGAAACCATCAGCGGATATTTCTATGTCGGTTTGAATGCCTTAATTAGTTTGGCTAGCAAGATAATTAAGCCCGATGATTCAACATTCGAGAAAATCCCAACACAAATTGCAAATGACCATCGCTACATGTCGTTCTTCAAGGTTTGGATTGAAAATAACATTCCACTTTCATGTTGATACACTTATGTGACTTTCCTAACGATTACAAGTTGTATGTCAAGACTGTATCGGTGCAATTGATGGAACACACGTTCATGCATGTGTATCCGGTACAGAAAAAGTGGGCTACATTGGACGTTCCGGTACACCCACACAAAATGTTATGGTTGTTTGTGATTTCAACATGTGTTTCACCTTTATAATGGCTGGATGGGAAGAGAGCGCACACGATAGCCGTGTTTTCAAGTTTGCAACTCGAAACCTTTGCCACGGCTTCCCACATCCACCTCTAGGTATTTATTTTCATGAATTATGTTTGGTCAACTTTTTAAAATTTCCTAATTATATTAATTCTGAAGGTAAGTACTACCTGGTCGACATTGGATATCCATTACAGCGAGGGTATATGAAACCATACCCAGACACGAGATATCACATCCCCGATTTTCAAAGAGCAAGTGGAGTTGCGCGAGGCAAGAAAGAACTATTTAACAAGAGACACTCATCTTTGCGTGGCGTGATCGAGAGAACGTTTGGAGTCTGGAAAAAGAAATGGGTTATTTTACGTGATATGTCGAGCTACCCGTTTCAGAAACAAGTGTGTATAGTAGTCACAACTACGGCACTACACAATTTCATACGACGTCACCCTTCAGCCTTAGATGAAGAATTTGTCGTGTTGGAAGATGATTCAGTTCAAATATCACCTGAACGTACGATGCCTGACGAAGACGTGGAATCAGAGGATATATACAATGGAGACGGTCAAGGTGCATCAGAGATGACTTTTTTGCGAGAACAAATCACAAATGCGATAGAGCAATCATGAATGGATTTAGCTGTACTATGTAATAAAGATTCAACATATTGTTTCAAGTTGTGAGGTCATTATTTTTTTTGTATTTTCTAAGTAGGTTTGATACAATTGGAGTGGGGTAAGGCTCCATGGATCAACCTTCCGCATACTCTACACTTGTGGGAGGTTTATGTTGATTATGGCTTACTAAAGATTGATATTTGTTTTTATTATGTCGTAGTATGGTTGATATGTAATGTTGTATATTTATTAGGCTGTACTATGGTGTACTAGGGTAAGCTTACATATTTTGAGTTTATCCATGTTTGTTTGACAACCAAATTATTGTGGAACTTCAACTAAAGATGAAAATTTACATTGTTTCCAAACTGACGAGGATTTATAATTTCATGCGGTTTCTTTTCTCTACGTTTATGCATGTGTGGGTGAGTGTGTGTGGCTTGTTCACACCTTATAAAAGCTTGATAAATGTGTTCTCCTGGCAATGCAACTACACTTGGTTTCCATTCTTTGTTGAGAGAAACAAAGATGAATCATTGTTTGGACTTGAACTAAAGATGGAATTTTCTCTTGTACTCAAACTATCTATGATAGCCCTAGTGGTAGTCTTCTCGGGCAACTCATATATAAATGCTTGGTCTGCCATTGATTTAAAATGAAACATGTCGAGTATAAATACATAAAAATTTAGTGGTGTGTATGTAAATCCTCCATTTTAATTTTATTTTAATATTCTATTTCCTGCTCTTTGTTGAGGAAATTCATGCGAATATTATATTTCAATATAAATTGTTCCATCACTAACAATATCTGTTTTTTTTTGCATTTTCTACAGGGAAAATGAGCTCAAAGTTTTCGAGGAACTCCGAGCAAGTGTTTTGCCGCTGCGGACTTCCTACGGTGTTGCTCACATCGCACCAGCCACATAGCTACGGCCGGCAATTCTACAGGTGCTCACGATGGGCAAACGGTCCCGACAGGTGTCAGTTCTTCAAGTGGGCAGACACTCCGATCTATTCCGCTTCCAATAGCGATGGAGACTTGACTATATCCCAGGCGCACAGTGTTGCTCAGAGTTCGACGACATCCCAACCAGAAAACGTTGCTCCAGACATGCCTCTTCTACATTTTAAAATGAATATTATCATAATTTTGATTGTTATTTTGTTATGCTTCTTATTTTTTAATAGGTCTGTAAATAGTCACTATTGAGTGAGGATCATATGTTTTATTCCTCTAAACTCCTGTGTACTGTTTTTTTTATATGTTTATTGACTGAGGAGTATATTAGACTCATTATTTTTTTTACTGTCATTTCTTTTTTAACTTTCGAGCACTGCTTTGCAATTGATTTATATATGTAAATACATAAGAAATGTGTGGTATTTGTTTGAACGCACTAAAGTGAAGCTTTGTAGCTAGTTTTTTAAATAATTTAAAATTAGGTGGTATGAACATAAATTTTCCTACATTTTATAGGAGCTCGTTGTACTAGTATTCTTTAAAATAGGATTTTATATTTGAAAATAAGATTTTATGTTCTAAAATAAGATTTGGAAATAAGATTTTATATTTTAAAATAAGATTTTATATTTTAAAATAATATTTTATAATTTAAAATAATTTTACGAATAAGAAAGAGTGGAAACGGTTTTTTACTACAAACATCCGCAAATAGTGTCGTTCGAAATGCGAAAGCCAAACAATCTAACAATTTATTCATTTCGGGGCATAATAGTCATTTTTTCACAAACAAGTTACAAATCAGTTGTTTTCCAAAATCATAAAACCAAACGGACAGACGAATTATCCGGATCAGCTGCTGATCAGCAGCTTATCCGGATCAGCTACTTATCTGGATAAGCTGGACAAGCTTCAGCTGCCTCAAACAGACCCTTAGAGACAAAATAAGAAATGATTATATCTGTGATAGGGTTGGTGTTGCTCCAATGATAGACAAAATTAGAGGGTTGTCATAGATAGTTTGGGCACATTAAACGTTGACCATCTGAGAACACATAGTCTGGTTAGGAGAGTGGATGTTTTAGATTCCACTTATGTTAGGAATGGTAGAGGTAAACCTAGAAAAACTTCGGCATATTATATAATAAATGATTAATTTACTAGAATTAAATAAAAATATGACACTCAATAGGATGCAATGGAGAAAGAGGATTCATTTAGCAAACCCCACTTAGTGGAACAAAATTCTGTTCTTGTTGTATGTATCTTCTGAAATTTTAAGTTTTTAAGATTTTTTAGTGCACTTATATAATGAGGCATTAGCTTTTTGAGATTTTTAAATGTACGTATACCTTCCGAAACTTATAACTTTTGAGATTTTTTAGTAGAAATATTCACAATCACGTGCTCTTATGAAGTCCACAAATGACGATCTTGTACATTTTACCTTCTCATCTAAACTTCCTCATAAGTGTGCTTTCTAGGAGGATGAATGAAGACTATATATGCCACTTGCACTCACGCGTTCATTCTAATGAAGACCTTGTCCACCACTAGCCTCCGCTCGAGAATATCTTTTGAACGTGTCATCTAAGTGTATTGTAAGAGCAATATTATTTATTATAAAAACTTCATTGATAATAAAAACTTACATGAAACATAAATATTTATCATTGTACACAATGCAAATTTTTATAAAATTACAATAAGCTCAACTTCTTTGAATTACTCTAGTGAAAAGATTTTCCTCTATATAATTCATATTCAATGGACAAAAAAATAAAATGTTCGTAATATTAAAACTTCTTGCTTAAACACCCATTAGTCCAGAGAACAATCTCTAAACCAAGGACATCAAACCTCTACCTTTTCCCTCCTAACAAGTGTTATCCTGCTAGTGAAGGTGAGCTAGGTTCACCTTGGAAGATTGAGTTTTCAAAATATAGTCACAAAATGAGATCATTTAGCTCCTATATGAGGCTCGACAGCCATCCAGCCATAAGAAGAGGGGTTTCACCTACCAAGATCAACGCCCAAATGGAGTCGTGCATCTAGATAACAATCGTATAGTGGCCACTTCACCTCCATGTCATAATTCCTCTCCAATCAAGCCAACTACTAACCTTCTTGATATTGCCAACTCTACTCACCTACCTTATGTGGTCAAGCATGTCAATAATCCTCCAACACACATTGGTTGACACAACCCATCATATTGATGCTCGTGTTATATGTAACAATGTACAAAATCTGGTTCAAGAAGAGTTTCCTTAAGAAATAAAAAGCTTTTTCATGTACATCATAACTTTCAAGTATTCTTAGTTATGAAAGCGGCAATTCTACAACATCCCATCCTAATGGGTTTCAAGCTTCCAAACATTGATACTTATAAAGGGACATCTAACCCCTAAAAATACATTGATCACTAAATAACCATCATGCATACTTAACAAACCTTGATATGCTTTTTGTCAAGCTTTCCCTATCACACTCGATGGGAAGACTCCTACTTGGTTTTACTCTCCTCAATAAGGACTAACCACAACTTTGAAAAACTCATCAAACTCTTTACAGAGTAGTTTAATGCAAATTGAAGGAATCATATCATTTTTCAGAAATACACCAAAATGGAGGACAGTCACTTAAAGAGCCTTTTCAAATATTCTTTACTGAGACTCATCAAATTTTAAGGATGGATTTAGAGCATTAAGAGTAATTTTTGAGAAGGCTCCGTCTCGAGTCTCTTTACTCATCTTTAATGTGAGACACTCTATTCTAGTTTCAACCACCATGTAGAAGCAAAAATCACTATTGATGATGCCACTAATGTACATGATATCATTTTGAGCTTCTAGAAGGGGTTTAAGAAGTGATTTTAGCGAGCAGATGGTTGTGGGATAACAAGTAAAGGGGCATATGGGCAGTCAACAACATTTATAAGGGGTGTGATGCCAAATTTGTTGTTGGACAACAGATTCAACATTGATCGGTAGCTATCCTTATTGATAACAGTAAGGCAGACGACAAAATAATGTGCTACAGAGGTCGAGGAGGTTCTACACTTACAACACCAATTCTCGAGCAAAGCATATATAGACATAATGCTTGCAAAAAAAAAATGACACAACACTCCGATGCACATAAATACAAGAACATATTCAAACACAATACAATAATCAACATCTCCATAACAACAACATAAACTCATATAAATAATCTTGTAACAGGGATACCCCATTAGAAAATAGATAAATTTGAAAAAATCAGAAAAGCAAAAAATTATAATCATAAATCGACGAGAATTTCAGGGATCACGCTGAAACACGCGTTCGTGAGACTGATTCCACTATTCGAGAGAACTCACGCAACCATGTGGTCATTCTCCCTGGATAGGAGTGGCTTATTCTCTCTAGAATATTCTGAAATTGATCTACCACCATAACAAAAGATTTACACTGTTGTAGCTAAGGGAGCCCCACTTTGAAGTCTATGCTCACATTTATCTGAGACTTATATAAATTTTCATAATAATAGTTCATTCCAAGCATCATTGAAATGCCTTAAGTTTTATAAACATGGTTCTTTGAAAATTTTGTTCGATTGACATAGCTCTACTATATAGAGCTTAATGTGCTTATCCAAAACTCATATAAATTATGATTTTATGCGCTTATCCAAAAATTATGAACATTGTAGTCTAATGTGCCTTACAAAGATTTTAGAGTTTAGGGTTCAACATAAAGAGTACGCATGAAGGTCACTTCTTTTGTAGCTTCTACTCAATATGGAACCTAATATTACCTAAAATAACTCTCATGGACAAGATAACCATGAGCAACAATAAGTTAGTAGGTTGCTCAAAATTTATTATAATTTTCAATATATAAAAAAGAAACATATATATATATATATATATATATATATATATATATATATATACATATATATATATATATATATATATATACATATATATATATTCTTAAGGCTAGAGAAGTTCCTCAGGGATTCATGTTTTGGGATTTGAGGGAGGGCAACACATCCATGTGGCACGACCACTGGGGTATGATACCTCCTCAGGAGGTTTCCCCTAGGGACAGAGGAGTGAGTGGGATGTGGAGAAGCTGAAAGAGCTGTTTGGTGATTATTCCACTCAAGTTACTCAATTACATGTTAACCCTCACATGAAAGATATCCCCCACTGAAAGCTTAACACTACTGCTTCTGTTACTAAGTTGTTTTATAATAGTTTACATACCTTCCCCAAGTGGAGGTGGGCCTAATTCATTTGGCATAAATTTATTTCTCCTTCTATCTCGTTTTTCTTGTGGCGTTTCTTTCTTTCTATACCTCTCTTGGATGATATCTTAAAGCTTAAGGGATTAAGATTGGTATCTCGGTACTACTTGTGTCACCTTCGGGAAGAGAATGCCTCACACTTATTCTTTGAGTGTGCCTTTTTTAAAACTGTCTGGAATCTTGTGGGAGCCTTTTTTGGGGTTTCCTGGCCCCGGGTTTCTGGGGTGTTGCCTTTCATTAAGGCTTGGGAATCTTACTCTAATTTTGAGTCAAGTAATTCCAGTTTTCCTCTGATTGTGATTTGGTTTTTATGGATAGCTAGGAATAGCTATAAATATGATTGGTGTGGCTTTTCCTTCTACCTGGGGTATATCCTTGTCTCATATGATGTGCTAGAGTTTTTATGATGTTGTTTGTTTTGCTTGGGCAATATGGCTCGAAAGTTAGCTTGTTTGTTTTCTTGCTTTTGCCTTGCTGGGAAGATTTATTGTATGCCTGTTTCTTTTCAGGGTGTTTTCTGCAGGGCCTTTGAGGACATCTCCTCCTATTTTGGTTGTTTGTATGGCTACTGTAACCACGTTTTACATGATGATTGTCTGGTGGAGCTATGTTGGGTTGTTTGGAGTTTTTTGGTAGCTCGATTTTTGATGGCAGGATGGTCTTACTGTTTTGCTGATGTGGATTTCTAATGGCAGAATGTTTGTTTCGAGTTTCTCTTCTTGTAGATTCCTTCTTTGTTGCTTTGGAGGGAGCATCTCTTGGATGGAATATCAACTCAACTCTCCCATAATGTTTTGTCATTTATCTTTTGTGAGGTTCATTTGTCTTTTGGGTATACATGGAACTCTTTTTTGTGTTTTGGTACTTTTTTGGGTGAGTTGTAATGCGGGAGGTGAAACCCCTAGGTTTGAGTCTTTTAAATGTAGTTTTTGTGTCTCTAAATTAAGGGATTCACCTCTCCTCACTTCTTCTGTACATTTTCTCTTATATTAACACGTAGGGAGCCACGAGTTGCTATTTTTCCATATATGTACATGTATATATGTATAAATATGTATGTATATGTACATGTATGTATATAGATATATATATATATGTACATGTATGTATATATGTATATAAATATACCCATACAAATATATATTTTAAAATTGTATTAAGTAAATTTTAAGATTTGTCCACCGTGAATTAAAAGAACATCTTAGCAAGAGTAGAGGTTTTGAGTACTACGAGGCTTGAATAGATATGTCATGATTTCATCTTCAAAGAAAATTATAGAAGTCAAAACTTTACAGTAGCAGTCTCTTGTATCATCTAAAAGGCGACAAGCCTTTGCAGCAGTTAAAGGATTTCTCGTTGTAAACACATGATAACTCTTATAGATTTCACCTAAGCAGCATTGTTTTCTCTCTCAATCAAGACTTCAATAGGTGTAGGGCTGTAAATGAATGTTTGGTCTAATTTTAAGATTTTGGTGGTAGGTGTAGGGCTGATTTTCAGTAAAGTTAAGAAGGTTGGATTTTGAAATTTAGGTTTGGAGTTAGGAATTGAGCTGAGAATGATTTAGGGATGTGTGATAGTAAGGGAAAGAGAAAATTGGCAGTCGACGGCGTATGGAGGTTTTGATGCAAAATTTGTTGGACAACAGATTCAGCATTGATCGGTGGCCGTCCTAACTGAAAACAACGAAAAGGATACAATACTTCGAAGAGCATAAAACAAAGGAAAATATCTCCAAACACAATAACAATAGCCAAATTTTCAAAAACAACAAAAGAAGCACATAAATAATCTCCTAATAGAGATACCCTAATTTTAGATAGAAAAATAGGAAATAAATTAGAAAGAAAAAGCTACAATTAGAAATCGATAGGCTTTCCCGTGATCGCAAAATTTTCCATATTCCTATGAAATCCCACATTCATGGGAACGATTCTGTGATTCGGGCCTGGAGACCCCGTGGAAAGCCCTCGCCTTAGCACATTGAAAGTAATTTAAACAATCTTCTCGTAAACATAGAAATACTTTTGCAGGTACTGCGCAAAACTCTCAAAAAAAAGAAAACAAGAGGAATCAAAAGAACAAACGTTCTTCTTATCAGAGCCAATATGAGATATCTAATTACATTCACTAAATCCACCTTGGATTAATAATCTAATGAAGATTCAAACACAGTAATTGGCCAAGGCCACCAAAAAATATATATGGCAGGGACCTATCTCAATATATTATCAGTTACACGGTTCAAAATGACATTCAATAAAAATATACATTCACTTAAAAAAAATTTTGAATGTTTTATATGTCAAGATCACCTAAAACTAAGAATTAATTTTTCAAGCATTCTAAGTCATAGAATAATATTGTAGTAGTGAATGTCTGTTATAGAATTACCCTAAGTGGGCCCCACTTTCACCACAACAATCAATCAAGTAAATCTCATAGATTCCACTTGTCCGTACATACTTTCATGTTGATCTACTCCTGCCCATCAAAATGTGCTTCGGTTACACAGATTAGCCATACTTTAAGTCAAAATATGTGGACAGTTATGCAAGAATTAAGGATACCTAATTCAGTAGGTGGATGTAAGGTTATTTATACCTGCATCATTTTGTTGATCAGGCGTCCTTGGCCATGACAATGGATGAATCTATGCTTGAATCTGCAATTGAAAGGATATTTCCTTTTATAGATTCATACCTAGGGCATCTACTTCGGAAGTCAAAGGTGATATCTATTAGCCAACTAGTTGATGCTAATTGAAGGGAACTTGAACTCATAAGTGGTCCAGCAATTGGGCTTGCTCAAGAAAGTGGCTGCTCCTTTCAGATAAAAAACTGGAAGCAAATCTCGTGCATGCATGCAAGTTAAATTGGCTTCTGGAATTCCTTACATCATACCTTTTCAAATACTTCAAGCATATAAGCTTGTCCAAAATGGCCTCAAGCAACACTGGCTATATGTTGACGCTAATATAGGCAAGTTCAACTAGGTAAATCTTTAACTACACCAAAACCCTATCAAATAACTTGCTGGAGCATATCTATTATTTACCTTTGAAAACTTTATTATCGCAATGAGTTCTCATGCAAGGAGAAACAGCTGACGAATCATTCTTCAGAAAACCACTTTATTTCTAATATGAAGGCCAAGCTTCAAGTTTATTCTTCTCCCAATAATTGAATAATTATTGGAGAATCATCATTAATTTTTTTATTTTTTTTCTAAAATAGTTCTTCAGATAAGTTAAAAGAAAGAAAAACAAACAATAAAATCAGTTTTTAAAATAAAGATTATATCATTTACCTCTGACATTACGACCCATGGAATGGCGCCTAGGCCAAGTGAAAAGAAAATGACAAAACCCTGAAGGAAAATAATCAGATTAAATTTCAAACTTATATACAACATAGAAGGTTCGATTGAAAGTTACCCATGCAGACATAACATACCACAAGTCCAACCAATGAGAGCACACTGAGCACAAAATGCAAGTCCGAACCTTCTGGAGCAGAACGCTACATCCAATAAAACACAACTATGTTAATTTCTTAGAAAGTAAAGTGCCAAAATAGTCCCCTAAGTATTTACATGATGCAATTTTAATCCCAGAGCCTATAACATGTCAAATTAGCACCTAGACTTTTAAAATTGGGGCTAAAATTGTCATTCATAGGAACTATTTCAGTCCATATGAAAAGAGAGAGGCTAAATTGACATTTTCTAGACTTCGCTGACTAAAATGACCTATATAAAGAGTTAAAAAGACTAATTTGACACTTTTCTCATATTTTAGATCTGAGAGAACAAAATTGTTATATACAAACATAAGCATTGAATCAATAGCTCGTTTTGATTTTAGATAATAATCTTATATTAGTTTAGGAGCCATTTTGGATAACTTCTGTTTTGTTATTTTATTTTATTTACGTTTATTATTAAAAGCACTGAAAATAATTGTCATTAGGTTTATTATTAAAAAAAATAAAAGGTTAAAACATATTAAAAGCTATACTAAACAAACATATTTAAGAAAACCAAAAAGATAAATAAAAACAAAATCCAAAATTTTCCCCAACAAACTCTCAGAGGCTATTTGGTATCACTTTTATTTTTATTTTTATTTTATTTTTTTATGTTTTGATTTGAAAAAAGAATATATTAGGCTATTTGATTGAAGTATAATTACTTTTCAAAACACTCAACAAACATATTAATTTATTTTAGAAATAAAAAATAAAAACATGTAAAAAAATTAAACAGATGTTTTTTTTAAATAAAAATAAAAAACAAGCAAAATTGATCACAGACAAAAGCCGTGGTAACACATGAACTTCGGATGCTTATTCTGCAAAATTGATGATAGAAAGAACCTTGACAAAGAATGAAATTGAGACAAGGATAAGACTAGCTGACGTCCCAGAAGTGGAGATCTGCATGCAAAAATAAATTATAAAATGATCAAAGAAGTATACTGAATGAATTAAGAAATTATTACACAACAAAACTCACTATAAGAAATAATCGACGACCAGCTTTATCCAGCAACCATGCGTTAGTTCCAGTAGCGAGAACCTAAATTATGTTTAAAATTTTATATACGATAATCATGTCAAAGAAAATTTAAATACATTTCCGTATAAAAACCGGCTTATCACCTGAATAGCTCCGAGCCCACATGTAACTATGTTACTAGATGAAATCCCTGTTACAAAAGAAAATTTTTCAAGCATAATCACCATCCTATTCAGATACTATACTAAAAATAATTTAATGTTTCACAATATGGTAAACGGAACTTAGTTCCGCTCTAGTCCAGACCACTAGTGAGCGTAAAGAGGATGAAGACTACAAAACTATACGAAATTTGTGCTTTTTTGACATCAAGGCAGATTTATATTACGGCATAGGAGTAATTGATTATCACATCCCTTTAATTGAACTAAATCAACCTTCAAATGTAAATCCTATCAAATTCAAATAAGAATAACTTCTAATCACAAAAATAACTTGTATTAATTAGAATATGTTTGATGGCAAGATTTCAAAATTTCCACATGTTCTCAGATTAAATTTTATTCCATTTGGTAACAATGTTTTTTCTCTGCCTTCCTGATATCATTCCAACAAGAGAAGACACATGAAAGATGAGTTATTTGAGAGGAGGAACAAAAGTCATTCCAAACCAATCAGTGGACGTAAAGGAGGAGTTTTTGTTGATGTTTTGATGTGGTGCTTGAAGTAAAAAAGAATATAAGCTTGTAGGGATTGAGAAAAGAACAGCTTGGCAAAAACTTGAAAACTAGTACTAGTAAATAGAGAAATTGGTTAAGATATGAATGAGAAAACATTCAAATCTTGGTAAATCAGAGTTCCTTATTCGTGTGTGAAGTCGAAGAAGTGGTCAATGATCAAAAATTGGAAAGCATAACACTAATACTGGTTTACTTTTTAGACTTCAAACCAGATGCTATATCTAAAATTTAAAAGAATGAGTGTGACTACTCGTTCTCTTCAACCCAAGATGCAGAATGCGACATAAAGCTCCAACAATTGAAAGCTATGTTTGGCTATGGTTATCAACCGCCAACTAATATTACCAAGACTTTATAGAGCTAGCCTTGACAAACAATACTAGTGGAAGAAAAATAAATGTGAATATACTGAAAAGCTTATACTATGGGCCCTTCTGATAGAAACCCTAATTTGGAGCTCTAATTATTGCATTAAAAATAGCAGGTAAATTAAATACTATGGACCATGCAAAGAAGTATGCAAATTTTATACTTATGGGCTATAGAAATTAAGGAGGGAACAAAATACAACAGGCAAAACTTGAGATTGATGAAGATTTACAAAAGTCTGCTTGAATTGACTTGCAACATATTGTACTTGGATCACCTCCTTTATTTTTCCTTGCTTTCCTTGCTTACTGATCTCTTCTCCTTGATTGTCTCCTTGAATGCTTCCTCTCTTTCTGAATGGCAACCCAGATCATCTTCTTTCCTTGTAGATCTTGAATGGAGAGAATTGGAGGTGAACTTAAAATGCAAGAGTAAGTTTTGCAAGGTGAAAGGCATACATGTTGGTGACTAGCAAGGCAAGGGAAATAGGAAGTGAGCTATTGCATTAATAATTAATCAAATGATTCATTGAATTCATGAATTTAATTGAAGTGTGAAAATTGATTACAAATAACCGCTATCTATTGGCATAGGAGTTTGATGTGAATTTCTTTGTACACAAAAGAGCATGTGGTCACACTAGTAATAAAGTATCGTCCTATAGAGATTGAGAAAGCAATTACATAAAGTTTGAAATATGAAACATATGTCCACAATAAGATCAAGCTATTATAGTTGAAAAAGATGGATTAAAATAATCCTCAAAGAAGCTGCACCGGGATTTAGAGCAAGCCAATAGAAATAGGAAAAATGGTGATAGATATAGTGCTAGATATCCAAAGTTAGAGTAATGCAATGGTTGATCAGACCTCAGCTAAGATAGCATTTATAGGCAGTGGGTGAGGTCACAAATAATTCTTAAAGAAATATCTTCTACTTATTAGTTTCAATTACTCCAAATGTTAAGTTGCGATGGAAGAACAAATACCTTCACATCAGGTTTTCCGATTACAAAAACACATCTCGTGGCTTACAAGGAAGATTGGAATTGTTTAAGGAATGCTTCCCAAAGTTGCATGGCTGTGGAAATATTGTAATAAAGACGAGTCTCAAGAAATTTGTGTAGAAACTTAATCTTAAGAATATACATAATTATTTGATAGTAGGGGCAGCTTGTGGTACACCCAATAAGCAGATGAAATCACTTGTTCAGCTTGTTGGCTATGAATTTTCATCATGTAGAATTTTTTAAATATTGCTAAGAAATTACAAAATTAAAATATTATATTTCAAATTTAATCAGCTCAATTTAATCAGAATAATTGGATCAATGATTAAAGGCGATTAAAAGCATGAAAATGGGACCAAACAGTTTTACAAATCAAGACAGGTTCCATGATTCACTGGTTGAACTGTTGGTTCTAGCCAATACTAGCTACTTCGATGATTAGGTTGGCCCCATTATTGAACCCACCGATAACTTGGCTGATTTAGAGTTGGAACATTTGAATGAACCAGTCTGACCCAATTTTATGAACATTGATTTAACTATTCATCACAGATCACATCTTTGAAGGACAACAAAATTATTAGAATGGCTCTAGAACGAGTTACTATGGAAGATTTCTCCCTATTTATTCACTCTCACATTCTTAGTCGAATTTGCAAGCATCGATTGTGACTAAATGACTTTCTTAAAATGCATGAGTGCAAACAACAGAAGCACGATGTCAACTAAAACTTGTTGGTGGTTGGGCAATGTCTTCGGATGTCATCATTCTTAGCATAAAATCATTGAACTCTATCTATATAACAAAACATCATAGGAGCTCATGCTTCACCAACAAATTAATGTTCCCTCATCTCTTTTTATTCAAAGATTATTCTTTTTCTTAAGGTTATGTCTCAATAAGAGAAGATAAATGGATATTGGCATCCAAAATTGACTCATGCAAAACATTAAAAGAGAATTGTTGTGTTGGGAGAGAAGATCTTCCTAAAGCATCTCCCGGAAAGAGAAAAAGGAGAGAGAAGAATAGAGAACTAATCTTCATTAAAGTTAGGTTTAACTGCCCATAGGCTACAGCAAATGTGCACAAATAAAAGCCTTTGTATCCATTGTTCTTCGAAGAAACTCCTTCATAGTTTGCCCCAATGTGCTAACATGTTTTTATATACACTTTTTATGAGGGATGATCTACTTCGTTAGGAATATCATCCTTTCTTTTCATGTGTAAGACTCTAGTTGGGCTATTATTAAGATGTGCGATTGTAATTACCAAAGCTCATCCGATTTTGGAATGGAATATATTCGAAAATTCAATTCTCTAGCTTTCATGCATTTTTTCTCCTTGAGAGGTAATATTTGAGGTATTATTCTATGGGTAACAACATAGTCTCGATATTACTGATGGAGTCATTATTGTACATATGGTCCAACCCTTGCGCATGTAGTGGAAATATTGGAAAAGATGCTAAGTAGTCAACATAGTCCATCTAGTTGGTTTCAGCTTGTAGTAGTCAACCTTTGAGGGTTATTTGAGCGAAGTCGTTAAATGCCTTCTAGTCAATTTATTATAAAAAATTCAATTAGCTTAGTAATGGCGTGAACAATTTTATACAAGAATTTTAGGGCATGCACAGTATCTTGGGTCACCTTTACTACAAGTTACTTTTTTTACTCTTTTCAAATATCTCATGCCTTGGCTCTGTTTAAACCATATGTCCACACAAAGAATGTAGTCAATCTGTTTTATGATTGGATTCATGGTAACTTTTCAATGTTGATTTTGGCTAAGTCAACCAAGGAGACTAATCAAGTGACTTGTTCTCTTCAAATGACATGTAGGTTTCAAGCTCAACATTGTTCTATCAACTTTGCTCAACTTTGCTCTATCCATACATTATTGTCTTATTTCATCCACGAGATGCAAGTGGATGAATTTGATTTCTTTTTTAACAGAATTATTTTCATAAAGTTGCTCAAGTAGAAATTTTTTTTTTTTTTTACTTTTTTAGAAAGAGCCATTTTTTCAAAATCTTTGTTTAAGAGTGCAACTATCCTTATTTTGAACCCTTTATAAAATGATATTCAACATTGAGGTTTGTTTGGAATATAGGCACATAAAAAATGCCTCAAGGCTTAAGCCTCATTATCAACAGTGAGGTTTATGCCTTTATGTTTTAGACATACTTCTTAAGAAATTTGAGACAACACTTCAATCATGTTACATAAGAAAAATTATACTACAATATATGTATATTTATATCGAATATATCTATTACAATGCCTCCAAAAAATCAACAGGTAATTTACGTATGATTATTTGTTTTATTATTAGATTATTATTTTATTATAAATTATATTGGATATAATGTTAATTAATATGGAGAGAGAATATAAAAAAATCTAGCAATTGAAAAAGCAAGAAGATGCCAAAAAAGCAATATAAGATGATAAAACTAGTATATATGAAGATTCTTTTAAATTTGATGAAAGTGAGGATAAGACTGCTGTGAATCTTAATTCTCAGTGTACATAAATTTTAAGTATATGCTTGTATTGAATAACATTTTATAGATTTATTTTATATAAATATTTAAAATTAAAAATTGTATTTTAGGTCTTCATAATAATAACAAAATCAACAATATAAGGTATATATCATATTTATGAACTATTTTTAATTTTATAAATTTTCGTTTTCATTTTGAAACTTATCTTTCATTCTGCCTTGAATCTTACATCTTGCCTCGCCAAGTCAAAATGCTTCAAATTTTTATTTCATCTATTTAAATCTTATATTAAACAAACAACTTTCTAAGAAAACTAAAATTGACCAATTAGAACATCAAGAAATTAAATAAATGCCCATTAAATTCACCAGCATTGCTATCATCCCCAACCCAGCCCACCAACCATGCAAAACGACCAGCAATCAAGTTACTAAAAAATGTTCATTAAAGCAACTATAGGGACTCAAAAAGGCAACTCTACAACTGATGTAAAGATCGATCAATAGTAGAAGAAAAACGTGCTACCTAAAAGAGCAACATATAAGAAATAATAAATTTGTATCCCTTAAAACTATACAATGGATACTATATACTCCTTCTATCTTACACAACCAATAACATAAAAAGAAAACATGATTAGTTAAGTAAACAAAGTAATGCTTAATGTAATTAAGCAACTATTAGGGCATAAAGTAAATATGCAATAAATATAAAACTAATGGGATTAGCTGCATCATATCACTTCCATTTCAAAAGAGCTCGTTTTGAGTTCAAAAATATGATTCAAATCTATACAGAGGAGTCGTCATTAGTTGCTAGGCCTTTTGCTCTCTTTTTGTCATAACCATACTTACTCGAAGGCAGACTTAAATCGGGTGCTAAGCAACAAAAAATAGTTTTAACATAAAGAAATATTTTTAACTATAGACCTTTTGTAACATTATCAGCATGAAATTCCAAAAGATAAAAGCCAATCAAGGTAAAAAAAAAAGTGAAGGTGTTGACGCCTCAAACTCAAGTTCACTAGCACAACCATGTCCCTTCTCTGCTAAAAGCTTCCTATATAACTCATATTTCTGACATGCTGAAGTCCTTGTGTTCGTGTTAGAAAATCTTCTGTCAAATGGAACATCGAGTTTTTTATTATATACAAAAGCGTCAGAAAAAATTTTATTTCTCACACAATAGTCCGACAAAGTTATGTTGCCTTGAAGAAGAATGCTTTCATCTGATTGAAATATTTTAATGGATAGCATAGAAGTTGTCTTAAGGAAGTTATTGTCTCTGTTATTGACTTTATAATTTTGTTCAGAATTCTGACCCAAAATTGTGGATTTCTCCTGTAAAGCATGAGAGTAAACAAGAAACAAGCTTATTGCTTCTTGTTTTCATCCATATAAGCATTGAGAGTAAACAAGAAACAAGCTTATTGCTTCTTGTTTTCAAAATCCATATAAGCATTGTTGTTCTATCTCTGGAGTGTCCTGAAGAAACCATGAGTCTGATTTGTTGCCTTCCATTGGTTCTTCTTTCAGAGAATACTTTATTTCGAGCAGTAGAGCCTCCATATTGCAGTGCAAGTGTACTCTCCATTCTTTCATAGAAATCTATCAACTCATCCATCAAAGGAGTGTCTAAGTCTGACGTTGGAACACCAACTAGTCCCAAAGCATGGAGTTGAAGCTCCAGTGCAGCTAAACCAAAAGCATATTAAGCAACAATGGAGCGATCCATGCAATCACAATAATTTGCATGAATAACAAGAGTTTGAAATATGATAGGCTTAACCAAACAATTCCCATTGCCATCATTATTGTATTCTAGATATCCAACCCTTCTTTTCATGATAAGAATCTTGTAATATGGTCCAAAGAACTTAACCAAACCAATAATCCCATAGCAGCTAGTAACAAATTTTAGTCCACATGTTGATGTGTTTTCCTCGTGAATTTGTTTCAACAAATCATTGCCATCAGTACTATATTTTGGATATCCAACCCTTCTTTTCATGATAAGAATCTTGTAATTTGGTCCAAAGAACTTAACAAAACCAATAATCCAATAGCAGCCAATAACAAATTTTAGTCCACATGTCGATGTGTTTTCCTCGTGAATTTGTTTCAAGAAATCATTGCAGTAATTTTCTAAGTAAATAGCAAAGATCTCGAGGATGTTTAGGTCAAATAGTTCCTACTGGTCAACCTTTCATAATCTTGTAAAGTGTTCTACCATTGTCTCTCCCAACCATTTGAAAGTCCATTCAACAATTTGAAAATGTGGATCATGCATCATAATAGTATTCATCAACATTTCATTGAATTGTCCATGATCAAATTTTGAAGTAGAGCAAGATGTAAGAGAAATATCATATTGTGCTATTTACAGCGGTCTAAATTTGGTTAGTACCCAATGCACTAAATTGAATGCATGTAATTCCGGTTTGGGAGTGAAGGTCAGTTGCAATCCATTGGTAGTTTTATGTTCATGTTGCGCCTCTTCGTTTTCAACTCAAGCTGGTGTAGTTGATTAGATATTTAAGAATAATGAATATTGTTAAACTATAGTAGGCAATGATTTTAGAGAAATGTGAAAATCTTTTAGATAAGATTTATTCCTAGGAATTGCAATGGGAGTAGTTTGAATCATCAACTCCTTTAAACTTTTAAATGGTTCATCTAAACTTTCAGAAGATTTTAGTTGGACTTCCGCTAATATTGGCTAGAATTGGTATCAGAATCTTGAGAAATGTTGAGCCTTATCAAGCCATTGGAGCAAGAAAGCAAATACACGCCTTCCTCATTTGATTATCAGAAATGCCGCAATTAATTGTTCCAGAGTCAGAAGTCAACAATCATACATCCCAAGAAGAGTGAAATTAAAAAACATTTTACCATATATGAAATGCTCCATTAACCAAAGGCTCTGTTATAGCGTCAACAGAAACAAACTTAATCGAATCAAAATTTTGGTGGAGGACTCCAAAATTTACATCATCCAAACCTTCCAAATTCTATTCAACTAAACAATCAATAATATATTAATTTATCTTCGTAGGTTAAGAATTCAAAAGTGCATGAGTGTAATCCATGGAAAGAATTTAAGCACTTTCTAGATAAAATGATTGCTCATGTTGTGATTGTAGAAATTGTTCTTATAATAATCATTTCATCATGAGCTAGGTTTTGACAATGCTAAGACCCTAGTGAGTAGCGTCCGCATGCCCTCTTAATTTGTGAACAACAAAACTAACTTGCTTCTTTTCATGAATATATATCTAATCAAGAAGATTTTCCAATT